>CM038214.1:35237893-35648729 GCA_021442155.1 Cymbidium sinense
CGGGTTGTAAAATGGTAGAGATCAGCTACCCATTTTTTTCCAGGTTTGTGCAGTGGAGCCCGACCACAAAGGCCTCTTATTCTTTTACACTAGCTTTATAAAATTGTTTGATGTTTGTTTAGCTTGTGCATTAAGATTATATATTTTTTCTAGTATCTTCATTGATTGATGAATGGCCGGATGCGATTTAGGCTCTTAGGAAAATAAATTTTCTATCTAATTAATCAATTCAAAATAAAAATTAACAACTCATAATCTCACCTAAAGCCTAGGTTATAAATCAAGATAAAAGATTTTGCAACCCCTTAGTAGATGTTGTATGTCTCACATCATGCATAAAAAAGCATTTTACTTCACTCTTGCTTATGGAGGGCTTCCACCTTTGCTAGAGAATTTTGCTTGACCTTTGAGAGCCATGGTGGAAGCACACCTCTTTCTTGATTTTGGCCCATAACCAATTTCTCATGCATTAGGTATATGAATCCCATAGCCATGTCAAATGAATTGTCCAAAAATAAATAAATATAAAATTTGCATTAAATTTAAGTCATTAATCATGCCTACATGATCTAGTATCTTAGGGAGTGTGTTTAAGGACTTAAGTCACTTTCTAAAAAACAATAGCCCTATCTTGCAAAAGCATATGACTTGCCTACATGTATTTAAAATTGTAGATGGAGTTAGTTGGTACCCCCCAAGCGGTTGTAAGTCCAATAGTCGGGTAGTTTATCTTCTCTTATAGAGGTAAACTATATACCATTTTTTCTCCTTAGATTTAGGTCATGCCTTGGCTCTCTCCAAAGCTCCCTAGATTTAGGTTCAGAGGTTGTTACTTCCCTTTGTGGATATAATCATAAATCCTCACCTCTTAGGCATTTTCATGATCTTGTGTTGTGGAAATGTAATAGATTTCTAATAAAATTCAACTCAAACAATTAACTCTCTTCAAATTTCAAAAATATAAAGCCCAATGATAGGATAGTTTGGGATGCTTACTAGGCTTCCTAGTATCATAAGCATCCCCTACTTATCTTCTTTTGGATTCAATAATAACTCCCTCCTTTTGATAAATCCCATTTGATCTTCCAAAAATAACCAATTGATTGATAGTCCTATCTTTGAAATCTTTGGAGACAATGATCATTTACCTTAATGAGTATTCTTAAAGAATCTCATTCCTTATGTAATTAACTATCTTGCCATAGGGAACTTAATGAACTTGGTTTAAAATAAATCTACTTTACTTTTCTATGTAAGTAGGGAAGAATCTGGTACATCCAAGACCCATCATCCTTAGGAGTCCTTATTAGGTGATTAGGTCCATTGTAGAATGGTGACTTCTATCTCTCGAGATAGTACATCATTCCTCAATGTCATACCCGATCACCCTAATAAGAACATCTACAGATCTCCATGGTGTCCAACAAAGAGTTAATTTTTATTTTATTCTAATTCATTTAGATGAAGATAAAAATTCACCATAGATTTTTTTGGCAGCTCTACTAGGGAATTGATGAAAACAACAGAGAGGCATCCTTTTCCTTCTAACATAAAACAAACAAAAATAAACACAAATCTTTTTTCTTGAGCTATTTTTATGTGGGAGCAAGTCCCCTGTGGCACTCACTCATTAGCTACTCTAGGCCGGGCTGATATGCTACCTTGCTAGTATGTCACCCTGGAAGTCACTTATCTAGTAGATGCGAGTCCTCGTGCTTTCTTCCTAACTTGACCATTACAAATCAACGAGCTCCTTGTTAGTTTGGTAGGCTTCACTGCCCTGCCAGTAAGCTACCTCTTATTGATTTTGTTTAAGAAGATGTGAGTCCTCTTGAACTAACCATCAATGACTAGGTCAAGTATATTTGAGATTTATGTTAAGTTCCCAGAGGCTTCTTTCCTCTTAACTACACTTGAGTTGATTTAAGTCCCCCAATGGCATTCACTCAATAGTCATTGATTGTTGAGACTATCCTGTCGGTTCTATAGAGGATGTGAGTCCCCATGCTTTCTTCTAGGTTGATTATTGCAAATGGACAAGCACCTTGGTTGATGTTTCTATGCGATAGTGACTCACCCAATGGATACACCACTCTTGGTAGATGTGAGTCACTTTCTCTTGAGTTGAAAATACCTATGCAAACTTTCTTCTCCACAAGTTTTGGATAAAGCCCTTAGCGCCCCTCCCTCTCACACTCTACTTGGATCACATCCTTTGTGACCCCATTTAGACACTACTTGGGTTACTCTTGGATTAAACCGACCTAAGGGGTGGATAGAGAGTCTCAGGGGACTTATCTCAACTCAAGCATAGTCAAATTCCTATGAGTTCTCTGACCGCCCTAAAGATAGGATGCCTGCTTGGGAAAGGGGCCATTTGGGGCTTGAATTCCTAATCCACTAGTGAATAATTTTATTTGTTTGTATTGTTTATTTGTCATGGACCCTGTCAGTTTGTGAGGGATCATACTGAGAAGGAGCTTATATTAGCCTAGACTATCTCATTCTTGAACCAAGGGAGAATCGCATCTGAACAAATTCCAACCACAGGGTGGCTACTAAGAAAGGGGACTCTCCAATCCAAGAGTAACGGGTAGTGTCTAAATGGGGTTGCAAAGGATGTGATCCAAGTAGAGTGTGCCCATGGGAGAGGGGGCTAAGGGCTTTATACAAAACCTGAGAAGAAAGTTTGCATAGGTATTCGTGGCCAACTCAAGGAGAAAGTGACTCACATCGCCAAGAGTGGTGTATCCGGGTGAGTCATTGTCGCATGAACATCAACCAACCTTAGGTGTCATCGGTTTTGATCACCTAGGAAGAAAGCATCAAGGGCTCACATCCAAGCTTAGTGGTGTATCCACTATGTGATTTATTTCTTTTGAAAAGATGGATATTCCAACTTAACACATGTGGAATGTGTTGATATATATATATATATATAAAGAAAAATTCAACATATGTGAGATATATTTGAATAAATTTCAATGTTATGATATGATTTTATTTGAAATGAAATCTTCTTTCAATAAATTTGGGTATATTGAAAGAGGATGTTCATTTGTGCTTTTTTGAAAAGATGATTTTGATTTTATTTGGAAATGAAATCTTCATTCAATAAATTTAGGTATATTGAATGAAGATGTTCATTTTGTGATTTTTTGATTTTCTTTAGAATTAAATCTTCATTCAATAAATTGAATGAGGATGTTCATTTATTCTTTTTGAAAAGGTGATTATTGATTTTATTTTTGAAAAGATGATTGTTGATTTTTATTTGAAAATGAAATCTTCATTCATTAAATTGAACGAGGATCTTCATTTGGGCTTTTTGAAAATATGATTATTGATTTTCTATTTGAAAATGAAATCTTCATTCAATAAATTGAACGAGGATGTTCTTTTGTGCTTTTTTTGGAAAATATGATTTTTTTTTTATTTTTGAAAATGATCCTACATGTAGCAATCTTGAAGATTGTTAGATGAGGTTGGAATATTTTATTATGTGCATTTTGGAAAAGTGATTTTGGAAATGTTGTTTTTTATAAAGGATTTATTTTTCTTTATTTTTGGAATGAACCTTTCCTTACCATAGAAATGGTAAGGAGGAAGTCTTTAGTTATTTTTCTTTATTAAATTTTTTATTTTCACCTATTGGGAAACCCAGCAGGGGTTTTAAGACCTACAAGGAGTGAGACCCTAAAACCTAAAGGATGTTGGCTAGCTTAGCTTAAGAAAGAAATAAACTAAGTGCCAAAAAAAGAAGGATAGTCTCAGACTACAAAGTACAAATCCACTATCGATACTTGAAGACAATAATCATTTACCAATGATGGAGAGAGGAACTATCCCCAGATGTGTTACTTTGGATTGGAGGAAACCATTCATAGATTACTTGAACACCGAAAAACTACATCAAGAGAAATCACAAGCCCATCAAATGATGCAGAGAGCTCTCTCTAATGCTCTCTTAGATGGCACCTTGTACGATCTTTCGATCAAATGTGGTTACGTTGTTTGGACAAACACAAAGCTCTGGATTGTGAGGTACATTCAGTCTATCTGAGTGCATCAATCGAAGATGAAAGCAAAGATCAAGAGACTAGGATACTACTAGCCTTGATGATTATAGGCATGGATGTAGCTAGGAGATGCCATCAATGTCAGGCACACAGTGTGGTCCTACATCAACCACCCAACATTCTACATCCTACATTGGCCTCATGGCCATTTGAGTGTTGGGGTACAAACATAGTGGGTCCGATCAATCCTCCTTCTTCCAAGGGTCATCGATTCATCCTAGTTGCCACCGACTACTTTTCCAGGTGGGCAAAGGCAATCCCACTCAGAGAGGTCACAACTTAGCATGTGCTTCAATTTTTCAGGAACCATATAATATATAGGTTCGGGGTGCCTCGACGAATTATATCCGATAATGGTACTGCATTCAAGAGCACCAAGATCAATAGCTTCTAGAAGACACAGTATAGATCAGAAATATTCCACCATCTACTATCCCAGGGTAAATGGCCTAGCAAAAGCATTCAATAAAACTCTCATCTAGATACTAAAGAAGACACTTGATGACAACAAGCGATAGTGGCATGAGAAGTTGGTTGAAGCCTTGTGGCTTTCTGAGAACACCAACTCAATCTACCCCATTCTCCTTAGTGTATGGGTCTGAAGTCATTCTACCCTTAGAAGTTCAACTCCCATCACTAAGAATAGCAATGAGTAGCAAGATCACTATAGAGTAGAATGCAAAGTTGTGGTTAGAAGAGCTCGAAGGTTTGGAGGGGAGATGCCTACAAGTGTGCCAAAACCTCGAGTTATACAAAGTCAAAATGATTCAAGCTCACAATAAGTGGTCCTAGAACTTTAGAGAGCTTGTTGGTTCTAAGGAGACCAATTGTTTCTGTCAAAGATGGGAGGCAAGTTTGAACCCACTTGGGAAGGCCTTTTGTCATACAAGGCCTACCAAGGAAGATCTTATCAACTTATTGATTGTAAAGGGGAACACCTGATTCTTTCAATTAAGGGTCTATATTTGAAGAAATATTACTCATAAACTGATGTTTGAAAATAATTATCATCAAAAGAACAAAAAAACAAAATTTATTCTAGTTCATCAAAATCTTCTCTTCATTCGAAGCATTGTTTGCTTGTCTTGCAAATCCCACGATGTGTTTAGGATAGGTGTAAGAGAACCTAAGAGGCATCCTATCCCTCTTTCATAACATGAACACAATCAAACATAATTCCCAGTGTTACTAGAATAGGTGTGAGAGAACCTAAGAGGCATCCTATTTTGACTAGCACAACTAAGTTAGGTGTAAGAGAACCCAAGCGACATCCTTTCTTGGTGGGATCACAACTGCCATTCATGGCACCATTTCATCAGTTCCCCAGCATGTTTTTAGGATATGTATAAGAGAACTTGAGAGGCAACCTTTTCCTTCTAACACAAACACACAAAAAAAACACAAATCTTTTATCTCGAGCTATTTTGATATGGGAGCAAGCCCCCTATGGCACTCACTCATTAGCTATTCTAGGTCGAGCTGATATGATACCTTGCTAGTATGTCATCCCAGTGGTCACTTTTTCAGCAGATGTGAGTCCCCGAGCTTTCTTCCTGACTTAACTATTGCAAACCAATGAGTGCCTTGTTAGTTTGGCAGGCTTCACTACCCAACTATAAGCTACCTCATGTTTATTTTGTTTAAGAAGATGTGAGTCACAGTGTTTTGTTCTTGAACTAACCATCATGTACTGACTAGCTCAAGTATATTTGAGGTTTTGGATAAGCCCCTCAGAAGCTCCTTTCCTTTTGACTACTCTTGAGTTGATCTAAGTCCCCTAGTGGCATTCACTCAGTAGTCACCCTAGGTTGGATAGCACCAGTCAAGACAACTATCCCCTAGTTTATTATAGGAGGATGTGAGTCCGATGCTTTCTTCCTAGGCGATTATGTGCAGCACCTTAGGTTGGTTGATGTTCGCTATGTTGATAGTAACTCACCCGGTGGATACACCACTCTTGGCAGATGTGAGTCCCCATGCTTTCTCCTTGAGTTGGCCACCAAATACATATGCATTTTTTCTTCTCCGGGGTTTGGATAAAGCCCTTAGCAGCCCCTCTTCCTGTGGGCACTCTACTTGGATCTCATCCTTTGTGGCCCCATTTAGACACTACCCAAGTTACTCTTGGATTGGACAGTCCCCTTTTCTAGTACCCTATGGTTGGGAATTTGTTCAGGATGTGATTCTCCCTTGGTTAGTAAATTTGAGAGATAGGTCTAAGCTCTTTCTCGTAATATCCCTCAAACCAACAGGGTCCATGATAAATAAATAAAATAAAAAAACAAATTTATTCACTTGTGGATTAGGAATTTAAGCCCCTAGTGGCCCCTTTCCCAAGTAGGCATCCTATCTTTAGGGCAGTGTCAGCAGAACTCCCTATAGGAATTGTTTGACTATGCTTGAGTTGAGATAAGTCTCCTGGTCAGCACTCTTTTCATAGTCGACATTAGGTCGGGTTCAATCTGTGTTACCACAAATAAATTATCCCAGCGGTCATTTCTCTTTGGTATATGTAAGTATACTATGCGTTCTTTCTAGCATGACTGTCACAAATCGACTGGCAGCCCTAAGTCGGATTGACATGTTACCTTATGTCTCCCATGTGGTCTTTTATTTAGGAAAGATGTGAGTCCTGCTTTCTTCCAATTAGAACCAAAATGAAAGGCACCCCTTTGGTTGGATAGTTCTCCCCTCGAGAAGCTACTCCCTTTGGATTGGTAAATATGAAGTAGACCAAGGCATGGCTACCAAACTGATGGGATCCATCAAAAATGACTAAAAATGAAATTAATCTTGACTATCTTTGAGCTAATTTAAGTCTCCTAGTGGCATTCACTTAAAAGTCAGCTTAGGTTGGGTTCAATCCATTGCCTTGCTAATGGAACACCCCATCAACTGATCTCTACTTTGGAGGATGTAAGCCTACTACACTTTCTTCCTAGTATAGCTACTACACACTGAAAGGCAACCCCTTTGGTTGGATAGTCATACTATGTGGTTGGTAGACTACCCCTTTGGATAAATGCAAGTAGACCAAGACAACATGACCCCTACTGTATCCATTGATGGGATCCATCAAAAAAATAACTAAAATGAAATTCTATCTTTGAGCTGGTTTAAGTCCCCAATGGCATTCACTCAATAGTCAGTCTAAGGTTGGGTTCAATCCATTTCCTCACCAATGGATCAACCCAACGATCTTTGGAGGATGTAAGTTCTTCAAGAGCAAGCACCTCAGAAAGGCAAACCCTTTGGTTGGTTAGTCCTACCATGTGGTTGGTAGACTACCCCTTTGGATTGCTAAATCTGAGCTAAAAATAAAGGCCAACATGGCCCCTACTGTGATCCATGCAAACCAATAGTCCCATCTCAAAATCAGAATTTAAAATCTAAATAAATTCAACCCTCCTCCCTCGGTGTAGTCAAACTAAACAAATAAAGGAAATCCAATCAACCTCTTTAGTGAGTCCAATCAAAATAATCAAATCAATCAAATAAATTCACTTCCCCTTAGTAAGATGCAAATCCTTCCAATTCCCTCAGTGGAACCAATTCAATCCAACTTGAACTTGCTCCCATAGTGGAGAGTTCACATTTTCATCCCCAACGGATCTAAATTATAATCCCCTAGTGGATTTCACAACCTCTTCTCCCTAGTGGATGACTTGAACTTGCTCCCCTACTGGAGACATCACATTTTCATCCCCAATGGAAAACTAAATTACAAATCAACAAATCAAATTTAATTTCTCCCCAGCGAGGCACAAATAAAATCAAACCTTTCATTCCCTAGTGGATGACTTGAACCTTTTCCCTAGTGGAAGGTTCACATACTCAGTTCCTAGTGGATTCCTCCTTCACTCTCTTATGTTGTTGGCATAAGTAGAGTCACATTACCTAAGCTCTTTTATTCTACACTTTGGGTTGGGAGTAGATCATTTCTATTAGTGCTTGTGATAGTTTGATGTTGTTGATCTTCGGTCACTATACATGCGGTGTACCTTGTCATCCACTACACCTATTGGATCACTTTGTTGACCTCATTTTTGGAGTGAGCTCTCAAATTCTTCATCTTAGACATAGACTCCTCTTAGACATTAAGAGTTCCTTAGTCTTAAGGAACTTCTAGTGATTAGGTGAATACTTAACCTAACCTAGAGACTTAGAAGAGTTAGCCATAGGAATAGGTTATGCCTTGGGGTATTAAGAAAATTTGCCTAACTTATAGCTTGAACCAAATCCTTACTTCTTTCAAGTCAAGCCTCAAATTCAAACCAACTTCAAATTCAAACCAACTTCAAATTCAAATCAACTTCAAATCCAAACCAAATTCAAATTCAAATCAACTTCAAATTCAAATCAATTCCAAATCAATTCCAACCTAATTGATTTTCTCAAATCCAAATCAATTCCAAAACTCAAATCATGAATCAATTCCAAATGATTGAAATCCATAATCAATTCTAAATCCAAAATCTTTCCTAAGCCATTTTGATTTCATCTTATGGACTTAGCCTAAATCAAATCCAAATCACTTCAAATTCAAAAGATTTTCTCATAACCCATTTATATTCTCATTTATATTCACAAATATAAATGAAATATAAATTCAAATGACCAAAACCAAATTGAAAACTCAAGCCCAAATCTAACCAAAGTTCAACCTAAACTCTTTCAAGTCAAATTCTTGAACTTAGCCAAATCCAACTCAAATCAATCCAAACCTTTGGATTTTCTCTTCAAACAATCAATCCTTCAATCACAAACCAAATTCAATCATAAACTTAAATCATTAAACCAAAAATAAATTCAAAACTCAAACCGAAATCAAACCCATGTTCATCCTTTGAACATGAAATTGTCAAATGAATCAAAACCCATTTGACTCTAAATCAGTTGTAATTGGGTTTATATTTCAATCATAAGTCCATATGTGAGTTCAACCAAACTTTAATCAAGCCTTGATCAAGTAAATTGACCCATTTAGGCTCACTTGACCCAAAGTGACCTAAAGTACCTTTTTGAGCCAAATTCTAATCCTACCCAAATTAGATTGAACTAAGCCCAACTAAGCCTCACATTATGAGCAGCAATCATCATAGGATGATCAATCACTCAAATTGGGTCAAACCAAGTCAAACCTTTGACCAAGTCAACACTTAGTCCAAAAGAAACTTAAACTAGCCAACATCCACCATAGGCCAATTTGAGTGAAACCATTGATCTAAACCAATTCATGATCAATGATTGGACTTGACCAAGTCATCATTTGAGCCAAACTAGTCCAATTGGCCACTTGACCTAAGTTGACCCAAGTTGACCTAAAAAGTCAAAATGTGTTAAAACTTGATCTAAGCCAAATTGATTGCAACCCATGGGTCAAATTCATTCCTAATCACTTGGTGAACTTGACCAAAGCCTTAATTATCCAACTAGACCCAACCTATCTGAATTGAACAATAACCTAACTTGACCTAAATGGTCAAATCAACTTGAAATCAAACCAAACCAAAATTGATTGAAACCAAAGCTTGCAAATAATTTCAAATGATTAACCAAGCATAAACCAACCCATGATCAAATGGGTCAAATTGGTCAACTTGACTCATTTGACCTAAATGAATTCAAATGAACCAAAACCAAATCTAAACCAAATTGAACCAAATCAAAGATACCAAAACACTTCAAATGGTCATAAACTTGAATTAACCCATGGTTTGACCTAATTTGACCAATTGGTCAACTTGACCCAATTTGACCAATTGGTCAACTTGACCCATTTTGACCTAAATGGGTCAACTTGAGCCAAATCATATCAAATAAACTCCAAATTTATTGAAAATTGGCACAAACCATCTTTCAATTATACCAAATTTTTCCAAATCAAAATCAAAGCCAAATGACCATTTTACCCCTAGGTCAAGGGTAACCTATGGCCAAATCCACTTGGAATTTCATCAATTCCTTTTCATGGCCACTTGGCATCCTCCTAGTGGACCATTTGGACACCAAGGGAGGTGGTGCACATGACCCAATGGGTTTGGATCAGCCAAACCCAACCCAAGGCCAAAACTGACCATGCTAAACAAATTTCTCCACACTTCCACACTTCTGCCAAAATTGAACCATATGGGATCTTAACAACCTAAATAACCAATGTAATGTGATCAATTTGATCAAAATGACAAGAAGGCTATCGACCATCCAATTCAAGTAGGGGGAGATATACTCCCCCTTATTCCAATTCAGTTGATGACTCTTGCATTTGATTGAGTTCAGAGGATCAAGGCAAGCATCCACAAGCTTACCTAAGGATTCTAGAGCTCATTCCATTTCTCTCTTCTCAGTTTTGCTTAAGCAAAATAGGGTGGTAGAAATTTCCAACTCACTCATCACTCCACCAAAATCTAATTGCTCTTGTAAGCACCATCGGGGAGGCAAGCTCATCCAAAGCTTCTCCCAAGTCTCTAAGCCACGATAAGCCTCACAACCAAAGCCATTGAAGCAAGCTTTGGTAAATTGGAAGATCCACTGTAAATTGAACCTTTGAACCGTTAACAGGGCTTTGTGTCCACTAGACAAAGCTACCTCAATGGTTAGAAGCACTGGTGATAGCCTCTGGTGAGGTATGATTCAAAATTGAGCTTAGGTTGAAAATTTTTTGGTCCTTTGTGAAGGGATTTTTTAATCCCATTGAATCTTCTTCTCTATGCTCCTAGATGGTGTAGGTTGAATCTAGCCTTATCTTCGGATCAAGCCTTGGATGATGGGCGATCTTCATTTCCAGAAAGGTAGGGATGAATCATGGACCATCAATTCTGCATGTTTTGGATGGACGATCCTGATTAAACACACTAGATCTATTTGATAATTCCTTTAAAGCCATGGGTTTTATCCTGACCATCCGATCCTTGATCAGAAGGCCAAGGAGAAAGCACGTAGCACCACTGATTGACGCAACATATGATTTGACAACTTAAATAATGAATATGTGCCACATGGAAAGCACACGCTGCGTCAGTGGTCAATGTGGTGCCAATGAGATTAGTTAATTAATTAGGGCTATCTAATTATCCCTTAATCATTGAAACTTCCTAAATTCAAAATTAAATGTAGAAAAATAAAAAAAATATAAATGAGGGCTCATTTTAAAAATAATTTAGTGAGAAATAATATAAAATTATTTCTAATTAATTTTAAAAAGTGAATTTTCCTTAATTGTTTAATTAAAAAACTTAATAACCCTAATTACTAATCATTTCATTAATTAATTCTAAACTTCTGTATGTTTAGTGGGATGACTTACGCCTCCCTAATTTTCTTGGAATTTATTAATGAGTTAATTAGGGAAATCAATTAATGAATCCCTAATCACCCTCTTAATGTAATTAAGAGTAATTAAGCATGTGAATAATGGTTTAATCACTTAATTAAGATAATTAAACATTGTTTAAGTGAAGAGGAGGTTTATGGAATGGGATTTGCTATTTTCCCTTAGTTATTCCTAAACCCCCTTTCTTCCTTAATCCAAACCTAATTAAGGATTAATTCACTAATGATCTACTTATAGCTTAATCAAATTTTCAAAATCAATCTAAACTTAATCAATCTTTTTTTGGGTAGATCCTTAGGTGTTCAACAACCTAAGGTAAACTTAAGGAAACCATTTCCAACTCACATGTGTGGGAAGGCTATGAAAGTGCTTAATTAAACCCTTTAGCTTAATTAATCAATAATTGTGAGCCAATTGCATTAGGCCCCTTTCTTTCCTAGATGCATTATTGATTTAAGTTCCATGTGGTTGCATATCATATGTTGGCTCATAAATGTTAGGTTAATTATGTTAAAGTGGTGTAGGTAATGGGTAATTAATGGACTTAACTTACACCTTAACCTAAACAAAACATAAAATCAACTTAATGGTTCTAAAATTAAACTAAATCAATTCCCCCCCAAACATAAAAATAAAATTCAAATATGAACCAATGGAAGCATCAAGAATCTCTTCAAGATATTTAAACCCATTTTCAACATACATAAATTTGTTGAAAGTGGATTCTAAAACTTAAAATCTCTTCTTCAATTCATTCAAAATTGCTCTCCTAAATTCAAAGAGCCCCACTTAACATATTCAAATTATTGAGTGTGGGTTCAAATTCAAAATCAAAATAAAAAATCAAACAACATAATATCAAAAATAGAAATTTTTATTTGAGTTTGTTTCCAACAATTGCAGAGTTCCAAATTCAATCTTAGTCAGCTTTTTCTCAAGTTCAATACAGTAAATGGATGCTCAGAAGTATGTGTTCACTTTCCCCTTTGGGATGGATTTGGCATTGGATCGGGCCAGCCTCCCACAGACTAATTTCTCTCATCTGATACACATTGGCCAAGGATTTGAGGGGGCTAGGATCACTTGTGAGTGGGCAACCCTCACCACCGTCAGTAGGAATGTGGTGACTAGGTAGAAGCTAGTCATCCATGTTAAGATGCCTTCAGATTATGAATTTCCCTCACTGAAGAGGAAGATAGTGGAGGTTCCAGTAATAACCGTAGCTCCAGTGCTAGTACATTCAATTGTTTTTATTACTTCCCCAGTATAGGCTAGTACCCACTCACTTGCTTCCTCTAAGGGTAAGGCTACTCTGGCTTCAAGGATAGTCTCTCCTACCTTTAAGATAGGGTCTAGTTCTCACTACTCCACCCAGAGAATTGTGTCATAAGAGCCACAAGATCAAGGTATCATGTGCATAGGAGGAGGTGGTCTCTCATATTTGGTAGAGGAATCACCCGGGGTTTCTCCTCACGATCACATAGAACAAGTTCCATCCTTTTCCGGTCGATGGAGGAAGATATTAGGAAGATTATAGTGTCACCTCCACCTAGTTTGGTATGAGGCACAAAGATAGGAGGAGGTCATATCCGCCTCATGACCATTACGTGCCAAGTTGGCGTGGGGCTTCTGGGGATTGCAGTGCCCAATTTGATTTATGATCGGTTATTCCTCACAGTGTGGCCAAGTATATCTATCAGGAGAAGGCCCATGAGGCCCATTTATCAGTGCATGTTACTAGTAGAGAAAGGCGAAGGTACACCAGGTAGTTAAGAACCTCTCTCATCATAGATTTTCATGATCGACGTGCTACCAGTGCCGGTCACACTGTTAGCATTCAATTGAATGGTACTACCCACCATGGGAGGAGAGCCCCCGCATAGAGGGAATCCATGTTGTCTCTGTCACACCACTCCACTCCATTTCCTCCATCACCAGTATAGGCCCCATCTTCCATAGTTCCATCTAAATCTATGAAGGCAGCATCAGGGGGAAAGAAAGCCCCACTGGTGATCTGACTATGGCCAAGAGATCCCATTTCATCTACACCACCGACTGAGGTGAGGTCGAGCTCTCTTGCTCGACCTCATACTTCAGTTGGGGTGAAGAGGGAGTGGCCACCTTGTAGCATCATAGTTGTGCCATCACCACCACCACCTTAGATCATGGTTGTAGCGGAGGGAGAAAGGCTTTTGTCTCATGGTGATAGATCTCACCAGGGGAAGTACTCCACCTAGAGAAATTGATAGCCATGAGCACATTTCTTCTAATGAGCGTAGCCCTCACAGGGCTAGCTCTCCCATAGCCGGGGAGGTTAGATGTATCTATGTTCATGAGCATAATCCCACCACCGATCTGCCATGAGCATTTGTGCCTACACAATTGGACTGCTCCTTAGATGATATCATAGCACAGTATCTCATTGAGAAGAAGGAAATCCTAGGGTATGACTAGTCTAACCTATAGGAAGAGAAGCTTAGCTTTGATCCCAATGAAGATGATTTGTTGGAAGACTTAGTAGAGTTGTATATGGTTGATATCAGAGATTCCCTCCTTCAGGATCAGCATGGTTTGGATGGTGTTGTGCCTGAACAGGATGACACAATCTAATCGACCCAACACCTCCTTCAATAACTCAAATAGAAGGATGAGCAAATTGATAAGATGGGAAAGAGGCTTGAAGATTTGTTAACAATAGTTCTAGCACTTCAGAATCAAGCCCCAGCAGCACATCCTACCATTGTGGAGACTGTTCTGCATGTCTTGGATCAAGAGTTCACCACAGTGTAGGCGACACTAGCTTGTATAGAAAAGTAGTGGACAATACCTCTATACAAGAAAAATATATCAAGCTCATGGTTGAAAAATAAGTGAGAGAAGCATTGGAGTAAGCCCGAGGTGGTTCATCAATTCCAAAGGGTAGACCCTACCTTAAAGAATTCGATGTTATCCAATATCCTAAGGGTTTTGTGCCTCCTTCTTTCATAAGTTTTGGCTGGGAACCCGCCGCATATAGTGCACTTTAGGGCATTTGCAATCTTGGTGGCGACACTATTATTCCATCCAGCTGGGTATAGCTTTTGATTGGTACTAAACTCCCAATGATTTAGTGAAGACTTTTTTCGAGTTAGAAACTCTTTGTTAAGAGGTTTGCTAGAGCTCAGCGAAAAGTAATTGTGGGTGATCTGTTATAGCACACGACACACCGATGAGTCTCTCATTGACTATATTCTTAGATGGCACAATTTAAGCATGAAATGCAAACCACAACTGTCTGAACAACGCAATATTGAAATTCTACTAAAGTTTATTCATGGCCCGATCACCTTCATGCTTAAAGGTTTCACCATCAAGGCATTTGAGAAGCTAATTAACAAGGCAGCTAGTCTACAAGGAGAGGCCAAACAGTTGCCTTTTCAAGATCAGTCATCAAAGCCAAAGCCGTAGAAGGCCTATGAAAGGAAGCCTGGGGTAGTAGCAGAATTGGACAAGGGGAAGCAACCGGCTAGGGATCAGCTTGAGAGACCTCGAGCTCCACAACCATCACTTCCACCTCCTTTACCATCGCTTAGGCCATCGTATCGGCCATCACAGTAGCCTCCATGGCCTTTTCCACCTCCTCCTCAGCCATATTCACATGGTACACATACCCTAGGTAGCTATCATCCACCTACTCTTTTGGATAAACTAAACAAACCTTACTTATTTAAGAGGGAGGTAGTTAGGAAAATCTTTAAGAACCTCTTAAAAAAACTTGATTTTTAGCTACTCGAGCCTAGGAAGCCAGAGGAAGTGGGCAAGAGCAATGATCCTAACTTTTACCCCTACCACCATATGCTAGGCCATGTTTTAGAGGATTACTTTACATTTAAGGACTGGCTTGAGCATAGCAACAAGTCAAGCAGTATAGTTATCCTGAAGGAATATCTAGTGGAACAACCATCCAATTATACTAGGTATTCCTTGGGGATACATGTGATCCTTTTAAAATAAAAGAAGGTTGGGATATCCCTTTATCTCGAACCTCTAAAAAGATTGTTTCAAAAATCAAGAAACTTTTCTTGCAAGTGCCTGAGGTTGCCTGAACATCCAACATCAAGGAAGTTTCGTAAGTTGCCAAAGACAACTTAAGGAAAGTAGGAGCTCGGCAGCCCCTAGCCGGATAGCAGTAGTGTAAACCCCGAGCGAGCCTCCATTCCACCATTACTTTGCTTGGCACTTCTACTTGTAGCTCTTCTTAGTAGTCAACTTGTCGGTGGATGAGGGTCAAATCCCTCACCCCACCACTTTACTAGATTTCTACTATGTACCTCCTTCTAAATCTAAGAAATCAAGGAATAAAGATAGTTTAAATTACATGTTTCTTATGGGTTATCCGATTCTCTATTTTAGAAAACTCTTCAAGTCTTAATAATTATAACAACTCATCATCCTCTTTGATTGATGGACTTTCCTTTTGAATACTATGGGTTCACCTTTTTGCGATAGACTTGGACTCATCGATTGAGGGACTATAAAGAAGCTATAGGTATGCTTGATGGCGAAGAATCTTCCACTAACCCACTACAGGACATCACCAAAGTTAACCTCCGAAGTGGTAAGGTTCTACCTCCAGGGTAGCACCTCAAGATAAAATAAGTCATTGGTACCAATGAGCAAAAGCTCCTCCAGATGCACCACCATGGATATGCTCATGGAGGATAGCCCAAAGTTGACTAAAATGTCCTTGCTCACCTAAGAAAGTTGCCAGCTAAACTAAGCATATATGATGCCTTTGTCTTATCCAAAGAGATGAGAGAATCATTAATCAAGGCTCTTCTTGATCTAGAGATATACTTAGCTCAGTTGATCACTGTTGGAGATGACACATTATTCAAGAGAAGCCCAGGGAGTGACATTCACTGATGAAGACCTTCTTCTAGGGGACATGGCCCACAACCGTCCCCTCTACATTACAGTGGATATGGCTAGATTCAAACTTTCTAGTGTTTTAGTTGATTTAGGTGCATTAATGAATATTATGAGCCTAAAAACTCTTATCTATTTGAGGATTGACATCTATAAGCGCCGAGGAGATCGGATGATTTTGAAAGGATTCAATGAATAGGGCGAGAGAGCTTTAGGTTCCATAGTGTTACCTTTGGAAATAGTGATTTGGAAGAGGCGAAGCCAAGATCTATGTAATTGATTTGAATACATCATTCACTACTTTACTCGGTAGGCCTTGGATACACTAGAATAAGATAATTCCATCCTTCCTCCATCAGTGCATCAAGTTTTGAGGAGATAGAATCAAATATTGTGTCAAAGGAGATGAAAATAATTTTAGTTAGAGGTCGAGATATATGAGGATGCGACCTACTATCTCTTCAAAATCAAAAACCCTTTCTCGTGAATTTGGCAAAATTCAAATACAAAAGAAAAAAAAGAAGAAATAGAAAAATAAAAGAAAAAGAAAAGAAGAAGGAAAGTACAAATGAGCGAGAATGGGACACCAAAGAAGAAGTAGAGCCGCATGTTACATTCCACCGACAGTTCATTCCACCATATGAACATATGGGTAGGATGACTCGACCTACACCAAGCAGAGGCAGAGGTAGATACAGAGGTAGTTCTAGAGGTGGAACATCCCCTGGTTGGCAGTCAGCTAATAGGGGTCATGTTCAAGTTCATAGGAGTACTACAACTATTCACAAAGACTTGAAATCTAACTCAGAGTATTTGTCTCATGTGATTAGCACACCATCCAACCCCTCTCAACAAGGTTTCATTGGAGGTGACACTCGAGCCAAACAGTGATGAAGACCAGGCCTCCAAGGAAAACATGAATGTATTTGAATCATGTTTATGTAAAACTATTAGGCAGTAGTTGGGAACTTTAGCAAAAACCACACTTTCTTCTCAAAAAGTTGAAGGTTTAGTAGTTAAGGAAGCCCCTAGGTCTTCCATGAATGTAAAGTTGAAGAGATTCCTATTACGATCATCATCCTCAAGTCCAGAAGCAGATGTAAAACTTGAGTAATTCATATAAATATTTAATGGAATTACCTTTTGATTGGTACTCGCCTTGTGTTCATAATCTTGCAAAGAAAGGTTTGATTCCTTATACATGGTCCAAGCATAAGTTAGAGTATTTCGAGAAGTTAATGAACAACAAAGGAAGGGATGCATAATCAAGACCAGGACTAGGATTTGGTACAGAGGGTCCAGTCGATGATGATGGTTACTGCTTAGTTGTCACCAATCATCTGGAGTCTGATAAGTTCTACTCAAACCATAATAACTCTTATGTGGATGTGTGTTTAGAAACTTTAGATGATGTTGATGATCTTCAAATCAAAGATGCACCTCCAAAATTTGAAGAGGAAATCCATTAACTATCGATAAGCTCAAAGAAATCAACCTTGGGATAGAAGAAGATCCACGCCCTACATACATCAGTTCTCGATTGAATGAAGAAGAAACCAATGACTTAGTTAGGCTATTAGTTAGGCTATTGAGTTTAAGGATTACTTTGCATGGAGCTATGAGATGCGAATTATCTCTAATGTAGCGGTCCATAAACTAGCAATAGACCTCTATCAAGCAAGTTCATGTGATTAGAAATCGAACAATAGGTCATTTCAAGTCAAGAAATTAATCGATCTTTGGTTTCATCAAGAAAAAATCCTACCTAGTTAACTAGTACATGCTTAAGAAAGAAAAGAATGGCCAAATGCATATGCTCGATTTTAGGGACTTAAATAAGGCATGTCCTATGGATGAATTTCCACTTCCTACTAAAATTAATGGTGGACATGCCTCATCTCATGTAGTATTCTTCTTCATGGATGGTCATCTGGCTACAACTAAATTAGGATGGACCCCGAGGATGAAAGAAACACTACTTTTTGAACCCCGATCAAAATCTATTGTTATAAGGTCATGCCTTTTCAGCCTTAAAATGTGTCTACATACCATAGCCATGACTCAGATCTTCAATGAACTCATTCATCATCAAGTTGAATGCTATATTGATGATCTAGTAGTCAAAAGCAAAGAAAAGGAAGATCATCTCTTTGACTTGAGAGTAGTTTTCAAACTATTATGACAATTTAACCTCAAAATGAACCCCTTGAAGTGTGCATTAGTAGCTTTAGGAAGTTTCTTGGGTTTGTTGTCCAACACTAGGAATAGCGATAGACCCAAAAGATCAAAACTATCTTAGAAATGTCACCCCCTAAAAGTTTAACTCAACTCAGATCGTTCCAAGGGTGGTTGGCATTTCTACGCTTTATCTCCAACCTATCAGGGAAATGCAAGCCATTTTCAGCACTTGTCAAAAAGGATGCCAAGTTCAAGTGAGATGATAAGTGATAGCATGCTTTTGAAGACATCAAGCAGTATTTGGTGAAGCCACCAGTTCTAGCAGCCCCTATCTCGGGCAAGCCACTTATCCTCTACACTGCTGCATTGGATGACTCCCTTGGAATGTTGTTGGCCCAAACTAATGATGAGGCGAAGGAGAACGCTCTCTACTAACTCAACCATCATCTCATCCCTACTGAACTGAACTACCCACCTATTGAGAATCATTGCCTAGCTATAATCTCTGCATCCCAAAAGCTATGAAATTATATTCATTCTCATAAGGTGAATTTGATTTCAAGAATCAATCCACTACAGTATCTCATGACACGGACGATGTTATCTAGATGGTTGGCACATTGGTCCATGATTCTCTCACAATTTGATATTATATTCATACCCCTCTGTGCTGTGAAAGGACATACACTAGCAGATTTCTTACCAGCACACCCACTTCATGTTGATTCTCCACTTAGTGATGATCTCCCTGATGAACAAATCATGAACTTAGTGGAGGTTGACAATCATCATTAGGAAATGTATTTTGAAGGTGTGGCTTCCTTTCAAAAAAAAAAGAACCACGATGTGATGAGATTCACATACTTTATATCCAATCCATGCACCAACAATGAAGCAGAGTATGAGACTTTGATTATCGATCTAGAGTTAGCTATTATAGTGTGTGTCAAAAGCATCAACATTTACGTGGATTCTCAACTACTCATCAAAGATTGTTGGGTCCTATAAAGTTCTAAAGCCTAAGCTTTGTCACTACCATGAGTACACCATGAAGCTATTGGCCCAAATCCATGAGGTCACCATCTACAAGGTTCCTCGAGGAGAGAATGCAGTGCTTGGCACTTTGGCCAAACTTTTGGCATGTCAAAGATGAGTCCATTCCAATAAGGGTCCAAAATACAAGTCCTATCCCTTATTGATGCTGAACTTATCGAGAGACTTTCTCTTGAAAGGGAGTTTGCCATTGCCAATAAAAATGAGGAACAGTATTGGAGGCAACCATCCATAGATTACTTGAACGCAGACAAACTACCTCAAAAGAAATCACAAGCCATGAAGCGAGCTCTCTATGCTCTCATGGATGACACCTTGCATCGATGGTCTTTTGATCAAATGTGGCTAAGTTGTTTAGACAAACATGAAGCCCGTAAGAACATGATTGAGGTACATTCAAGTCTATGGAGTGCATCAATTGTCAAGATGAAAGCAAAGATCAAGATACCAGGATACTATTATCCTTCGATGATCACAAACTACATGGACGTAGCTAGGAGATGCCACCAATGTCAGGTACATTGTGTGGTCCTACATCAACCACTCAACATTCTACATCCTACATTGACCTCATGGCCATTTGAGTGTTGGGGGTACTGATATAGTGGGTCCTATCTATCCTCCTTCTTCCAAGAGTCATCAGTTCATCTTAATTACCACTAACTACTTTTCCAAGTGGGCAATGGCAATCCCACTCAGAGAGGTCACAACTCAACATGTGCTCCAATTTTTTAGGAACCATATTGTATATAGGTTTGGGTGCCTCGATGAATTATATCTGATAATGGTACTACATTCAAGAACACCAAGATCAAAAGCTTCACCAAGAGACATAATATAGATAGATACACCATATACTATCTTAGGAAAATGGCCTAGTAGAAGCATTCAACAAAACTCTCATAGATACTAAAAAAGACACTGATGATAACAAGCGATAGTGGCATGAGCTAGTTGAAGCTTTGTGGGCATACGCACCATACAACTAACTCAATCTACCCCATTCTCCTTAGTGTATGGGTGCGAGCCATTCTACCCCCAGTTAAACTCCATCACTAAGGATAGTAATGGGTAGTAAAATCACTACAAAATAGAATGCCAAGTTGTGGTTAGAAGACCTTGAAGGTTTGGAAGAGAGATGCCACGAGGGTGCCAAAACCTCAAGTTATACAAAGCCAAGATGATTCAAGCTCAATAAATTGGTCAGAGCTTTTTTAAGTAGGAGAGCTTATTTTAATTCTAAGGATACCAATTGTTGCGTCAAAAAATGAGGCATGTTTGAAACCACTTGGGAAGGCCCTTTTATCATAGAAGGCCTACCAAGGAGGATCTTACCAACTTATTGATTGTAAAGGGGAACTCGATGCTTCCAATTAATGGGCTTTATTTGAAGAAATACTTCCCATAAAATAATGTTTGAAAATAATTATCATAAAAAATTCTTTTCCAATTCATCAAAATATTCTCTTCAGTCGAAGCGTTGTTTACTTGTTTGTGAATCTTCAATGATGTGTTTAGGGTAGGTGTAAGAGAATCCGAGAGGCATCCTATCCCTCTTTCATAACATGAACACAAATTAAACATGATTCCCAGATTAGAGTAGGTGAGAGAACCCAAGATGCATCCTATTTTGACTAGCATGACTAAGTTAGGTGTAAAAGATAAGCGCATCCTTTCTTAGTGGGATCACAACTTCCATTCGTGGAACCATTTAATCAACTTTAAAGAATGTTTTAGGATAGGTGTAAAAGAACCCAAGTGGCATCCTATCTTCGTCAAACACAAACACAAACACAAAACCATATCGTTTATCTTGGGCTATTTTGATGTGGGAGCAAGCCCTCTATGGCACTCACTCATTAGCTACTCTAGGTCTAGCCGGCATGCTACCTTGCTAGTGTGTCACCCCAGTGTTTATTTATTTGGCAGATGTGATTCCCCTTGCTTTCTTCTTGACTTGACCATTGCAAACTGACAAGCGCCTTGATAGTTTGGTAGGCATCACTGCGTAGTTACTAAGCTACCTCATGTTGGCTCTATTTAAGAAGATGTAAGTCTACACACTTTCTTCTTGAACTAGCCATAATAATTTGACTAGGTTGAGTATATTTGAGGCTTAGGATAAGTCCCCCAGTGACATTCACTCAGTAGTCACCCTAGGTCGAATAACACCTATTGAGCCGAACATATACTATCCGGTGATATTTGTAGGAGGATGTGAGTATGGGATGCTTTCTTCTAGGTGATTATGCAAATTGATGGGCACCTTAGGTTGGTTGATGTTCACTATGTCGACAATGACTCACCATATGGGTACTCCACTCTTAGCAGATGTGAGTTCATGTGCTTTCTCTTTGAGTTGGCCACCGAATACTTATAGATATTATCTTATTCAAGGTTTTTGGATAAAGCCCTTAGCGGCCCCTCCCTTGCAGGCACTCTACTTGGATTACATCCTTTACGACCCCATCTAGACACTACCCGGGTTACTTTTGGATTCAATAGTCCCCCTTTCTTAGTAGCCACCCCTATGGTTGAAGAATTAGTTCAGCGGATGCATAGATTCTCCCATGGTTCAGTAAATTTGAGATAGGTCTAGGCTGATATAAGCTCCTTCTTAGTATGATCGTTGGAAAACCAACAGGGCCCATCATAAGCAAACAAATAAAAAAATAGTAAAATTATTCACTTGTGGATTAGAATTCAAGCCTTCAATGGCCCCTTTTGACAAGCAGGCATCCTATCTTTAAGGCAGTGTTAGCAGAACTCCCTATAGGAATTTCCTAACTACACTTGAGTTGAGATAAGTCCCTGGGTCGGCACTCTCTCTGTAGTCACCCTTAGGTCAGGCTCAATCTATTTTTCCACAAATAGATTACCCCGATAGTCATTTTGCTTTGGAAGATGTAAGCTACTAACATTCTTTTAGCATGACTATGGCAGGCGACCTAGTCGGTTGGCATGTTACTTTGCTAATGTGTCGCCCTAGTGGTCTTTTATTTAGAAAATATGTGAGTCCCTTTACTTTCTTCCCTAAATTAACCACAGCAAACCAAAAGGCACACTTTTGGTTGGATAGTTCTCCACTTAGTTGGGGAACTACTCTCTTTTGATCACTAAATCTGAGGTAGGTCAAGCCTGACATGGTGCTACTCGTGGACTCCATCACTGGCCCGGGATCCATCAAATATAATTAAGAAATGAAATTAATTTTGACCATCTTTGAGCTGATTTAAATCCCTAGATGCATTCACTCAGTCACCAATGGTTGGGTTCAACCGTTGCCAGCATCACCCAATTGATTATTTTTTAAGATGTAAGTCTACTATGTTTCTTCCTAGTGCAACCATTGTACACCTAGAGGCACCCTTTGGTTGAATAGTCCTACTATGTGGTTAGTAGACTACCCCTTTGGATTGGTAAATCTGAAGTAGGCCAAGGCCAATATGGTTCCTACTCGGTGAGGTCCATCACCGACATGGTCCATGTCAAAATCCAAAAATTTAAAATCTAAAACAAAATCAATCAAACCTCCCCCAGTGGAGTCAAATTAAAAAATCAAATCAATCAGTTTCTCTTTAGCGAGATGCAAAATCAACCAACCTCCCCTGAGTCAAATCAAACAAATCAAATCAATCATCATCTCTCGTTGAGATGCAATTCTTTCCAATCTCCTGGAGTCAATTCAATCAACTCGAACTTGTTCTCTTAATGGAAGGTTCATCTTTATCCTTTGGATTTCAAATTTTAATCCTCCAATGGATTTCACAACCTCTCATCCACCTGGATGACTTCAACTGCTTCCTAGTGGAAGGTTCATACATACACAGTGGATTCCCCCTTCTCTCTTATGTTTTGACATGGTAGAGTCACATTGCACTAAGATTTTGATTCCTTACGCTCAAGTTTAGGAGATTATCATTTCATTAGTGCTTGTGATCATTGATTGTTGATCATCTCAATCAACACCAATACGTGCGGTGTACCTTGTCAGTCACACCACACCAATTGGAAACCCTTTGTTGACCTCACTTTTGGAGTGAACTTTCAACTTCTCCATCTTAGACATAAGGACTCCTCTAAACACTAAGAGTTCCTTAGTCTTAAGACACTTCTAGTGATTAGGTGAACACTTAACCTAAACTTAGAGACTTAGAAGAGTTATGAATAGGTTATGCCTTAGGGGTATTAGGAAGATTTGCCTACATAGCTTAAACCCAATCCTTGCTTCCTTCTTTCAAACCAAATTTCAAATTCAAATATCAATTTTAACTCAATTGATTTTCTCAAATTATGAATTAATTCCAAATCAAATCTTAAATCAATTTCAACTCAATTGATTTTCTCAAATCATGAATTAATTCCAAATCAAATCTTAAATCAATTCCAACTTTGATTTTCTCAAATCATGAATCAACTTCAAATCAAATCTTAAATCAATTTTAACTCAATTTTTCTCAAATCATAAATCAATTCCAAAACAAATCATGAATAAATTCCAAATAATTGAAACCCATTATCAATTCCAAATCCAAAATCTTTCTTAAGCCCTTTTGATCTCATCTTATGGACTTAGCTCAAATCAAATCCAAATCACTCCAAACGAAAAATATTTTCTCATAACCCATTTAGATTCTCATTTATATTCACAAATATAAATGAAATATAAATTCAAATAACCAAAACTAAATTCAAACTTCAAGTCCAAATCTAACCAAAATCCAACCTATACCCTTTCAAGTAAAATTCTTGAACTTAACCAAATCATTCTCAAATCAATCCAAACCTTGGTATTTTCTCTTAAAATAATCATTCCTTAAATCACATGCCCAAACATAAACATAAACTACAATCATCAAACCAAAATCAAACTAACCCAAATCAAACCCATGTTCATCCTTTGAACTTGGAATTGTGAAATCAAAACCCATTTGACTCCAAATCACTTGCAATTGGATTTATATTTTAATCATAAGTCCATATGTGAGCTCAACCAAACTTGAATCAAGCCTTGATCAAGCCAATTGACCCACTTAGACTAACTTGACCTAATGTGACCTAAAGGACCTTTTTGAGCTAAATTGGATTGAATTAAGGCCATCTCAGCCACACATTGTCAGCAATAATCATCCTAGGATGATTAATCACTCAAATTGGGTCAAACCAATCAAACCTAGCCTTTGATGAAGTTAAAACTTAGCCCAAATGAAACCTAAACTAGCCAAAATCCACCATATTCCAAATTGATTGAAACCATTGATCTAAACCCGTTCATAATCCATGATTAAACTTGACCAGGCCATCAATTGGGCCACATCAAGCCTAATTGGCCACTTGACCTAAGTTGACCCAAGTTGACCTAAAAAGTCAAAATGGGTCAAATCTTGATCTAAGCCAAATTTATTGCAACGAACGAGTCAAATTCATTCTGAATTGATTATTGAACTTGACCAAAGCTTCAAATGGCCAACTAGACCCAACCTAGCCCAATTGACCACGAACCCAACTTGACCTAAAAAGTCAAATCAACTTAAAATCAAACCAAACCAAAATTGATTAAAACCAAATCTTGCAATACATTTCAAATGATCAGCTAAGCCTAAACCAACCCATGACTTAATTGGGTCAAATTGGTCAAATTGGTCAACTTGACCCATTTGACCTAAATGAACCAAAATCAAATATAAACCAAATTGAACCAGACCAATGATACCCATAGGCTCTAAATGATCATTTGAACTTGACCTAACCCATGGTTTGACCCAATTTGACCAATTGGTCAACCTAAATTGACCTAATTTGACATAAATGGGTCAAATTGAACCAATTCAAAAATGAACTCCAAATCACTTGAAATTTGGTCCAACCCATTTTTGAATCATCTTAAATCAGCCCAAATCAAAATCAAGGCCAAATGACCACTTTACCCCTAGGTCAAGTGATATCTTATGACCAAATTCACTTAGAATTTGGTCATATTCTTTCTCGAGACAACTTAGCATCCTCCTAGTGGTCCGCATGGACACTAAGGAGGGTGGTGAACATGACCCAATCACCTTGGGTCACCCATGAAAGGCCAAATCCCTCCAATGGGAATTGAGCCCTTGGAATCACTAATGCACTCACCTAGCACATGGGCACTCATTCTCCTTGCCTCCACTTCCTAAAATGAATCACATGGAGTGTCTAACAGCCAAAATTGATCAATCAATCTCAACAATTAAGCTAAAATGGCATTTCTAGTCTTCACTATTTGATCCAAGGAGGGAGATATACTCCCCTCATTCCCACTCAAACCAAGTATTGAATTTAGCTCTAGGAATCAAAACCAATCATTCCTAAGCTTTCCAAAGCCATTTCCAAGCTACCTTAATTTCTCCTTCTCGATTTTGCTTAAAGCTGAAATATGGGAGGTGAAGTGAAGACTGAACTCATCCAATTCTCCATGAAACCCAAATTAATCTTGCAAGCACCATCATGGGACCTCATCAAGATCAATCAAGTTATTTCCTAAGTAATGAAGCCATGAAGGAGAACTTTGATCAAAGGCGATTTCCATTGAAGGGAGCTTGATCAATATCCACTTCAAATCAAATATTGATACCTTCAACAGGGCTTCATCTCTACTAGATGAAGCTACATCCTCCATTAGAAACGGTGATAGCCTCGATGTATTGCTCAAAACTTATCCTAAGATAAAAATTGCTTGGTCCCTTGTGAATGGAATTATAATCCCATTGATTCTTGATTGTTGGATACCTTGCTTATGCTCCTCCAAGGGTATGGGGTGAGTTTGAACTCCATCCAAGCTCGGGTGAGCTTGGATCGAGTGACGATCAACCAACGACATCCGTCTCTCGCTGCTTGGGAGGAGATAGATCACACACCATCCGTTTTGCATGATTGGAATGAACAGTTATGATTAAATCATGATAGATCTCCCTTTAATTTAAGACTAAACTATGCATCGACCATCGATCTTAGATCGGATGGCCCATGAAATAGCATCCGCGTTGGGCGACCATAGATGTGATAACTTAAATAACCTATCCCATCACACCATGTGGAAAGTGCACCGCGTCAACCGCCACATGGCCCAACAGGATTAGGGGGGTCAGCTGCCACATGGCCTGACATGATTAATTAACCTATTAAATAGTGATAAATTAATTAATCAAGTTTTTTAATCATCATGAAATAGTAAATGGACTTAAGGAATGAGATTAGGATTTATTTTCCAAATCTTTTCTTCTAAGTTTATTCCATTTGGATAAAAACTTAATTAATTTGCAAAATTAATGATTTAATCACTTCATTAAATGGCTTAATTAAATAAACTCAAAACCAAAATATTCTAGAACTTAATCATTTTAATCTTGGGTAGATTCTTAGGTGTTTAATAACCCATGAGGCTTCAAATGAAATTGTAATCAAACTACATGTGTAGGATGGTTATGAAAGTACTTAATTAAACTCTTTAGCTTAATTAATCAAAAATTATGAGCCAGCCCCTTTATATCTTAGGTGAATTGTTGATTTAAATTCCATGTGGTTGCATATCATATGTTGGCTCATAATTACTTGTTTAATTATGTTAAGGTGGTGTAGGTAAGGGTAATTAATGCATTTAACTCATATCTTAACCTGAACAAAACATAAAATTAACATAATTGTTCTAAAATTAAACTAAACTAATTCACACATAGGGAGATGAGTTAGGACCAATAAACTCTTTTCACATTTCCTAAGTCAAATCAAATTAAAAAATACAAATCTCCTTAAAGAATTTTTTATTCACTTTAAATGATCTTATTTTATAGGATTGTCTTTAGGAATTAATTAATGTGAATGAAGTCATATGCTAACATCACTTTATTTCTTTCCAAGCATGATAAATGTTATTTTCCATATGAAATCATGCATTCATATCTTTTTAAAAAAATAATCAAATAAATTGTTTCCTTTTATATCTAATTGCATGTTTTTAGCTGAAGTTAAGAATATGAGTGGCTATTATCACTATTAAACCAAAAATTATCTTACAAAACCTATAAATTAAAGATTATGAATGAAGTGATACTACTTAATAAGTACTTATAAGCTTACATGTGATTATAGCATGAGATGTGTTATGTGTTGTTTTCTTCTCTTCTCATAACATGGATTTGAATAGGATTTACAATGTGTATAGTTCATTTGAAAAGAACATAATACTTGCTTAAATATATTCTTATGTATTCCTATGTTATGACTTAAGAATGATCTCACATTACACATGTAAATTATGCAACCAAATCAAACAAACAAAGATCTTTTGCATGATTTTTCATCCATTTGTTTCTTTTTGAATATCTACATGTATTTAAGAAAAGTGGATATTAGTCTGGACATCCCGGGGCTGCGAAGCTTTAAGTAACCCCAAGTAGGTCTTGAACCTTATGCCCCTGGTGAAGAAAATAATGGCATTATACTCACTTATATCTTTTATACATGTGGATGTGCATTATGTTAATGGATAAAGAATCCCTCCTTTCTACATAATAAAGAAATTCATTCATAGAATATCCAAGTTTCTAAATCATATCTCTTATTCATCATCAAGGTGTGCTAAAATTTGTATTGCATGTATAGGTATGCTTAAGATTTATTCATATGCATGGTGGAAAGAAATAAAGGGTTGTGTGTTATGTGATAGTTTCACCTTAATTAATCCTAAGATGCCTTTCTTATTGAATAGGGCTATTTAGAGTAAATCTAAACTTAGGGTTAATTAAAAAACATAATAAAACATAATTAAAGAAAAGTCATTAATGAATCTAAGGTAGGGATGAAAGAGAAGTTCTCTTATCTTTTCTTTTCTTTACAAAATTTAGTAATTAAGTGTAGATTCATTCAAACCAAATCAAATCACCAACTAAAATTGATAAATCAACTAAATCATTTAAACTAAAGCCACCTTCTAAATTAAACCTTCACACTTAGGAAATCTCAACCTTAAAGCCTTACGAGACATGCCACACAAGCCTTAAATGACACACACATTAGGCTAAGTCAAAATTTCTAGTTTTATGTTGTATGCATGGTTTGATGCCTACTTTTATTTTATGATGTAATGTTTTAGATTGATGTTAGGGTGCATGAGCATAGATTGAATGATAGGATGATCTTAGCCTAATCATGTCTTTTGTAGGGGTTGTGTGGCATTGTAATAAAATTTTAAATGCTTTTGTGCATGTTGCTTATACCTCTAAGCATGATCCATACTAGGACAGTGGAATTGGTTACGGTGTAGTATGCTAAGTCCAAATTATTCATAACTACTTGTTGTGTGGTATGTTTAGCTAATCTCTTTTGCAGATTTAGTTAGATCTATTTCCATTTTAAATGTAAATTTTGTAAATTAAGATTTAGAATGAATGTTATGGGGATTAAGGTGAACATTGGTCATAAGACCATGTCTCATGTACCATGTGAAGCCTTGGAGCAAACTAAATCTCAAGTCAAATCAAAAAGAAGAAATAAAATAAAAAAATGAAGAAATGAAAAAATCAAAAAATGAAGAAATAAAGAAATGAAGAATGAAGACCCCCATAACATGAATTCCTTCTAAATTGTAATTATTCATTTATAATCTGGGTTGTATAAGGGTAGAGCTCAGCTACCTTTTTTTCAGGTTTGTGTGGTGGAGCACGACCACATCAGCCTCTTATTCTTTTGTGCTAATTTTATAAATTGATTGATATTTTTTTATGATTGTGCAATTAAGATGGCATGATTTTTCTAGTTTCATAATTACTTGATGGTTGTTGAATGGCCTGGATGCGATTAGACTCTCAGGAAAAAATAAATTTTCTATCAAATTAATCAACTCAAAATTAAATAACTCATAACCTCACCTAAAAAGCCTAAGACTTAAATCAAGATAATAAAAGATTTAGCGACCCTTAGATGTTGTATGTCTCACATCATGCATAAAACATATTGCTTCACTCTTGCTAATGGAGGGCTTCCACCTTGCTAGAGAAATGGCTTGACCTTTGAGAGCCATGGTGGAAACACACCTCCTTCTTTTTGATTTTGGCCCATGATCAATTTTCTCATGCATTAGGCATAAGAAATCTCATAGCCTCTCAAAATAAAATATCCAAAAATGAAAATAAAACTTAACAAAATTTGCATTAGATTAAGTCATGAGTTCATGCCCTTCATGATCTAGTCTCTTAGGGAGTGAGTTTAAGGACTTACTCTCCTATCTAAATAAACAATAACTTAGCCATCTCAAAAAGCATAATACTTTCTTACATGTATTTAAAATCATAGGAGGAGTTAGTTGGCGGCCTCCCTCAGGCAGTTGTAAGTCCAATAGTCTGGTAATTTATTCTCTCTTATGGAGATAAACCATATACACATTTTCGCCTTAGATTTAGGTCATGCCTTGGACCTCGCCAAAGCTCCCTAGATTTAAGATCCAAGGTTACTATTTCTTTTTGCAGGCTATAAGCATAATTCTCACATCTTAGGCATTTGCATGATCTTGTGTTGTGGAATTGTAAGCCCTAGATTCCTAATAAAAATTCAACTCAAACATATAATCCTTCTCCAATTTTAAAAATATAAATCCCAACCATAAGATAGTTTCGAATGCTCACTAGGTTTCCTTATATCATTAGCATCCACTACTCATCTCCCTTTGGTTTTAATAATGACTCCCTCCTTGGAACAATCCCACTTGATTTTCAAAACAACTAATTTGTTGATAAACCTATCTTTGAAAAATTTGGAGACAATGATCATTTACTTTAATTGAGATTATTCTTAAGGAATCCCATTTCTTAATATGTAATTAACTATGGGGGCTTGCCTCCATAGGGAACTTAACGAACCCAATTTAAAATAAACCCTACTTTACATTTCCATGTGAAGTCGGGGAAAGATCTCTAGTACATTCGAAGACCCATTATCCAGAGTCCTTAATGTGATTAGTCTATTGTAGATGGTGACTTCTATCTCTGATAGTACATCATTGCTCAATGTCTCACCCGATCACCATAATGAGTACATCTAATCACCTGAGGTGTCCCAATAATATACACAATTTTTATTTTTCAAATTCCCAAGTTTGAGAAATAAACACCACACGTCACCTCCACATTCAGCTCCACCGCCAGATCTAGACTGAGCCTAGTTGATGGTGATGTTCTTGTTATCAAGGTTCTCTCCATTCTTAGGGTACAAGGTTAGTTTATAGTTTAGGATTTAGGGTTTAGTGTTTGGGGTTTAGGGTTTAGGGTTGTAGGTTTTAGGGTTTAGGGTTTATGGTTTAGGTTTGGGCATTAAGCTTTGTGGTTTTGGGTTTATAGTTTAGGGCTTAGGGTTTAGGGTCTTAGGTTTTATGGATTTAGGGTTTATGGTTTACGATCTAGGATTTAGGGTTTAGGGTGTAGGGTTAGTTATATATAAGGTTGGGTTTAGGGTTAGGGTTTGGGTTTTAAATAAGTAACCCGACAGGTTTAGGTTAATTTAGTTTATTTTATTTATATGAGTTTATTTTATTTTTTATTTCTATTTAGTTTAATTTATTTATTTTATGTTTATTTATTTTAGTTCAGGTTTTTTATTTTAGTTTATTTTTTAGTTAAGTTTTATTTTTAATTTACTTTCAAGGTTTAAGTTTTACTTTTTATTTTTAGGTTTAGGTTTTGGTTTTTATTTTATTTTATTTTTTGGTTTTTATTTTAGGTTTTATTTTGTAGCTTAAGTTTAAGTTTATTTTTAGTTTATTTTATTTTATTTAGTTTAGGTTTAGGTTTAAGTTTAGTTTATTTTAGGTTTATGTTTAGGTTTTATTTATTTTAGTTTTGATTTAGGTTTATTTTTATTTTACTTATTTTATTTTATTTTAAGTTTAGGTTTTAGTTTAGGGTTTAGGTTTTATTTTTTATTTATTTTTAGGTTTATTTTTTAGGTTGAGATTTTTATTTTGTTTTTATTTTAAGTTTATTTTATTTTTAGTTTACGTTTAGTATTTATTTTATTTTACAATAGGTTTTTATATTATTTAAGTTTTTATTCTTAGGTTTATTTTATTTGTTTAGTTTACTTTAGGTTTTTATTTATTTTATTTTAGTTTATTTTTATTTTTTATTGTATTTTATTTTTAGGTTTAGGTTTAAGTTTTAGTTTAGCTTTTTATTCTATTTTATTTTGTTTATTTAGGTTTAGTTTATATTATATTATAAGTTTTATTTAAGGTTTAAGTTGGATTTTAGGTTTAGAGTGGCCCAGGATTTTTTTAGGGCTCAGCTTGTTTAAAGCCCAGGGTCAGTAGGGTCAGGGTCTGGGGCCTGCTGTCAGCTTTAAGGTTAGAGTTTAAGAGCCCAGCCCAGGGTTTAAGTCAAGGGCCTGCTCTTTCAGCCTAGCCTCAGGGGTTTATAATTTTTATGGTCCATAGGCCTGGGGAGGTTTAATGCCCAGGTTTTATAGGGTTTAGTTAGGTTAGGTTGGGTTTTAGGTTGCCTAAGGTGGGGGGGTTTTTTATTTGTCTGGTCAGTTTAGGGTAGGTTTGTTTAGGTTTAGTGTTTAGGGTTTATTTAGGGTTTAGGTTTAGGGTGTAGGGTTTAAGGTTTTTATTTTATTTTAGAATTTAATTTTATTTAAGTTTAGGTTTTTTTATTTTATTTTAGCATTTATTTAGTTTTGGTTTATGTATTTAGGCTTTTAGGCTATAAGGTTTAGGATTTAGGGTTTGGGGTTTGGGGTTTAGGCATTAGAGTTTAGGTTTGTAGGTTTTAGGGTTTTTTTTTTAGGGAAATCCCATGTAGGGGTATTTTATTGCCACAAAAAAGGGTTACAAAGTCCTTAAAGGGGATGAACTATAAAACTACTGCTCAAAGAGCTACAATCAACCTAAAGAGTGAATCCCCTATTTAAGTACATTGAAAAGCAAAAGAAAACATTAAAGCAATCAAAAGATACAAGTTGATTAACATAATAAGCTAAAAGAAGATTAGGGCCAATGCTCTGGAGGATGTGATTATGCATGATAATATGGAGCAAACCTTCAAGACGATAAGAGAGAATCACCTACAAAATTGTAATAAGAAAGATATTAGAACAATTAAGGTAATACAGACAATAGGATAAATGAAAACAACATAATTTGAGAATGATAGTAAGGAATTGAGATAGAAAAGGCTCAGGCTCAATTACAACAAGGATGCAAATATGAGCATCCAAACTTCAGCTGAAGGATTACATCACAAGAGCTACTACCAAACTAAAAGGGAGTGAGATCATCACAGCCATCATAGCCAACAATCCATTAAGGAGATAACAGCTAGTTGTTGAAAATCTTGTGAGCTTTATTTCCTGCAAACCTAAACAAAACCATATCTAATATAGAGAGGAAATTACAAAGAGTCAAGGATAAGGTGTCCCATTCAAGAAAAGTATCATCAATATAATCACCGACATGAGAATGCATAAACATATGATCATGAGCCATCATTTCCATAACCTCATGAAAAGTCATATCCAAGAAGAGAAAAAGAAGATATATAAGCCTCCAGAGAAAGGGAGGAGGCAACTTGCTGAAGTCCCCTTATTAATATCCATATCAGTAATTGGGAAAAATCAATTGTAAAGGAAGGAAGCATAGCCGAACACACAAAATAGATTGCAACCACCCAAAAACAACACCAAATAAATACAGTCAGAGCTACAACTCCAGTTGTAGCATTCAGAACCAAAAATTGGATAATACAGATCAACAAACAACCAAGAGAGCAAGACAGCAAAAGGAAGCAACTTTCCATAGTACCACCCAATCAGCATAGACAGTGCATACGATTGGACAAACCTAACCGAACTGAGATGGGAATAGAGACAATAGCAGATAATGTAGGTCACAATAATCAGGAGATGAATAGCAGCCTAGACATAAACAACACAGGAAGTCTGAAAGCTAACCCCAACAGCAAAGAAGTTAATGCAACATTGGAACCCACCAGAAGAAAAATCAAAAAAATGGATTCAAATGAATATCAACATTAGAGTCCAGTAAAAGCAAGATAGCAGATAACCAAGGAAAAAACCAGCCAAGTCAACAACACTTAAGACAACAACATCCAAGACAGGAAGGGATAACAAGTTGGCCATAAAACCTCTCCATCAGAGTAGACATATACTAATAACCAAGTAGATAGAGCATAAAAATAGGTATCGGAAGGCAAGAACCTGCATAATAATCACCAAAACCATCAACAAGAATGTAAAACAATAACATAGACAAGTCCTACAACCAACCAGGAAGGAGCCAACATAGGAATATCCAAGACAACAAATATCCAAGATAAGAAACAACCAGCTAGAGAACAAAAACAAGCTAGCTTGCCATAAACCCACCAATCCAGGATAAACATTGCAATAGATACAAGCTTAACTGAAAGAAGATGGAAAAAACAACAGCAGATAAAGTAGACCAATGAATTAAGATGATATGCATATAATAAACCATTAAGGGGGTTCAAGGCAAAGTCCACCAAGCAATCAACAACTTCAATAGAGAGTTGCTAAGAAAAACAAACTAAAACCCCAGAGACAGCATGTAGAGTATTAATCCAGTTTAGCCAACAACCAAGGTAGTTAATACCAACAAACTAGCCAAGAGTCCACCCAAAAGCATATGTAAAGATCCAAATAATTAGATGGAAAATCACAGGGATCTGCACATTATTAATAGAACCAAGTGGGAAAAAATAGCAGTAGCCCAATTGATAACAACAAAAATAGTCAGAAAATCAAAAAATAGGGAACATATAATAATCACAAAGTCCACCAGCTGGACAAAGGTCCCTAAAGTCCAAAAGCCAACAATGGTAGCAAAAGGGTTCAAAGGATAATAAAAAGCAAAAACCTTCCAGATAAAGCAGATCAGGGGAGCAGAAAAACCTACAACCATAGTAAAGGCTAATAGAGAATCCATTAAAGGAATCCAAACCTGCAAGGAAATAATAAAATAGAACGGGAAGTAATAAAATCTCTCTTGACAGGTTGGGAAAAAGAGGTTGTCAAAGACAAACAGCAAGACAACACCAAAATCTCCCTGCTGAATCAGATAAATAACCCCAACAATAGCTTGCTGGATATAAGACAGTAACCAAACCATCCAACAACTAAGAAATAAAATAATAGCAAGTTGGCCATAAAACCAACCATTCAAATTATATAATGCATAAGTAAATTCCCAGATAATTAATGAAGTGGTCTGGCCAAGACTTGCTGAACTAGGAAATAAAAAATAGCAGCAGGTGAAAATTGCATCATCCCAATTGTTAGGACAAACATTATATAAAGAGATGATCCAATAGCCAGACAGTAATAGCTAAAATCCAATAGCCATAGATTAAAACAAGGTTAGCCTGGACGGGAATCCAAAAAATCCAACAAATATGCTTAAAACAACACTACAATGATTGCAACCATAGGGTAAGCCAATAAAAAGTAGTGGGGCAACTAAGCCACCATAGGGGTTCAAAAGAGTCTCATCAATGAGATCCTCTAGGAAAAAAAGAGCAAGGTTATAGAAATATCATCCTCAGAGAAATCATACTGAGTGGAAGTTAATAAACAATTCCAAACATAGGATAAGCCATTAAAGAGCAAAGGAGCACAAAGAAATAGACTAGTAGCTAGACCCACAACATCAGGAATATTGGAAATCAAGAAATAATTCCAAGTTTGCAGAGAAAGAGTTTTAACCAGGATGTTGCATCTATTATTTTTACAGGATGTGAAGATAAGGTTATGAAGCATAGGAGAGGCAAAAATAGCAAGACCCCAAAACTTCTTCATGCAGAAAAATAAAATAAAAGATAACTCCCAGAAATAAAAGGAAAACGTCAGCTCAAAGCTGGAGATAAAGAGAATATCAGCAGCAGCCGAGGATCTAATAGGGAAGACAAGCAGCATTTCAAAAGCCAACCACGAATCATTATCAGCTAAAATCCAGCAACCTAACAATAAATCATCAAAATAAATATTGCAACCATCATAATGAACACTAATACAATGCATAGAAACAACATAGATAACTAAGATGCTCCAAGCAAGAATATCGAGAAATAGCAAAAAAAATTAATGGCGAGTAAACCCATCAAAATATTATCTTCATCCAAAGACTGATTAAGCCCCTAGGATTAGGAATGAAGACATCATTGATATTAAAATTCCAAATAGAGTGGTGTTATAAACCAATAGCACACACAAAGCTTAACAAAATTCCAATGGTGGTATTAGTATGCACATAGCCCAACAGCAGCCCTTTATTAGTGTAAATTCCAAAAATAAAGAGCCTCCAAATAAAGGATAAGCTATTAAAACACCAAATCATGGCACAGAGATCAGGATAGTAAGTAATATTTGTGTGAAGCATCCACAAAAGACACAAAGAGGCATAGAAAGCCATAAGATAAAGAGGAATACAGTTAAAAGATGAATGGACAGTAAACATCAAAGGATAGATTAAGTTCTGAGATAAGGAAACCCAGAATTGTCCAAGTTAACTAGTCCACGCAAGTGTTTGGGCAAGGTGAGTTGATCAAGAAGATGATACATCGATCTAGCACCCGAGTCAAGTAGTAACAAGCATTTCCTTCATGCCAAACATGAGTGATGTTAAAATTCAATTGGGAAAGAAGAGCTCTAGTTTGCTTGAGGAGGTAGTAATTCAGGTCGCTCATTTTGGTGGAAGTCAAAAGATCAATCAACGGAAGAGCATCCACATCAATCTAAATATTGAGCCAGCCATTTTGAAGTCAAATCTCAAGAGCTTTGTAGACTACCATAAGCTCAGTAAATGGGACAGTGCAGGAAATAAGGGGATAAGCAAAAGCACATAGAACTATACCCTTAGTGTTCCTAAAAATGCCACCACAACCATAGCCATTATGAGAGAATGAGCCATCAGTATTAATTTTGACAATATGGTCAAGAAGTTTTAGGTTTTAGGGTTTAGGGTTTAGGATTTAGGGTTTAGGGTTTACGGTTTAGGGTTTAGAGTTTAGGGTTTTAAGGTTTAGGATTTAGGGTTTATGGTTTAGGGTGGTAGGTTTAGGGTTCAAGGTTTAGGGTTTAGGTTTTACGATTATGGTTTATTTAGTTTATTTTTTTATTTTAGTTATATTATTTTTATCTTTATTTAGATTTATTTTTATTTTTATTTAGTTTAGTTTATTTTTTTTAGTTTAGGTTTTTCATTTTATTTTTGATTTCCTCAACTAAGTAACATACCAAGTTTTCTATGATATAAGCAATGACATAGATAAAACATTTACATAGATAGAGCAAACCAAAAACCCTGGATAACTCGAACCGTCTCTACTATAAAGACATCATTCCATAAACTGTACATTGGATCAGCTATTCTTCGGTGTCTCTAGTTCTCATCAGAACCACCCTGGCCTCTCGAGTAGCTGGATTCACCCTCAAATCCCCGATCCCTCCCTCCGCCACCACCATGGCTGTAACCTCCATTGATCCTCCCACCTCCATAATAACCAGTGCTCCAACCACCACCTCCATATCCACTAGCACCTCCAGATCTGCCACCACCACTGTGATAACCGTCGCCTCCACCACTAGATCTAGACTGAGCCTGGTTGATGGTGATGTTCCTACCATAAAGGTTCTGCCTATTCTTAGGGTTTAGGTTTACTATGTTTTAGGATTTAAGTTTATTTTTAACTTTATTTAGTTACTTTAGGTTTTGGTTTAGGACTTGTGGTTTATGGTTAGGGTTTAGGGCTTAGGCTTTAGGCTTTAGGATTTAGGGTTTAGGGTTTTAGGCTTTGTCCTTCTGGATTTAGTGTTTAAGGTTGTATTTTAAGGTTTTAGGGTAGGGTTGGGGTTTAGGCTTGGGTTTGGTTCCAGTTTATTTTAAGGTTTAGGTTTTGAGGTTTAGGGTTTAGTTTAGGGTTTTGGGGTTTTAGTTTAACTTTAGCTTTAGGTTTAGGGTTTTAGGGTTTAGTGATGGCTCAGTTTAGGTGGCTAGAAAGGTGGTGGTAGAAGTTATAGATTTTCTTTAAAAAAAGAAAGTGTATTATGTTTATTTAATTTATTTAGTTAATATATTTTATTTTATTTAGGTTTATTTTATCTTTATTAGTTTATTTATTTAATTTAGGTTTAGAGAGTAGGGAGGATTTTAGGGACTCCAGCTTTAGAGCCCAGGGTTTAGGGGGTTAGTTAAGAGTTATTTTGGGTAGAGGTAAGTTAGAGGTTAGGGTGTGGGTTTAGGAGTGGAGGGCCCAGTAGAGGTCAGGGTTTAGGTTTAGAGGGTTTAAGAGTAGTGTCAGTTTTTGGGTTTTTTTGGTTTTTAGTTTTATGTTGGTTTTTTAAGTTAAGTAAATATAGGTTTAGGTTTATTTAGTTTATTTTTATTTATTTTAATTTATTTTATTTATTATTTTATTTAGGTTTATCTTTGATTGTTATTTAGTTTAGTTTATTTAGTTTAGGTTTATTTATTTTAGTTTAGCTTTTTTTTTATTTTAGTTTCTTTTTTTTAGGTTTAGGTTTAGGTTTATGTTTATTTTTAGTTTAGTTTTATTTTTATTTTTTGATGTTTAGGCTTTATTTTATTATTTTTAGGTTTAGGTTTAGGTTTTTATTTTATTTTATTAGGTTTAGATTTTAGGTTTTTATTTTAGGTTTATTTTAGGTTTTTTTTAGTTTAGGTTTAGGTCTATTTTTTATTTATTTTATTTTATTTAGTTAAGGGTTTATGTTTAGTTTATTTTAGGTTTAGGTTTGGGTTTTATTTATTTTAGTTTAGGTTTATGTTTATTTTGTTTTATTTATTTTAGGTTTAGATTTTTTTTAATTTAGGGTTTAAGTTTTATTTTTTATTTATTTTTTATTTTTTATTTTTGGGTTTATCTTTTAGGTTTAGGTTTTTATTTAGTTTTTATTTTATTTAGGGTTTTGTGCCACCATCCTTCAAGATTTTTGATGGTAGTGGGAACCTAGAATAACTCATTGCACACATTAGCTAAACACTAGTGGCGCAAACACTCTTCTTCCGATTTAGTAGTCTCTAAGGTGTTGCATTTGATTGGTATTAACCGCCCAATGGTTTGGTGAAGACTTTTCGAGTTGGAAAACCTCTTCATTAAGTGGTTTTGGAGCTCAGAGGGTGATGTAGCGACCTCATGTAGAAACAAACTTAATGAGTCCCTTATTGATTATATTCTTAAGTGGTGCAACCTGAGCATGAAATGCGAATTACAACTGTCCGAACAACATGCCATTGAGATTCTTCTTAGGAATATCCATTGTCCGGTCGCCTTCATATTTAAGGGCTTTACCATCAAAACATTCGAGAATTTAATCAACAAGGTGGCTAGCGTGCAAGAGGAAGCCAAACAATTTCCCTTTACGGACCAATCATCTAGGCCCACGCTGCAGAAGGTATTTGAGAAGAAGCCAGGGATAGTTATGTTAGTGGACGAGGAAGCACCGCCGAGTTTAGTATGAGACATGAGCTCATCGCCTCCTTCTTTTCCACCACCTCTTCCACCACCTCGCCATCATATCTCCACCACAAGTGCCACAACGATCAATTCCACCACTTCCAATGGTATTCATATCCATCGCCAAGATTTTCCACTTACTCTTACCGACAGATTGAACAAGCCATATTCATTCAAGAGGGAGGTAGTTTAGAAAATCTTTAAGAATCTCTTAAAGAAACCTACTTGTCAAGAGCCTAAGAGGCTAGCTAAGTGGAAAGAATGATGATCCTAGCTATTGCCTCTACCACCACATGTTTAGCCATGTCTTAGAATTATATCACTTTTAAGACTAGCTTGAGCACAACTACATCTTGGGAGCTATAGTTATCTCTAAGAAATACTTATTAGAACAACCATCCAATTCTGTTAGAGTAAACTGTGGGGATACTTGTGATCCTCTTAAGACCAAAGAAGAAGGTTAGGATATCTCCCTATCTCAAACCTCTAAGAAGATCATTTATAAGTTCAAGAAGATTTCCTTGTAGGTTCCTGAAGTATCTCAAACCTCCAACACCAAGGAAGGTTTGCTAGTTACAAAGGATAACTGTGGAGGGTAACACCAAGAATGAGAGATCACCATACTCTCTAATAGTCCAAGAGCCCACCCACCGTCCAGTCCAGTTCTCCACTACACCTACCACCTCATCTACTAGCTCCTCTTCTACCGTAGGAGTGTTGTACAGAGATAAGGGCACTAAATTTTTTACTCTGCTTACTTTACATGATTTCTATCATGTACCTCCACCCAAAAAAAAAAATTAATGAAGAAAGTCGATTCTACTTATATATTGTATACTGATGCTCTTGAATTTATTCCTATTGAAAGCTCTCAAAGTCTAAATAAAAATAATATCTATAGTAGTTCCGATCCCTTCCTTTCTAATTTAGAGTAAGACTATCCTTCTCTGAATCAATTAGGTTCACCTCTTGAGATTGACTTAGAGTTAACTGACTCTAAGGATCCCAAAAGAGAAACTGTAGGTATGCGATGAGAAGGTAGAACTTTCCACAAGCTCATCATTCTAAGATGTCACCAAGTCAACCTACAGCAAAGTTCTATCTCCTGTGGTATCTCCTCAGGATAAGGGTAAGCAAGTCATTGGTTCCAGTGAGCAGATAGCCCCTCCATAAGATGCTCCACCCATGGATATACTTGTGGAGAACCAAGCCATAGTTGATTACAATGTCCTAGATCACCTTAGATAGCTTCCAGCTAAGTTAAGCATATATAACATTCTTGTCTTATCCAAAGAGATGAGAGAATATCTAATTAAGGCCTTACTTGATTTAGATATATGCTTAGCTCAGCTGAGCACTACTAAAGGGGAGGCATGCCACTCAAAGGAAATCTTAGGAGTTACATTCAGTGATGAAGACTTACTCCTAGGGACGATCGAGCATAACCGCTTCTTTACATTACAGTGGATGTTGGAAGATACAGGCTATCCATATTTTTGGTTGACCCAGGTGTATCAATCAACATTATGAGTCTAAGAACCCTTGCCTGCTTGAGGATCGACATCTCCAAACCCCAAAAAAAAGGATGGTGTTGAGAGGATTCAATGAATAAGGCAAGAGGACCTTGTGGTATTTATTTTGGATGTATGGGGTACAATTTGAGGTGATCAAGTAGAACATTGAGTTATAATGTACTATCTCAAAAGATAGTGGCCACCCTACAATGGCCTAATCACATAATACTGGACTCAAGGCATGATGGGCCTTCAAATGTACCAGATTTTTCTTTACATGAATAAAGTAGGGTTTATATTAAACCAAGTTCTTAGATCCCTATGGAGGTAATCCTCCATAGTTAAATACATATTAGGAAATGAAATTTTCTAATAATACTCTCGATTAAAGTAGACAATTATCTTCTTCAAAGATTTCAAGGTTAGACTATTAAAGGATTGGTTGTATTTGGAAAATTAAATGGGTAAGTTCAAGGAGAAGATTTATTTTTGGAATTCGAATAAAATAAGTAGGAAATGCTCATGATACTATGAGGCCTAGTGAGCATTCCAATCTATCTTATGGTTGGGCTTTATAATTTTAAAGTTGAGGAGATTTATATGTTTTGAGTTGAAATTTAATTAAATTACTATGGCTTATAATCCACCAACACAAGGTTGTGGGATTGCTTAAGAGGTGTTGATTTATGCTCATAGCCTGAAGGAAATAGTTACCTTGGATCCTAAATCTAGGGAGCTTTAGTACGAGATACAACACGATCTAAATCTAACTGACAGGTGGACATTACCTCTACAAGAGAGAATAAATTATCCAACTTCTAGACATATAATCACCGGAGTGGCTACTAGCTAACCTTCTATGATTTTAAAGCCATGTAGTCGATCTTATGGATTGCAAGATAGCTAGGGTAGTTTTTAATTAGAAAGAGACTAAAGTCCTAAACACATTCAGTAAGAGACTAGATGATGAGTGGTATATGACTTAATTTATAGATGCAAAAATATTTTCAAATTTTATTTCATTTTGGAAACATCATTTTGATAGAGGCTTCCAGATTTCTTATTCCTAAATGCATGATGAAATAGGTTATGGGTTAAATCAGCTTGAAGAAGGTGTTCTCCAACATAAGGGATGCCTTCACAGGTCAAGCATTCATTTATCATGCAAGGATAGAGATCTTTCTTGTTCAAGAGAGAAAGAATATGCATGCATGATGTGAAACATACAACCATACAGCTAATGAGTTACTAAATCTTTTAATTATCTTATTTATGTCTAAGATAGGACAAGGGAATCATATATGCTTAGCTTAGCTGGAAACTTTCTTAGGTGAGCAAGGACATTGTATTCAACTTTGGGCTGGTCCTCCATAAGCATACCCATAGGCGGAGCACCCTGTGGAGGGGCTATATGTTCGCTTGAACTAATGACTCATTTACCCTTATCCTGAGGTGCTACCCTATGAGGTAGAACTTTTCAACTATAGAGGTTGACTTCAATGGCTTTATGAGATGGTTTAGTGAAAAGTATAACCTGCTCATTAGGTCCACCTATAACTTCTCCTATGAGATCATCGGTGTCAGATGACTCTAAATCAATCTCAATGGGCAAACCCGAGCGATTAAGAAATGGACAATCTATTTCTAAATTAGAAGAGAAATGATCAACTATAGTTATTAATTAGATGCGAGAGCTTTCATAGGAATAAATTCAAGCATCATCGTGACACAATGTAAGTGGAATCAACTTTCTTCATTGATTTCTTAGATTTGGATGGAGGTACAAAGTATAAATCAAGTAAAGTAAGCAGAGTAAGGGATTTTGCATCCCCTCTATCGATATAATATGCCTGCTAGAAGAAGAGTTGATTGGAGGAACTATAGCTTTAACTGTGGAAATAGTGTTGGAACTAGTCGGTGGTTGCATTAGCGTACTATCCTGGGCAAGTGGAGGTTGTCGCTGCTATTGCTGGGCTTCTACCTCCCTCAAGTTATCCTTAGTAACATGCAAACCTTCCTTGGAGTTGGAGGTTTGAGCTGCCTCAGGCACCTGCAAAGGTAGTTTTCTGATATTTTAAATGATTTTCTTGGTGGTTCGGGATAAGGAGATATCCCAACCATCCTTTGTCTTATGAGGATTGCATGTATTCCCAAGGATTACTCTAACAGAAATAGAAGGTTGTTCTAATTGATATTCCTTGGGGATGACATTGCCACCCGACTTGTAGCTACTCAAGCCTCCCTTAAATGTAATTCAATCTTCTAAGACAGCCTCACATGTGGTGGTAGGGGCAATAGTTTGGATCATGGCTCTTGCCCACTTCTTCTGGCCTGTTAGGCTCCAGTAACTAGAAATTAGGCTACTTTAAGAGATTTTTAAAGATCTTCCTAACTACCTCTCTCTTGAATGAATAAGGCTTATTCAATTTATCGAAGAGTAAGTAATACCTGGCGGGTAGGAATACTACTATTGAGGATGCTAATGAGGAGGCGTGATGGCCACTGTGGCAACCGAGGTGGTTGATATGATAGTGTGGTGGTAGAGGTGAAAAAAAATCTTGTTGAGCTGACTATCAATGAACTGGCCGCTACCCCTTATTAACTATTGTGACTACCTCTGACTTCTTATCAAATGCCTTCTAAGGTTTGGGCTTAGCTAATTGGTCCTAGAAAGGTAGCTATTTGGCTTCCTCTTGCAGACTAGCCACCTTGTTGATTAGTTTCTCAAAGGTTTTGAATGTAAAACCCTTGAGCATAAAAGCAAGTAGGCCATGGATGTTCTTCAGGAGAATCTCTATGGCATGCTATCCAGATAGCTATGGTTCACATTTCATACTCAGGTTTTGCCACCTAAGAATGTAATCAATAAGGGACTCATTAGGATTTTGCTTTGATATAATGAGGTTGCCTACATTAATCCTTTGCTAAGCTCCAACAAACCTTCGGATGAAGAGGTGCTCCAACTAAGAAATATCTTTATCAACTATTGGGTAACATACTAGTCAAATGCAACACTAAACGCTAACAAATAATCTTAAAAGAACGGTGTCACTACCTCACATTGCAACAACTGGCCCTGGAATGTGCAATATGTTGGCAAGGGTTCCCACTTCCAAAAAATATTTTTAAAGAAGGAGGAACAAAACTCTTAGGATATTAGACCGCATCAAATTCCTCTGGGTAGGGTCTACCCTTTGGAGTAGATAAGCCACCTCGGGCTTGTGCCAGTGCTTTCCTCACTTGTTGTTCTACCATGTGCTTATATCCTTCTCATGCATGGAGGTACTATCCACCACCTTCCTATGCAAGCTACCACATCTGATCTACTGTGAGAAGTCATCTTAGTGATCTAGGATGTGTCCGACTCGGGATGATCTACCTCTGGTATGTGCAGGTCGAGGCCTAGTTTTGGAGTGCATGGACAGCAGCTAACAAGTCCTCCATCCTTTTCTCCATCTAGTTGATCGATCATCCTTCTATCTAATTTGTCAAGGAGGTGCTTGAATGGACGACATTATCTTCAAATGTAATAGCTTCCACTGGGTCTCTATTGAGGGAGCTCCTATTATCGAACATGTGGACTTCGATCGAGTCCTCCAATAAATCATCCTCATCGAGGATGAAACTAACCCTCCCTCCTCATAAGCAGACCGATCGCTTCCTAGGATTTCCCTCTTGTATACAAAATATTGTGCTAGAATTTCATCTAAGGAATGATCTAACTGCACCGGTACAAACACTCATTACTGATCGGTAGTAGAGCTATGTTCACTAACAAAAATGCATCTGACACTGCCTGCCACTGGAGTGCTATCTCTGGGAGGACTATGCTCACTAGAAGATACATGCTCATGATTGACTATCGATGGAGTGTTGTCTCTAGGGGGATCTACTTCATAGAAATTTTGGAATCACCTCCCATTCTCGCTACTGGTGCTTACGCCAATTGTGATGGGGTGGTGGAATGACTATATTGCTCTTGGGTCATCATTCATTCTTCATCATAATTGAAGTGGAAGGTCGAGAAGGAGAGCTCGACCTCACCTAAACTGGTGGAGTAGATGGAATGGGACCCTGAGGCTGTATCTGGATCACAAATAGAGATCTCTTCTCCCCTGATGCTGACTTATGTGCCTTGGCCAGCACAGGAGATGTTAGAACATGTACTAGCAAAGGTAGATAATGAGCAGTGCGATGTGGTGGAGACATCAGCTATCGCTCAATAGGAGCTCTCCTCCTAGGACTGACTGTACATGTGAGTACTATACTGTCATTATGGTCGGCTCTAAAAGCCTACCGACCTGGGAAATCTACAAGAGTGAAGGATATCGACAGTCGGGCATACATCCTCCTCTCTCTCTATTTACGACCGCCACTCGTGCCTCTATATATCCGCTTGTGTATCGATCCCCGATGCTCTAGAGAAAGACCTCGTGTCATATAATGCACCGAACTTAGCCCTAGACTCTATCTATCGGTGAATAATTGGCCATAATCCGCGTAGGGCCTCCTACTCCCCTAGTGTACCTCATAATAAGCTGGTGGTGGAGGCGATGTTGCAATCCTCATATAGTCCCCCTCTCTATCTAAGCCTGAGAGGGGATATAATCTATTGCCATTAGTAGGGGGAAGACCTTCCCAGAACCCTCCTCTACAACATGGGATGCTACCTCCTATACTGTTCACTCATGATGCCGCTTAACCTATTGACTTTATTATTATGGCACCGCAAGTGGTGAGTGGGGTGAGATCCTATCTGTGAGACCAATATAGCATTACCCTTTGAGGGGACCAATGAGGAGGTGTCATCAAGGCAACAAGATAAACAACTAATGGAACAGACAGGGGAAGCACTAACATTGCTTATGCTACCACTAGAATTGAATATAATTGTTCTGAAGCTACTGCTCTCACTGTGGGGACCTCTACTGCCTTCCTCTTTAGTGGAGGGAACTCAAAGTCAGAAGGCATGTCAAAGGGAATAAGTGGTGTCTGTCCCGCCACCTCCTCCCTACTAACTGTCGATAGGACTGTCCCCTCACAAGTAACTCAGACAGCCTCGAATCTATGACCAAACTAAATCAAACACGTAGTGGTCGAGGTGAGCTTGGCCTGATCCAGGGCCAATTTAACACTTAACAGGATGGAGAACATAAACTTGCTAGGAGCCATGTGTAATGAACTGAGCTAAACAGAAAGTAACTGGGCTGAAACTTTGCATTTGTTGACAATATAACTGAATCAGTCCCTCGCTTTGGTATTCACCTTCAAAAATAATTTACAGACTTGATTTAGAAATTTGAACTCACACTCAACAAATTTAGTTATGTTAAGTAGGGCTCATAGGAGAGATTTTGATATATGAGGAGAATCTTTGCCATTTAATTATAATTTAGAACCCATACTCAACAAATTTAAGTAGGTTGGGTGGGGATCATATATGTGGAGAGACCTTTGAAGATATTTGTGTTGTGTATCTTGTTTAAATTTTTGATTTTGACAAAAACTTTACTTAGCAAATTTAGCTAAGGAAAGGTTGTGATTGTTTAGAAATTTTGTGAAAAAAATCTTTGCTTGTGGTGGTTGATTATTTGTGTGATATATGTTGATTTGATTTGAACGTTGGGCTCCTTAACATATTTGGTATGTTAAGTCGAGGCCAAATGTGTTTGGCATGTGTTTTAAAATGAGACTCTCACTTAACAACTTTGGTATGTTAAGTAAGAGCCAAATAAGATATGATTTGTGTTTGAAAATGAGACGGTCACTCAACAAATTTGGTATGTTAAAAAGCCAAATGTGATATGATTTGTCTTTGAAAATGAGACTCACTTAGCAAATTTGTTATGTTAATTGGAAGTCAAGTGTATCTGACAAGTGTTTGAAAATGAGACTCTCACTTAACAAATTTGGTATGTTAAGTAAGAGCCAAATGTGATTATGATTTGTGTTTTGAAAATGAGACTCTCACTTAACAAATTTGGTATGTTAAGTGGAAGTCAAGTGTATTTATGATTTTTTTTTGTGAAAGAGGGGAAGTCTATTTAAAAATTTGGATTTGTTAAATAGAGTTCAATATTTTTTTTGTAAATTTTGAAATTGGAGTCTCATTTTACAAATTTGGGTATGCGAAATGAAGTCCAAATATATTTTGATTTTCGAGACTTTGGAAAAGAGGAACCTTATTTGACAAATGTGAGTGTGTCAAATAGAATACAACTTGTTTAATTTTCCAAAAGAAAGGGGAATTCTCATTTGAAAAATTTGTGTATGTCATATGGATTTCAAAATATGTCTTGATTTTGCATGTGGATTTCTTGCTTTTGAAATGGGAAAACTTCAACTTTAGCATATGTGGAATATGTTAAGTGGAGTTTCAACTTTATGCTATGGTTTTATTTGAAAATAGAATCTTCATTCAACAAATTTGAGCATGTTGAATGGAGATAGTCATTTTTAAAAGTGTCCTTTTGAAAATGAGGGAAACTCGAACTTTAGCATTTGTGAAATAAGTTAAGTGGAGTTTCAATTTTATGCTATGATTTTATTTGAAAATAGAATCTTCATTCAACAAATTTGAGCATGTTGAATGGAGATAATCATTTTCAAAAGTGTGTTTTGAAAAAGAGGGAAACTCCAACTTTAGCATATGTGAATTATGTTAAGTGGAGTTTCAATTTTATGCTATGATTTTATTTGAAAATAGAATCTTCATTCAACAAATTTGAGCATGTTGAATGGAGATAGTCATTTTCAAAATTGTGCTTTTAAAAAAAATGATTTTGATCTTGATTTTGAAAAGAACCTCTATGTAACAATCATGGGGATTGCTATATGAGGTTTGGTTATATGAGTTTTGTGCTTTTAAAAATTTTGTGCAAGATTATTTGTTTTTGTGAGTTTTAAAAGTGCTTTTGGAAAGTGGCATTTTGTAAAAGAGTTTATTTTCTTAAACATTAAGATTAACCTTGCCTCACTAAGCTAGTGGTAAGGCAGCTCTAAATTTTTGTCATCTCCTTTCATGAGTTAATTTTATTTATTTATTTACCTATTGGGGGAAATCCAATAAGGGTTTCAAGACATACAAAGGTTGAGGTGCTAAAACCTAGAGGATGTTGGCTAGCTTTGCTTAAGAATGAAATAAGCTAAGTGTTAATGGAAAGAAAGATAGTCTTAGACTTATATGAAATATAAGTCCACTATTGATGCTTGGAGACAATAATTGTATACTAGAGATGGAGAGAGGAATCATCCCTAGCGGAGTCGCTAGAAAAATCTGTGATATTTATTTTTAATTCTATGTGTGTGTGTGTATGAGTGGGATACCACACAGAACTGAGGGTGTACTTATTGAGGTGATCATGTGTGACATTAAGAAATAGTGCACTATCTTGAAAGATAAAAATAACTACCCTACGATGGACCCAATCATCTAATAAAGACTCCTAAGGCATGATGGGTCTTTGAATATACTAGAGAATTTTTCCCTACTTTACATCGATGAATAAAGAAAAGTTTATCTAAACCAGGTTCTAAAGTTTCCTATTAGGGTAAGCCCTCATAGTTAATTACATCCTAAGGAAGGTGAGTTCCTTAGGAATACTCTTAATTAAAGTAAGAAATTATTGTCTCTAAAGAATTCAAAGATAAGACTATCAATAAATTGGTTATATTTGGAAAATCAAGTGGGTTAGATTAAAAGGATAGACTTGTTATCGAAGCCAAAAGAAAATGAGTAGGGGATGCTAATGATACTAGGAGACCTAGTGAGCATTCCAATATATCTTATGGTTGGGGTTTATATGTTTGAAATTGAAGGAAATAATTTAGTTGAGTTGAAATTTATTAGAAAGCTAGATCAATAATCCCACAATACAAGATTGTGGGAATGCCTAAGAGGTGAGGATTTATGCTTATAGCCCGAGGGTAAATAGTAATCTCATATCCTAAATCTAAGGATCTTTACAGGGCTAAAGCGCGTCCTAAATCTAAAGAGAAAAGTGTGTATACTATTTACCTCCACAAGAGAGAATAAATCACCCGACTACTGGACTTATAACTACTTGGAGTGGCAGCTAGCTAACTCCTCCTACATTTTAAAACCATGTGGTCAAGTCATATGTTTTGCAAGATGGTTAGGATGTTATTATTTATAAAGAAACTAAAGTCCTTAAACCCACTCGCTAAGAGACTAGAGCATGAGTGGTATGAATAATGACTTAGTCTAACGTAAATTTTATCAATTTTACTTGATTTTGGAATCTTTATTTTGACAGGACATAAAATTTTATATGCCTAAATGCATGATAAAATAAGATTATTGGCTAAATCAGAGAAAGAGGTGTTTTCCACCATAAGGGAGACCCTTAAAGGTCAAGTATTCCCTATCGCAAGGATGGAAACCCTCTTAGCAAGAATGAAACAAGATGATATGCATGATATTATACTTATGACATTTAGCTAAGAGGTTGCTAAATCTTCTAATTATCTCAATTTAATTCCTATGCTTTAAATGAGGTTATGAGTTGTTTTAGAAAATTTAGTTATAAGTTATGATTGGGGCAAAAATTTTATTTTTCCCTAAGATCCTAAGTGGATCCAGCCACAAATTAAGTCATCATATATCTAGAAAATACATGCCATTTTATTACACACAAAAATAAAGCATCAATAAATTTATAAACTCAATGTGAAAGAATATGTGACGGTTGGTACCACCGCATAATCTAAAAGAGAAATGGATAGTACACTTATACATCCCAAGAATGAAGAATAATTACAATTACAAATGAATAAATTTTATGGGGGGGGGGGTCTTCATATCTTCATATCTCCTCTATTTCTTCATTTGAAATTGCTTGGTTCAAAGGCTTCATGGGGCCTCCCAGGCCAAAGCCTTCTAGCCTCCACTCATCCTAATCCCCTCATAACACTTAACCAAATTCCTAATACACAATTACATTAATAAATAAGAAAATTAAATCTAACTACACTTGCAAAATAAGTGTTAGGTTATATGTATAATTTAGTCTTAACATCCTATACATGGGTAACTAAGTCCACTTGTCCTAGTATAAATTATGCTTAGGGGTTATGTAACTAGAAAAGAGAGCATTTTATATTTATTTTAAGTCCCCTTAACATAATATCCAATAGAAAATATAATTAGGCTAATCACAGTAACATCTAGTCTGAGCATACACCCTAACATCTAGTCTACAATAGTATATCATAAAATCAAACATACATCAAACCTTCGCCCCTAACATAAAGCTAGAAGTGGTGACTTAATCTAATGTGTGCATTAAGGCTCGTGTGGTATGTTCTAACTAGGCTTTAGAGTTGTCATTCTCTAAGTATGGAGGAAATTTAATTTTAAAGGGGTTTCAATTTAAATGGTTTAATTGATTTGTAAATTTTACTTATTATTTTCTATTATTTCATTTGTCTTATACTAAATAACTAAGAGTTATAAAGGGAAGAAAAGAGAGGATCACTCTATTTCATACCTACCTTAAGTCACATCTATAACAAATTAAATAATCAATTCTCTTTAATGAATGGATTATTACATATTTTAATTAGTCCTAGGTTTATGTTCACTTTAAATAATCCCATTCAATAAGAAAGGCATCTTAAGATTAATTAGAATTAATTATTATCACATAACACATGTTTGTTCATTTCTTTCCATCATATATAGCATGCATATGATTAAGTCCTAAACATAATTATGCATGCAATTTATATTTTAGCACACTTAAATGATGAAAGTAAGCAAGTGTACTTGGAATTAATTTCTCATTTGGTTGAATTATTTGTCATATTGATTTAAAGCTCTATCTAAATTCTTATACAAAATCCTAAGAAAAGAACTCTAAATCATATGACTAATAATCCCAATCACTTGAACAAAATATGAATGCATGTCTTTTAACAGAAAGAAGAGGGGTTTTCATTATTAGTTAAATACACATTCAAATGTATGAAAGTTTTAAGCAAGTGTGTCGCCATTGACTCAAGACTAGGGAGTGAGGTAGGAACCTCCTTGGGGCTACTTAAAGCCTTGTGTCGCCAAAATGTACAGACTAATATACTTGCTATTTTAAAATACATATGGATGTATAAACAACTATAAGAATATAAAACACCATGCAAAAGTAGAGTTTAATTTATTTAGCTATTTGTGTAAATGAATTAAGCTCTATCTAAATTATAATGTCAAAGTGCATAAGAATGAAATCAAACAGGTACGTCACCATTATTCTGACTAGAGAGTCGTAGGAACCTCCTTTGGGCTACTTAATGGGCCCCCGAATGTCGACTAATATATCCATTAACATTCAAACTTATGTCAACATATGAATGTAGAAAGAGACTTCACTAACACTGCTTTCACATCTCCTATGTATGTAACTAAAATCACTATATATATATATATATATATATATATATATATATATATATATATATATATATATATATATATATATATATATATATATATATATATATATATATATATATATATATATATATATATATATATATATATATATATATATATCATTATTCATTTATAAGCTTTTGAAATTACATTTGAGATTTAATAGTGTTAATAGCCACACATATTTTTAATTAAGCCAACACATGCAAATTGACATAAAGGAAATCATCTTCATTTAATTAATTTGAAAGAAATGAATGCATGACTACAAGTGGCATAAAATATTTTAACAAGATTGGAAAGAAATAAAACAACACAAGCATCTGATTTCATTCAATCCAACTAATTCCTAGGGACAATCACATTAAATAAGCTTATTTAAAATAAACCAAAGTTTCTTAAAACCATTTTTGATTTCATGTTTGATTTGATTTAAAAAATGTGAAAGAGGTTTGCTAATCTTAATCCCATTCCCCATATGTATGAGTTAAATTGATTTAATGAAAAGTAATTAGGTTAATTTTATGGCTTAATTAGGATGAGGTATGAATTAAATCAATTAATTAAACCCTTACTTATATCACCTTAATTAACTAATTAATGATTAGACAACATGATATGAAACCACATTAAAAAAAAGCAATGCTCCTAAGAATTGAAAGGGGCCTAATGCAATTGGCTCACAATTAATAATTAATTAAGCTTAAGGGATATAATTAATCACTTTTATGATTTTTCTCACACATGTAAGCTAATCATAATTTCATTAAATTTCTTTATGCTATTAAAAATCTAAAGAACTACCCAAGATTTATTAATCAAAGTTAGGAATGAATTGGATTTTAAATTAATTTAATTGAGCCCTTAATTGGTTAATTAAATCCTTTAATTATATTTTAATTAAGAGAATGAAATTAACTTAGGGAAAGATATCAAGAAAGAGGCCTTAATCTCAATCCTTAAGTCATTTCAAATAATTAGGCTCTGAAATAATTAGATTCCTTTTTTTTAATTGATTAATTAAGTGGCTAATTAATTAATTAAACTTTACTTAATTTGAAAGAAATGAAGAGGATTAATAAAATGGTCATAAAGAATAAACCCAAATCTTTCCTAAGACTTTTCAATGTTAACAGATGGAAATAAGCTTACTAATTAATTAATCCACATCGCTTTACTTAATTATCATTAATTAAGGTAAGATAGTAATTAAGGCTTAATCAATCAATTTTCCTAATTAACTATACAATAAATTTATAAAAATAGGGGTAGAGGTCATTCTTGTAAACATCTCTAGAAAGTTTGAAATTAAATAGATAATTAATTAGAGTGTAATTAGGCTAATTAAACTTTTAATTAAACCTTAATTAAGCAAAAATTACTGTTCAAAATTAGTTAATAATAATTTTCATGGATTTCCCTTTGAAATACCTTTAAAATGAGCCCTCATTTATATTTTTTGGATTTTTCTAAGATTAGTTATGAATTTTAGAAGTTTTACCCTCAAAATCAATTTAATTAAAGTAAATTAACTTTCTAACTTCATCGGCGCCACGTGGCTACTGACGCGGCATTCTAACATGACACACTTTCCATGTGATGCAATGAGATAGGCCATTTAAGTTGTCAAATCAGGATGTTGACTCAGATTGTGATGGACGCGCTTTGATGTGGACCATCTGATCTAAGATCTGATGACCATGATTAAATCCCATGGTTAAGGAGGATTAAATCAAGGGTTTCAACATGATTTGATCACGGCCGTCTAATCCAATCACATGAAATGGACGCCCATGATCCATCTTCATACGAGCGATGAACGATAGAGCCCATCCTCCATGGATCGCTTGATCCGAGCTCAGATGCACTCCAAACTAAACCCACACCTTCGTCTGAAGGATCCAGGATCCAATGGCTAGATGGGGCTCAAATGCAAGTTCACTTCAAAATGACCAACATATTTTTATTTAAAGATCGATGAGAAATTACCTCAACGGAACTTATGATGGGTGATTCCAATGATCTATGTAGTTTTATTTGGTACAAATGAAGCCCTCTTCACGAGCTTTGATTTAAGGTGGTTTGCTCTATGGACCAAGGCCTCCCTTTGAGCATTGATCTTGATCAAAGTATTCCTATGGCTTTTGAACTTAAGGGATGATTTGTTTGGATTCATTAGGTGAAGGTGTGTGCAAGTTTAATTGAAGTTTGGTTAAGGGATGGATGGGTTTGAATCAAGGGAGGTCTCCCTTATTTTAGTTTCGCACATAGAGAAGAATGGTTGATCGAGGGAGGTTTGAAAATGCTCTGAGGGATTTTGTTTCTCACTTGGGGTCTTAGAGAGTGCAAATGGTGATGAATCCTGCTCAAATTAAGGGAGTATACCCCTCAATTATGTGTGATGAGATGGGATCCTCCCTAAATTTTTATCGATTCATCATCATCGAGGCATCATAGGGGTCACTGTCAGCTCCACATGGCACACTATGGTTGGAGAAAGTTATGGTAGGGAGCTCAAGGCAAGATTTGGCATGATTGGATTGGCTTAGTCCTTTGGTTGCTCTACTTGGCTTGAGATGGGAGGAGGTGAACTCCCCTTGGTCCATGGCTGATCCTAGCTATTCTATGGTGGGATAGGAAGATTAGGTACACCCCATTTGGCACTTTGATGGCCACCCAAGTGATGGGAGAGTGGACTTTGCTTCTTATGGAAAGAGTCCAATGTGTGGAGGTTTGTCCAATGGCTAATTCCCTTGTGTGGGGTCCACTTAGATTTGGGCTAGTTTAGGAGTGATCTAAAACTAGTTTGGGTTAGATTTGGCCAACTCCTATGGTCCCATGGGTTGGTTTGGGGTGGTTTGGTTCATTTGGTCAAATGGGCTCATATGGGTTCAGGTTAGGTTGAGCAAATTGGTCAAATTGGGTCAAACCAAGGCTTGGGTTAGGTTTAAATGATGATTTGAAGAGTTTTGGTTCAAGTGGTTTAGATTAATTTGGCTTAGCTTTGATTTTGGCTCATTTGTATTCAAATAGATCAAATGGGCTAAGTTCACCAATAAATTTGACCAAATTGGTTTGGGATAGGTTTTGGGTCATGTTCAATTGGTTGATTGAAAATGATTATAGGCTTTGGTTTGGTTTGATTTGGGTTTAATTTAGATTTTGGCCAATTTGATCTTTTAGATCAATTTGGACTAGGTTGGGTCAAGTTGACCAATTGGTCAAATTAGGCTTAATCATGGCTTTGCTTAGGTTCAATAATTGATTTGGAATGAACTTGAGCTATTGGTTGTAATCAATTTGGATCAAATCATGATTTAACCCATTTTAGCTTTTAGGCCAATTTGGGTCAACTTAGGTCAAATCATCAATTGGGCTTGGTTTGTCTCAATTGAGGTTTGATCATGTTCAATCATTGATTATGAATTGGTTTGAATTAATGGTTTCAATTGTTGGTATACGTGGGTTTTGGCTAGTTTAGGTTTCATTTGCTAAGGTTGACTTGGTCAAAGGACCAAGTTGACTTGGTTTGACCAATTCAAGGTAGTTGATCACCCAAAGATGATTGTTGATCATGATATGAGGTTTGATGGGCTTGGTTCAATCCAATTTGGGTTGGATTAGAACTTGGCTCAAAAGTCTTTAGGTGATTTTGGGTCAAGTGAAACTAAATGGGTCAATTGGTTTGGTTATGGCTTGATTCAAGTTTAGTTGAACTCAAATATGTGCCTGTGGATGAAAATATAAAATCAAAATTATTGGAGTCAAATGAATTTTGGTTCATTTGACAATTTCAAGTCAAAAGGGGTCAACATGGGCTTGACTTGAGTTGACTTGGATTTGGTTTGATAATTGTAGTTTATTTTTTAAATTTGTGTAAGAGATTGAAGTAATGATTGATTCATGAAGAAATCCATGGTTTTGGGTTGATTTGGATATCATTTAGCCAAGTTCAAGATATTGGCTAAAAAGGCTAAAATTGAAAATTTGATTTGATTTGGTTTTGGCCATTTTGATTTATATTTCATTTATATTTGTGATTATAAATGATGATATAAATGGGTTATGAGAAAATCACTTGAGTTTGAGTGACTTGAAGCAAATTTGACCAAGTTTAAGGATGTAAGTCAAAAGGGCTTAATTAGGGAATTGATTTGGTTTGATTTATTTTTGGTCATTACAGGGTAGGTTTCATTTATATTTGTGGATATAAATGAAGTAATAATTGATTTATAAAGAAATCAATTGAATTTGGTTTGAGATTTGATTAAGCTTATGGAGGTAAGTCCATATGGATAAAGAAAGGTCTGATTCTTTGATTTAGTTTGATTTGGTTTGTCATTTGAATTTGATTTCATTCATATTTGTGAATACAAATGAAAGAATGATTATAAAAGAAATAAATCAAGTTTGATTTGGTTTAAATGGGGGCAAGCATAGGAGGGTGGTTCATGGAAGGGATTTTAGAATTTAGATTTAATTTTGGGTTCTAGTCATTTGATTTGGATATGAATTGAAATTTGATTTGAGATTGAATAGATATTTGAGAAAATCAATTAAATTGGGGTTGATTTGAATTTAGTTAAGGCTAAGTCCATAAGATAAAATCAAAGGTTTTTTTAGTTTTAATTTGATTATGGGTTTCAATCATTTTGTTTGGAATTGATTTATCATTTGGAATTGAATTGGTAGTTTTTGAGGAAGGAAGCATGGATTGGGTCTAAAGATATAGAGTGCATGTTTTCCTAAATCCCAAGGCATGATCTATTCTCATGGCTAATCCTTCTAAGTCTTTAGCCTTAGGTTAAGTGTTCACCTAATCACTAGAAGTGCCAATTTGACCTTTTAGATCAATTTGGGCTAGGGTCAAGTTGACCAATTGGTCAAATTAGGCTTAATCATGGCTTTGGTCAGGTTCAATAATTGATTTGGAATGAACTTGAGCTATTGGTTGTAATCAATTTGGATCAAATAATGATTTAACACATTTTGGCTTTTTAGGCCAACTTGGGTCAACTTAGGTCAAATCATCAATTAGGCTAGCTTTGTCTCAATTGAGGGGTTGATCATGTTCAATCATTGATTATGAATTGGTTTGAATCAATGGTTTTAATTAATTTGGTATACGATGGGTATTGGCTAGTAGTTTTCATTTGGGGCTTGAGGTTTTGGTCAAAGGACCAAGTTGACTGGTCTGACAATTCAAGGTAGTTGATCTCCCAAAGATGATTGTTGATCATGATATGAGGTTTGATGGGCTTGGTTCAATCCAATTTGGGTTGGATTAGAACTTGGCTCAAAAGGGTCTTTTAGGTGATTTTGGGTCAAGTGAAACTAAATGTGTCAATTGGTATGGCTTGATTCAAGTTTAGTTGAACTCAAATATGTCAGATGAAAATATAAATACAATTGTAATTGGTTTGGAGTCAAATGAATTTTGGTTCATTTGACAATTTCAAGTCGGGGTCAACATGGGCTTGACTTGAGTTGACTTGGATTTGGTTTGATAATTGTAGTTTATGTTTAAATTAGTGTAAGTGATTGAAGTAATGATTGATTCATGAAGAAATCCATGGTTTTGGGTTGATTTGGATATCATTTAGCCAAGTTCAAGATATTGACTAAAAAGGCTAAAATTGGAAATTTGATTTGATTTGGGTTTGGTTTTGGCCATTTTGATTTATATTTCATTTATATTTGTGATTATAAATGATGATATAAATGGTTTATGAGAAAATCACTTGAGTTTGGAGTGACTTCGAAGCAAATTTGACCAAGTTTAAGGATGTAAGTCAAAAGGGCTTAATTAGGGAATTGATTTGGTTTGATTTATTTTTGGTCATTAAAGGGTAGGTTTCATTTATATTTGTGGATATAAATGAAGTAATAATTGATTTATAAAAAAATCAATTGAATTTGGTTTGAGATTTGATTAAGCTTATGGAGGTAAGTCCATATGGATTAAGAAAGGTCTTGATTCATTTGATTTAGTTTGATTTGGTTTGTCATTTGAATTTGGATTTCATTCATATTTGTGAGTACAAATGATAGAATGATTGTTTTATAAAAAAATAAATCAAGTTTGATTTGGTTTAAATGGGGTTTTGGCCAAGCAGGAGGGTGGTTGGGATTTTAGAATTTAGATTTAATTTTGGGTTCTAGTCATTTAATTTGGAATTGATTTGAAATTTGATTTGAGATTGAATAGATATTTGAGAAAATCAATTAAATTGGGGTTGATTTGAATTTAGTTAAGGCCAAGTCCATAAGATAAAATCAAAGGGCTTAGAAAGGTTTTTTTAGTTTTAATTTGATTATGGGTTTTAATCATTTTGTTTGGAATTGATTTATGATTTGGATTTGAATTGGTAGTTTTGTTTGAGGAAGGAAGCATAGATTGGGTCTAAGGATATAGAGTAGGCATGTTTTCATAAATCCCTAAGGCATGATCTATTCTCGTGGCTAATCCTTCTAAGTCTTTAGCCTTAGGTTAAGTGTTCACCTAATCACTAGAAGTGTCTTAAGACTAAAAAACTCTTGGTATCTATAAGAGTCCTAGATCTATGATGAGGAAGTTGAGAACTCACTCCAAAAGTGAGGTCAATAGGGTTTTTTTGGGTTTAGGATTTAAGGTTTAGGGTTTAGTGTTAGTTTTAGGGTTTAGGGTTTAGTTTTATTTAGGGGTTTAGTTTTTTTAAAATTTATTTAGCAGTTTATTTAGTTTATTTTTATTTATTTATTTATTTATTTTATTTATTTTATTTAGGTTTATTTATTTTAGTTTATTATTTTATTTTATTTTAGTTTTAGGTTTAGGTTTAGTTTATTAGTTTATTTTTTAGTTTAGTTTTATTTTATTTTATTTTATTTTTAGGTTTAGGTTTTATTTTTTATTTTTAGGTTTAGTTTAGGTTTTATTTTATTTTAGGTTCAGTTTTAGGTTTTAAGGTTTAGGTTTTATTTTAGTTTAGGGTTTAGGTTTAGTATGAATTAAGTGTGTTAATTACTTTTACCTCACCCACCACCTTAATCAAATGAGCCAATGATATGACATAAAACCACAAGAAATTTAAATGAGCAATGCACTAAGAAGAAAAGGGCCAAATGTAAATTAATGATTAATTAACCTAAGGGGTTTAAGTTATGAAATTTCATAACCCCTCTCAAACATATGAATTGGATTTTGATTTTCTTAATTGTACATAGGCTTTTGAACACTTAAGCATCTACCCAAGATAGATTAGTTAAGCTCTGAAATTTTTATAAATTTATGAAATTAATTAAAGGGGTAATTAGTGAATTAACCCTTTAATTAAGGTTGGGTTAAGGAAGGAAGGGGGGTTTAAGGAATATCTTAAGAAAAGTATCTCAAAATTATTCCCTAAACCTCATATTCAGTTAATCAAAACTTAATTGACTCAATTAGAGGGTTAAACCACTAATTATACCCATAATTAAGTACATTAAGGGAGTGATTAAGGAATGAACTAGAAATTCCTCTAAATAAACCACCAATAAATCTGAAATAAATTAGGGGAGACAGGAGTCATTCCACTAATTATGCACAAGAAGTTTGGGATTAATCAGTGGAGTAATTAGAGGGTAATTATCAAAATAATATTCCCAATAAAACCCAAATCTAGAGAAAAGAACTATTCAAAATCCATTGAAATCATTTTTAGAATATTCTATGTTCAATTATCTATCCAATGCAATTTATTTCATTTTTTTTATTTTTCTAGGTTTAGATATGAATTTAGAAAGTTTACATGATTAATTATGTGATTTAATAGCCTAATTAAATGTTTAATCCCATCGATGCCACGTGGGCCACTGACGTGGCATGCGCTTTCCATGTGGCATGATTGGATTTGATATTAAAGTTATCACATCGTAGCACCACGTCTGTGGCAGTGCTACGCGCTTTCTCCTCTCTCGTATGATCAAGGATAGGATGGCTGAGATTAAACCTGCAGTTCTAAAGGATAAATGTGTGGGATCTACGTGTCTTAATCATGGATGTCCATCCAAAATGTGTGGATGGATGGCCTATGATCCTTCCCTCTATTTCCCTGCAGGAGAGGACATCCATCCATCTTTTAGTGGATGATCTGAGCTTGATTGAGCCCAGATTGACCCCAAAACTTACCCACACCATCTAAGCATAATGGCAAAGATATCTAATGGCTAGAATCTCATGAGATTAAACTTCACTTCATAAAGGACCATACTATATTGAAATTATGCTCGGTTTAATGGATAACCTGACCGGAGGTGATCACCAGTGCCCGATTCCCTGGGAGAATCATCCTCTAGTGGAGACGAAGCTTTGTTGAGAGTTTGAGATCTTGAGAATAGGTGGATCCTCCTATAGACCAACTCCTCCTTGACTTGAGCTCAATTTTGATCAAGGTAGCACCTCCCTTGCCTTTGGAGCTTGGGAAAAGTCTTGGGTTAGTTTGATTGAGCTCCCTGATGGAGCTTACAAAAGGAATTTGATTGATATTGAGTGTAGGCTAAGTTTGGTTTTGAGTGGAGCTCCTCTGTTTCCAAGCTATGAAAATCAAGAAAATGGAAAATGGGAATTGCTTGAGAGAGCTTGGGGAGGCTGGGAAATGACTTCTCTAGCTTCCTCTTGCTCAATCGAATTAAGGAATGATGGAATGAATTCAAATTAGGGGGTGTATATCTCCCTCTTGAGCAATCGGATGACCAGCCTTCTCCCTTCCACTTTGATACAATTGACCACCTTGAGTGGGTTTTTTAGGCTATTTAGGGTGTCCTTGCAATCAGTTTGGCTAGAGGAGTGGAGTAGTGGAGCATGCATGTGCTTAAATAAAGTGGAGGAGGGATTCCATGTGCTTAATTTCATGCTAGTGGTCAGTTTTAACCTTAGGCTAGGTTGGGTGAACCACACCCCCTAGTGTTCACATGATCCACTAAGAGGGTACCAGGTCGTTATGGAGAGGATTTGACCAAATTCCAAGTAGATTTGGCCAAAATTTACTATTTGACCTAAGGGTAAAAAGTTCATTTGGCTTGGATTTCAATTTGAATATGTTTGGTATGTTTGAAAAATGGGTTAGGCCAAGTTTCATTGAATTTGGAGTTGGTTTGATATGATTTGGCTCATGTTGACCCATTTAGGTCAAAATGGGTCAACTTTGGTCAACTTGACCAATTGATCAAATTGGGTCAAACCGGGTGGGTCAAGTTCATATGACCATTTGAAATGTTTTGGTGACTATGGTTTGATTCAATTTGGTTTATATTTGGTTTTGGTGGATCTGGTTCAATTTGATCCAAGCCACACATAAACGCTTCAATCATTTAAGAAACTATGAAAAGCATGCGCACTATGCAAAACATAACATAAAATAATTATATAAACTATGATAAAAGAATAAAAGGCCGGTGCAGTCGGGTATTGTCGTACAACCCGAAGAGAGAAAAGATGGGTAGCCAAGCTCTAACCTTATACAACCTCGAATATGGAAGAATAATTATAATTGTATTAAATGCTATGGGGCTCTTCTTTCTTCATATCTCCATTTTTCATTTGGTTTTTTCTTTGATTTGGATGGTGCTTGCTTCAAAGGCATCATGGCACTGACAAAGCCTTATGGCCACTGCTCATCCTAATCTCCCATAGCACTGATCTTAATTCCTATTACAAAAATTACATTTATGTGGGAAAAGTAAATCTAACTACACCTACAAAATAGAGGTTAGCTAAACATACATATAATCCTAAGAAGTTGTATTTATAATTTGGACTTAGACTACACATGGGTAACTAAGCCCATGTCTAACTTGGATTATGCTTAAGGATTTAAGAAACCTACAAGAAGAGCATTCACATTTATTTTTAAGCATTGCTTAAGCATAATCCTCTCTAAAAAACATAATTTTCTAATATTGGTCTATCATCCAATCTACGAAGCATACACCCTGACATCCAATCTAAAATAATACATCATAAAACAAAATATACATCACATCATACACTCTAGCTAGAAGTGGTGACTTAATTCTAATGTGTGTTTTATGGCATGTGTGTAACTCGTCGCATTAGTGTTGTATTTTCTAAGTGTAGACGAATTAAATTTAAATGAAAGGTTGATTTAACTATAAGTAGTTTAATTGATTTGAGGATTTTAATTTGTGTGTTTTTTTGTTTCATTTGATTACACTTAGCAACTAAGTGTCATAAAGAGAGAAAATAGGATTGCCCTCTTTCATGCCTATCTTAAGTCACTTTCTAAAGTATATTAATTTTATTTAATGAATGGCTTAATAAATGATTTAATTAATCCTATGTTTAGGTTCACTTTAGATAATCCTATTCAAAATGATAGGCATATTAAGATTAATTTAATTGAATTACTACCACTTGACATATATTAAATCATTCCTTTCCATCTCATGTAACATGCATATGATTTAATCCTAAGTGTGTTTATACATGCAAGATATTTTAGCATTATTAAATGATGAATGTATGTGTATGTTTAGAATTTATATTTTATTTGATTGAATTATTTAAACATATTAATTCAAAACTTTATCCAAATTCTTATACAAAAAGTACATATGAATGAAATTAAATAGTATGTGTTGTTAAACCAGAAAGTGAGGTAATCAAATGACTTCCTTGGAGCTAGCTAAAGCCTCGTATTATCAGGATGTCTCGTCTAAATACCCATTTGCATTCAAACATATGTAAATTCGTATACATGAACATAGGAAGTAAGCACTAAATCATTTGGCTAATTAATTCAACCACTTAGTCAATTATGAATGCATGCAATTTTAATGTAAAATGGGATTTTCATTCACTAATCACGTATACATATACATGTACAAAGATATAGGAAAGTATGTGTCATGGTTAAACCAAGGAAGTGAAGTAATCAAATGACCTCCTTAGGGCTAACTAAAACCTCATATTCTCTAGATGTCCATATTATATACTTGCTTTTATTGCACACATATGGATGTATACATAAATGAGGGAAAAGAAAACCATTACAAATTGTATATTTATTTTTTGACTGAATTAATATATATGAATTAAAGCTTTATCCAAATTCTAATGTTGAAATACATAAAAATGAAATGAAATGGGTACGTGTCATTATTAAATTAGAGAATTGAGGTAATCAAATGACCTCCTTGGAGCTAGCTAAATCCTCGTATTCCTGGAATGTCCAGACTATATAGCCATTACCATTCAATCTTATATAAATCAACACATGTATAGAAAAATGAGAAGTCAACATTCATATACTTAAGCTATAAGCACATACATTATGTATTTATAACTAACATCATAACACATATTATTATTCATTTATAAGCTTTTGAAAAATAAATTTGGATTTAATAATGATAATAGCCACACATATATTAAATTAAATCAACACATGCAAGCTTACATAAAAGAAATCCATTTTATTTTACTTGATTTTGAAAAGATGGATGCATGAATTCAAATGACATACCAAATTTAACATGACTGGAAAGAGGACAATCAAATATAAGCATGTGATTCATTCAACCAAACTAGTTCTTAAGGATAATCAAATCAAATTAGATTATTTAAAGCTAACCAAACATTCTTTATCAATTAAGTTTTGGTTTTGTTTCAATTTAAAGAAGAGAAGAGAATTCATCACTTGCTATTTTAAACCCATTCCCACATTAGTGATTTGATTTAATTTAATGAAATGTAACTAAGTTGAATTTATGGGTTAATTAAGTTAAACTCTTAATTACATGAATTAATTACCCTTGCCTATGTCACCTTAAAGTAATTAACTAAATAATTATAAGCCAATATGATATGCATGGAAAATAAACATGTAATGATCTTAGGAAATAAAAGGGGCCAAATGTAATTGGCTCAAGATTAATAGTTGATTATATTAAAGGACTTAATTAATTACCCTTATGGTTTTCCCATGCATGTGGACTAACCATAATTTCATTAAACTCCTTTAGGTTACTAAACACCTAAAGATATATCCCATGATTTAATTAATTAAGGTCTGGTGTGATTATAATTTCAATTTGATTAAGTGATTTAATTAATTAGTTAAATCTTAATTATTTCATTTTAAAAAAGGGTGAAATGAACTTAGGGAAAGGGGTCCCAACCCTATTCCTTAGTTCACTTACTATTGAACAATGATTAATAAACTTAATTAAACAATTTATTAATGTTCATGGGATTAATTAATTATTAATTAACTTAAAAAAGTAGTTAAGGTTTAACTAATCAATTTTCCTAATTAAGTGAGCAATAAATTCCGAGAAAATCATGGGAGGTTGAGGTCATCCCTTTAAGTTAAACCACAAAATTTGAGATTAATTGCTCAAGTAATGGGGTAATTAAGCTAATTAATTTTGTAATTAAACCTTATTTAAACATTAATTATTGTTCAAAATTAGTTAAGATCATTTTTAATTAATTCTCCTCTAAAATACCTTTAAAATGAGTATTTATTTGCATTTTTATTTCTCAATGATTTTTTATGATTTTTAGTTTTTAACCATTAATAATGATTAATCAGCCTAATCGTTGGTGCCACACACAACACACTTTCCACATGGCATCACAAGATTGGCTTTTAAAACTTATTAGACTCAAAGACCTACATGGCTATGGCGGATATGCTTTCTTTCACCGCCCAATCTAAGATTGATAAATCCAAATCCAAATTTTAGTTGGATTAAATGGGAATGGGAGTGACATATTTTAGGATTTCATCAACCAAGTAACACACCAAGTTTTCTAAGACTTAAGAGATGACATTGAGCACGTATAAAGAAAATCAAAAATCCTAGATATCTAGAGTCATCTCTATTGTAAAGACAGTGCAGTGAGATCGACGCCATTCTTTAATTTCTCTAGTTCCCACCAAAATAATACCACCTCTTGGATAGGATCCACCATCATATCCCCATCTCTTCCTCTCATAACCATGGTTCTAACCTCCATCACTACTCCCACCTCGAGCAACCACCACCGCTCACCACTATCTCCATATCCACCACCTCCTCCTTTTCCTCCAACGCTAGATCTAGATTGAGCCTGGTTGACTGTGATGTTCCTGTCATCAAGGTTCTGCCCATTCTTTGGATTTAGGTTTCAGTATATGTTTATTAGGTTTTAGGGTTTAGGTTTATTTTTTAATCTATTTAGTTACTTAAGTTTTGATTTAGGGTTTAGGATTTATTTTAGTGTTTAGGGTTTAGGGTAGGGTTTAGAGTTTTATTCTTTGGTTTAGTAGAGGGTTTACATTTTAGGGTTTAGGGTAGGCTTAGTGTTGTAAGTTTATGGTTAGTGTGTTTTAGGGTTTAGGGTTTATGGTTTATGGTTTAGATATAGGTAAGTTTATGTTTTGTTTATTTAGTTTATTTTATTTATTTATTTTTGTTTATTTTATTTTTTATTTTTATTTTGGTTTATTTTTTTATTTTATTTAGTTTATTTATTTTGGGTTTATTTATTTTAGTTTAGGTTTTTATTTAAATTTATTTTTTAGGTTTAGGTATACATTTAGGTATTTTTAGTTGAGTTTCATTTTTATTTTATTTTTTAAGTGTAAGTTTTTAGGTTTTTAGGTTTTTAGGGTTTAGGGTTTAGGGTTTATGGTTGAGGGTTTTAAGGTTTAGGATTTTAGGGTTTAGAGTTTAGGTTTTTAGAGTTTAGGGTTCTGGTTTAGTTTTAGCTTTGGGTTTAGGGTTTTACGTGGTTTAAGATTTAGGGTTGTAGGTTTAGTGTTGTAGGTTTAGGGTTTAGGGTTAGCTTTAGGGTTTTAAGTTTAGGGTTTAAGATTTAGGGATTAGGATTTAGGGTGTACAATTTTTTTTTAAAATTAAAAAATCCGTTAGGTCTAAGTTTATTTAATTTACTTAGTTCATTTTTTATTTATTTTAGTTTATTTTAATTTTTTATTTATATTTAGGTTTATTTTTTATTTTTATTTATTTTAATTTATTTATTTTCGGTTTATTTATTTTAGTTTGGGATTTTTATTTTAATTTAATTTTTAGGTTTAATTTTAGGTTTATTTTTGTGAGTTTTATTTTATTTTATTTTAGGTTTTAAGATTTTAGGTTTAGGATTAGAGTTTAGGATTTTAGGAGTTTGGTTAGGATTTAGGTTTAGGGTTTAGTGTTTAGGCTTTAGGGTTTAGGGTATTTAGGGTTTGTGGTTTAGGGTTTAAGCTTTAGGGTTTTGGGTTTTGAGTTTTTGGTTTAGGGTTTAGGGTTTTTGGGTTTTTTGAATTGAGCATTTAGGGTTTAGGGTCAAGGGTTAGATTTAGGGTTTAGTGTTTATTTATTTATTTTTAATTTTTATTTATTTTATTTTTAGGGTTTAGAGTTTAAGGTTTAGGTTTTAGGTTTTAGGTTTAGGGTTCAAGTTTTAGTTTAGGGTTTAAGGTTTTTGGTTTTCTTTTAAGGGAGATCAAATTCAGATTCAAGATTTCTTCTTTTTGATTTCATCAACCAAGTAACACACCAAGTTTTCTAAGACATAAGCGACAACATTGATAAAAAATGTGCATGCACTGAGAAAAAAAAACCCTAAATAACTAGAACTGTGTCTACTGTAAAGACACAGCTCCATAAGAAACGTATCAGATCGACCGTTCTTTAGTTTCTCTAGTTCCCATCAGAACCACCCCGACCTCTCGAGTAGCGGGATCCACCATCATATCCTGGATCTCTCCCTCCACCACCAGCACGACTGTAACCTCCATCGCTCCTCCCACCTTCATAATCACCACTACTCCAACCACCACCTCTAGATCCCCGCCACCACTATGATAACTGCAGCCTCTTCCTTCAACTCCATTGTCAAATCTAGACTAAGCCTGGTTGACGGTGATGTTCCTACCGCCAAGGTTCTGCCCATTCTTAGAGTTTAAGTTTAGGTTTTAGTTTATTAAGTTTTAAGGTTTAAGTTTATTTAGTAACTTTAGCTTTAGGTTTAGGGTTTTGGGGGTCTGTGGTTCAGGTTGGGGCTGGGCTTAGGATTTAGGATTTAGGGTTTAGGGTTTAGGGTTTAGGCTTTAGGGTTTTAAGGTTTATGCTTTGAAGGTTGGTCTGTGGGTTAAGGTTTAGGGTTTAGAGGGATTTGTGGTCAGTTTATGGTTTTTGCTTAGATTGTTTTAGTGTGTAGTGTTTAGGGTTTAAGTTTAGGGTTTAGGTTTAGGGTTTAGGGTTTGGATTTAGGTTTAGGGTTTCTTTAAAAAATAATAATCAGTAGGTTTATTTAGTTTCTTTTATTTATTTTAGCCTATTTTTTTTTTTATTTTATTTAGGTTAATTTTAGGTTTAGGTTTAGTTTTAGTTGATTTTATTTTATTTTATTTTATTTTAGGTTTTATTTTTTTTATTTTAGGTTTTATTTTGGTTTGTTTAAGTTTTATTTTTAGTAGGTTTAGGTTTATTTTGAGTTTATTTTATTTTATTTAGTTTAGGCTGGTAGTTTATTTAGGTTTAGTTTGTTTTATTTATTTTAGTTTAGTTTATTTTGGTTTAGGTTTAGGTTTTTTTTTTATTTTATTTATTTTAGTTTTTTTTAAGGGTTTAGGTTTTATTTTTTAGTTTTATTTTTAGTTTTATTTTTTAGGTTTAGCTTTTTATTTAGTTTTTATTTTATTTTATTTTAGATTTATTTTATTTTATTTTACATTTAGTTTTTATTTTATTTAGTGTTTTTATTCTTAGGTTTATTTTATTTTATTTAGTTTAGTTTAGATTTTTATTTATTTTATTTTAGTTTATTTTTATTTTTTATTTTATTTTAATTTTAGGTTTAGGTTTAGGTTTTAGTTTAGGTTTATAGTTTAGGGTTTCCAGTTTTAGGGTTTAGGGTATAGGGTTAGGGTACAGGGTTTAGGGTTTATGGTTTAGTGTCTAGGCTTTCGGCTTTAGGGTTTTTAGGGTTTAGGGTTTTTTTTGTTAAAAAGAGGAATTTTTATTACCAAAACAAAAGGATACAACGTCCTTAAATGGGATAAATCTCAAAGACTATTACTCAAAGAGCTACACAAAGGCCTAAAGAGAAAAATCCCCTAACTAATATAAAAGAAAACAAAAACCAAAAGGAAAACTAAGAAAAGAACATCAATAACACATAATCATTGAGTAGGTCTGCATACCACCTGAAGAGACCCAAGAGCAAACGAAGGAAACCTGCAAGAAAAAACTAAAGCGGAGATAAGCACAATTAAAAGAAAATAAATAGAGATAAAGAGGAAGGAAAGAAAAGCAAAAGAAAAGGTTCAGGCTCAATCACAAACATTAGAAGGGGCAACAAAACTTTGTGAGCAGCCAAAATATGAAAGGAGGGTTAATGTCACAAAAAAAAGCTACCAACCAACAGAAAAGAGTAAACATCCTAGCCATCATAGCCAACAAACCTCACAAAGGCACTCGAGCACACACCAATAACTAGCAAAGATCTAGAACCAGCCACCAAAAAAGGAAGAACAACAACAGAGCAACCTGCCAAAGGGGGCAACAATAGAAAAAATTGAGCCAACAAAAAAAAATTCCAAGCCAGCACGACCATCCAACCACCCAAAAGTAGTTGGAGTAAGAAATAAAGTCACCAACCAACCAAAAGGAAATACCGTAAATAGAAGGGGTAGGGATGGGAGGTGAAGAAGAGAAGTAGCCAACAAGCTCATCAACTCCAGCTAGACTAAAGTAACCAAGAAAGACCACAATAGCCACCAACCAAAATAAGTAATAACAGAACCACCAAAGCCATAAAGGAAAATAGCAACCACACCCAAAACCAAACCAGCCCAACTAGCTAAAAGGAAATAGAAGGAAGAGAAGCACAACAAACATCACATCTAGAGAAGGCATACAAAACTAGGAAGCTCTATGAGTCTGACCATAATGCCACTAAAGAAAGCCAACCAACCAACCAAAAGCAAAAAAAATAAACCCACAAGAGATACCGCAATAAAAGTTGGAGCAACAATCGACAACAGCCTGACAACCAAAATAACAGAAGCCAGCATTCCAACTTGTAAAATATAAGAATAAAATAAGAACAGAAATCCCCTAAGAAAGAATAGGAGCCAACAGTAACCGAACAAACCAAACCACCAGAAGCTCCTAAATAGAAGCCCCAAGAAAACCACCAATAAAAAAGAAAGATTAAAAAACTAAGAAAATCTAACATAAAGTTAATCAGATTTATCTAAATTAGACAACCCTCTTAATTGCTTACGAATATTCGCATTGGTAAAAAAACTAAAATCAGAGAGATTACACCCCGACCCAGCTAAGAAATCTGTACAAGCATTACCTACTCATAAAATATGATTAATTTTTAAAGAAAGTTTTGAGATAATAGGTTTAATTTTTCTAATTAAATAAAAAAGCTCACCATTACTCTTATTGTTAGAATTGATCATAACAACAACCATCTCAAAGATCGATTCCAACCAAATAGTATGAAAATTTCCATCCAAACAAAGCTTAAGAGCATGATAAATTCATCAATTCAGCAAAAATAACAAAATTATTAGAGAGAGGAGTGGAAAAGCCAAGATAATATTCCCAAGATTATTTATAAAAATACCACCACAACCCTACTTGTTCTTTGCAATAGAGCCATCGATTAATTTTAATACAATAATTAAGAGGCTTAATGCAATGAATAATTTTATAATTTGGAGACGAGTCATAATAAAAGAAACCAACACCCAATTTAGAGGAAAACATACAACCTTTAAAATTAGTACCACTAAGAAGAGCATTTTATATAAAAAAATCATATCCCCACCGATAATCCTCTCTTAAGATTCATATGCACATTAATGATGCTTAGCATCATTTCACAAGCCAAATAAACCAATCCAAAGTAATACCATAATTTTGATATGCCCTTTAACAATATTAAGAAAATAAGAGTCAAGAAGTTGCATTAATTTTCTATTAAAATAACTTAATTTAAATAAATCCTCATACCAACCCCAAACTAGAGGCAATGGCACTATTAATAAAAACATGACTAATATTGTCAATATGAAAGCAACACATGCATTTAGAGGGTAGATAAAATTTTGTCCAAAAGTAAAGAATCAACAATAATATAATCCCTTAAAATTCTACACACAAGAATAAGAATAAGTATGAATAATATTATTCCAAATTTTAAAGAAAATAGGAGAAGAAGATTTTTTTAACTCTAATATAGTGCCAAGTATCTTTAAAAAATAAATTCTCCATTACTTGAAATTTTAAAAAGAATTTGATCTAGAAAATAACCATCAATAAGAATATTGATGATGCTATTACTAATAAAATTAGGAATCAAATCATTTAAAAGGGAGAAATTCCATTCATCATTATAAATATAATGACTAATTATCAAAGAAGAAGTAGAGAGAGTATTAAGAAAAAAGAAAGAAGATCCATTATTAATACCCCAAAAAATCCCCCATCCAGTTAGCTTGCCAAAAGAAAGAAGATCCATTATTAATACCCCAAAAAATTAGAGGTTTCACTTTCCATTTAATATCACAGAGCCGCTTCCAAACAATTAAGTCACCATGTTTATGATTGCAAATTAAAGGATGCTTACCTTTACAATATTTAAATTTCATGAATTTAGCCCAAAGACTTTCATTTTTCTAAAATTCCACCACAGTTTTTAAGAAAAAACATTGGTGGAATCCATCAAAGATATGCACCCAGTACCACCTTCATAAATAGTACCACACATATTAGACCAAGAAGTCTAATGAAGCCTTTTGGCCGAATTCCTAGAGCCCAAATAAACTTATTAAAAATTCTTTCAATCTTGATAAAAACATGAGAAGTAGGAACAATGTTAAGAAAAAAGTAAAAAGGAAGAAAGTAATGAATACTTTTAATAATAATTAATCTACCACCAAAAGATAAAAAATGGAATTCAAATGTAGACATTTTATTTTGAATATTATGAATTACCTCATCAAAGAGATGGGATCTCTTATGCCACAATATAAAGGGGAGCCTAATATTTAATTAAAAGATTTTTGATGTGAAAAACTAGTTATATCTTTTATTTTATTAATTCTATGGACATAAATAGAAGTAGAAGTGATTAAACAACTTTTATGAGAACTAATCAAAAGGCCACTTTCCTTTTCAAATATATTTAAAAATCTTTAAGCTTTTTAACATAATTTAATGAGACATTACAAAAAAATTATGAAATCATCGAAAGCTTAAGTGAGAGATAGCCAAACCACCTAGATTCTTGAAATACATACTAGAATTTTCCTAAAAAAAGATTAAGCCAATGAGACAAATATTCAAATGCAATAATAAAAGGCGATGGAGAAAGAGGGCCACCTTGTCTTCTACCTTGAGAGGAATTAAAGAAACCAAAGTTTTCACCATTAATAACTAATGAAAACCAAACATTTTTAATTATATTGTTAACCAAAGACACAAAATGATTAGAAAAACCAAATAAAGTAAGAATGCTATTAGAAAAATCCTAAGAAATGTTATCATATGCTTTGGTGATGTCAAGCTTAAAAGTAAATTTCCACCTCTAATTTTAACATTCAAATCATGAATCAATTCTTGAGTAAGCATGTTATCCAAAATAGTTCTACCTTTCTCAAAGCTAGTTTGATTAGAGATATAATCTTAGGAAGAAAATTACTATGCCTATTAGTCAAAATTTTAGAAATCAATTCATTAAAAAAAGTCCAAAGACTAATAGGTCTAAAGTCATTCCAAAAGTCAAGATTATTTTTCTTAGAAATAAGAATAATAAGTGCTAGTAAAATATTTAGAATAGAATTTATTGAAGAAAATCTTTAACAACATTAAGAAGATCAATTTTAATAATAAACCAAGCTTTTGAAAGAATAAAGTAGTGTAACCATCCACTGCAATCATCATTCATACCATTAAGAGTATTAAAAATTTCATCGAAGGAGGAGCAACCAAGCCTTAGTAGACATAATAGAAGGGATGATAGAGATTGGATAAGTTCTCAAGTTGATAATTTTTACTTAAAAGATCTTTAAAATAATTAATAAGAAACTATATTCTCTTTTTCGGTAAGCCAAGAACCATCAAAGTTCTTGATTTTATGAATGCGACCAAGAACTATTCTTTTCATTACCAAAGTATAAAAATATTTAGTGTTTCTTTCCCCCCTTAGAAAGATGTTTAGAGGTAGTTTTTTTTATCTCTAATAAGTCCCCTCCATATCCCAAACTTAATGAGATTATCTTTGGTCAATATTAGAATATAAAGAAGACTTAGTAATAACAAGTTCTTCCAAACCTTTCACATTTTGTTCCATATTCTTGATATTATCAAATAGATTTTAAAATAGTTTGTATTCCACCAAGTGATATTATGCTTAAGCCTTTTAAGCTTAAGCCAAAATCTCATCATACCAAATGTTGAATCATTAGGAGAAAGAGGAGCACACAAATTATAAGCAATAACATAAAACAACTTTATCTTGTAACCACATATTTTGAAAACAAAAAATTTAATGACATTATTATTATGAATAGCATCCTTAATAGAAATCAAAAGAGGAGCATAATCCAAAAGAGTTCTACTAAGATGTTCCATAAGTTAAAGGCCAACAGCTTTAACCAATAATTTATTAAATAAAGCACGATCCAACCGTTGTCATAATCTATGATTATTCCAAGAAAATTAAGAACCAATGAAACCAACATCATGAAGATTACAATCCAAAATCATATTTGCAAAATCTTTCATTTAATGTAAATTTGGCAAAGAACCCCCTTTCTTTTCATTCATAGAAAGGATCATATTGAAATCCCCACCAACAATCCAAGAATCATTAACAATAGAAGAAAAATTAGAAAATTGATCCCATGGTATTATCCTCTCTAACTTGTTACAAGCAACATAAACAAAAGAGCCAAAAGCATGATATTCACCAAATGAAATATCCACATTAATAACTTGATGAAAATCATTAATAACATTAATAGAAAGAGAATTATTCCAAAATAACCAAATCTTATTATTGCTATTGAAATGAAAATCAATCATTGGACGATGCATTATTTTTTAGGAGAAAAAAAAGAGATTCAAGAATAACTAAGAAACCAACATTATAAATTCTATAAAGATTCTTAATTCTATTTCTAATAGCAAGAGTACCAATGCTCACATTTCAAATAAGAAAGTTAAACATTCATTTTTATTAGGCAAAGAAGATGAAGAAGATCAAGTGGATCCTTTTCATAAAAAAAGTTTGAAAACTAGTCTCATTCTCCATGGATTCATCATCAGAAAAAAATTTTGGCATCACTATTAACAATAGATTTAGGAGAAGATCCCATTTGAAAAGAATAAAAATCCTCTTTCTCCATTAAATGAGAATTATCACTAAGCAAAATACCATTTAGAATAACAGTTAAAGAAGGGGCAGGAACATATTTATTAAGCGAACAAACACTTGGCTACACATTATCAACAAGGTCCATACCATCATTCTTGCCCAAATTCGAAGATGATAAAATAAGATTTTCTTTTAAATATTTTTAAGGAAAAATAATAGAAATATTTTCTATAATATTTTCAGCAACTTAATCACAAATATCCTTAGAATCAGAAACTAAAATAGGAAAATCATCCTATAAATTTTTAGGAATAATAGAAATAATAACAGCCAAAACATGATTACTCTACAAAATAATTTTAGAAGCATTTTTAACAAGCTTATCACTATCACTTACATTATGAATAGCATTAGAAACATTAGGAACAACATTATAAAAATCAACAATTTCATTCACAACACCATTATCCTATTCATTTAAAGTAGAATTTCTTTTATCACTTTTGAAATCTCCAATTTTGCTAACAACCTTAAGATTTTTAACCACTTTCTTCCAAAGATGTTGATGAGTAACAAAACACTGATACATCATGGCCATGAGTTTTACAATGATTGCATAAAATAATGAAGTTTTAAACTTGGCTCTGGAAATATCCATATTTCTTAGATCCAATCCATAACTCCTTAGGAAATTTCCTTGTTACATCAATTTTAATAAGGATCCAAGCCGAGGGATTTGACTATTTGCTTGATCAATTTGCAAGGGTTTACCAAAAATAGAACCCATAACATGCAAGAATTGATAATTAACAAAGTGAAACCAAAGATTAGGTAAAGATAACCAAACCGGCACTATAGGGGACTCCTCTTTAATGTTAAAAAAATTGAGTCCATTTTAGAATATGCATTTGATAGTTATTAACATAATAAGATGGAGCAAAGATATGACTATAATAATGTCATTAGACAATTTAGTTAGCACATGTCTACCATCCAAAGAAAGCAACAAAAAAGAACATCAAAAGATACAAGTCATGAAAGAAAACTTAATTTCTCCTACTAGATGTAAAAGAAAATTTTTGATCAAAGTATGCATAAGGTTTGGCTAGTTTTTTTTAGTATCCAAGTCGAGCACATAATAGGAACACCTTTGAAGGTCATATGAACCAGTTTAAAGAAAGATCAAAAGAAGTTAAAGAATCTATGTGATAAGGCATCTTTGAAAGATTTAGAGGCAAAAAGTTTAGCTATACCCAAAGAATCAGAAGCCTAAGTCAGAGTAATTAGAGCATTTTGTTTTCCCCAAGTGTTCATAGAACTTGATGCCTCATCAAATGGTACCACTTAAAAATTGAACAAGGATCGGCCAAAGGCCGAAGATCTAGAGCCGAACCAGAAGAAATTTTGGGAAAACCAGCCCATAAGCACTGAGAAAGAGAACGAAATGGAAAGGGATTCAAGAATCGCCAGAGATCAGGATGGGAAAGGGCTATGGGACATATAATTTAGGTTTTTTAGTTATTTATTATTTGTTAGTTTTTTATTTTAGTTTAGTTTTAGTTATTATTAGGTTATTATTATTATTATTATTATTATTATTATTATTATTATTATTATTATTATTATTATTCATTTTAGGTTTAGGTTTTTTTTTAGTCTATTTTGGGTTGTGGTGGGGTTTATTTTTTAGTTTTATAGGTTTTAATTGTTTTATCAGTTTAGTTTAGGGTTTTAGATATTTTATAGTTAGGTTTTATGGGTTTAGTTTTTTTGTTTTATTAGTTATGTTTTTTTGGCTCTTTATTTAGTTTTTTATCAGTTTTATATTTTAGCAATTTATTAATTTTTTTAGTTTTTTAGGGTTTGTTTTTGGTTTAGTTTTAGGCAGTGTTTTATTTTAACATTAGGTTTAGGTTTTGTCTTTATTTTTGTCTTTCTCTTTAGGGTTTAAGTTTTATTATCATTTTATTTTAGTTTAGTTTTAGTTTTTAGTTTTAGTTTTTAGCCATGCACTTAGTTTTAGTTTTATTATTTTTTTAGTTTTTTTTTAGTTAGGGAGGGGGGGTTAGTTTATTTTTTTTATTAGATTTAGGTTTTAGATTTAGTTTTTTTAGGGTTAGTGAGGGTTAGTTTAGGGTTTAGGATTTAGTGTTTGTTAGATTTTTAAATCACCCAAAATGACATTTAGGTTTATTTAGTTTATTTTATATTTTATTTAGGGTTAATTTTATTTATTTAGTTTAGTTTATTCTTTTATGTTTATTTTATTAGTTTAGGTTTTATCTTAGTTTATTTTATAGTTTAGGTTTAGGTTTGTGGTTTATCTTTTAGTTTAGTTTTATTTTATTTTTTTTGATGTTTGTGGTTTATTTTTTTATTATTAGGTTTATGGTTTAAGTTTTATTTAGGTTTAGGTTTCATTTATATTTTTAGGTTTATGTTTTAAGTTTTATTTTAGGTTAATTTTTTTAGGTTTTCTTTTAGTTTAGGTTTATATTTATATTTATTTTATTTTATTTTATTTAGTTTAGGGTTTAGGTTTTGTTTTATTTAGGTTTAGGTTTATGTTTTATTTATTTTAGTTTCATCTTTTAGTTTAGGTTTAAGTTTATTTTATTTTATTTATTTCGGGTTTAGGTTTTATTTAGGTTTTATTTTAAACATTTTTATGTTTTATTTTAGGTTTATTTTACATTTATTTTTTTATTTAGTTTTATTTAATTTAATTTTATGTTTATTTAATTTAATTTATGTTTAGGTTTGATTTTATCTAGGTTTTTTTATTTTTTTATTTTATTTTTTTTTAGTTTAGTTTAGGTTATTTATTTATTTTATTTTAGTTTTATATTTATTTTATTTTATTTTAGGTTTAGGTTTAGGTTTAGTTAGGTTTATTTTATTTTTATTTTAGGTTTAGGTTTTATTTATTATTTTTTTGGTTTAATTTTATTTAGGTTTCTTTTTTAGTTTAGCTAGTTTTAGTTTTTAGGGTTTATAGGTTAGGGTCTGGGGTAGGGCCCAGAGTGGGGTTTAGGTCAGGGCTGTAAGTTTTAGGTTGGATTTAGGGCCTGGGGTCTTAGCCTTAGTTTAGGGTTTAGGGTTTTAGTGTTTAGGGTTGTAGATTTTCATTATGGTCAGTTTTAATTTTAGGGCTTAGGGTCATGGTTAGGGTTTTATTTTTTTATTTTTTTATATTTGTTTAAATTAAATAAATTGGAGGTTTTATTTATTTAGTTTATTTTGATTTTATTTTAGTTTATTTTAATTTAATTTTATTTAGGTTTATTTTATTTTTTTTAGTTTAGTTTATTTATTTTATATTTATTAGTTTATGTTTTATTTTAGTTTATCTTTAAGTTTAGGTCCAGGTTTAGGTTTATTTTTTAGTTTATTTTATATTTATTTTATTTTGTTAGGTTTTATTTTTTTATTTAGGTTTATTTTAAGTTTTATTTTAGTTTTTTAGGTTTAGTTTGTGTTATTTTAGGTTTATTTTGTAGGTTTATTTTTAGTTTAGGTTTAGTTTTTTAGTTTTTTGTTTATGTAGTTTAGGTTTAGGTTTAGTTTATTTTAGGTTTAGGTTTAAGTTTAGATTATTATAGTTCTTTATTTTAGTTTAGGTTTAGATTTATTTATTTTATATTATTTTTTTTATTTTAGATTTATGGTTTTTTTAGTTTGGGGTTTTAGGTTTTAATTAATTATTTTTATATTTTTTAAGTTTAGATTTTTATTTAATTATTATTTTATATATTAGCTTAATTTAATTTTATTTTACATTTAGTTTTATTTTATTTAAGTTTTTTTTTATTTTTTTATTTTTTTAGTTTAGGTTTTATTTATTATTTTATTTTTCTTTTTATTTGTTCTTTATTTTATTTTAGGTTTAGGTTTAGGTTATAGTAGGTTTTCATTTATTTTATTATTTTATTTTATTTAGTTTTGGTTTTTATTTTATTTTTTAGATTTTATTAGTTTAGGTTTAGGTTAGATTTTATAGTTTAGGGTTTAGTTTTAGTGTTTAGGATTATAATTTAGGGTTTTAGGTTTAGGTTTTGGATTTAGATTCTAGTTTAGTTAGTTGTGGTTAATGTTAGCCTATGGTTCAGTGTCATTAGTTTGGTTTAGAGTCATGATTTTATGGTAGAGTCAGTTATTAGGGTTTAGGTTTATATTTATGGTTTTATTTTAGAGTAGGCTCATGATTTAGTAGGGTAGGGCCAGTATTTTAGGGCTCAGGTTTATGGTAGTACAAGATAGTGTAGTTAAAGAACAGGGTCCAGGTTTTTTTTATATTAGTTTAGGTTTTATTTATTTTAGTTTATTTTATTTTATATTATTTTTTATTTATTATTTTTTAGTTTAGTTTATTTATTTTATGTTTATTTATTTTAGTAGGTTTTTTATCTTAGTTTATTTTTAGGTTTAGGTTAGTTTATGTTTAATTTTAGTTTAGTTTTATTTTATTTTTGTTTAGGTTTAGGTTTTATCTTTTTTTAGGTTTAGGTTTTTTATATTATTTTAGGTTTTAGGTTTTAGGTTTTATTTTAGGATTATTTTTGGTTTATTTTAGGTCTATTTTTTAGGTTTATTTATTTTAATTTAGTTTAGTTTGTGTTATGTTTACTTTATTTTGTTTAATTTGGTTTAGGTTATTTTAAAAAAATTGTTTAGGTTTATTTTTTATTTATTTTTAGATTTTATTTTTTAGGATTTTTGTAGGTTTTGTATTTATTTATTTTATTTTAGTTTAGTTTTTTTATTCTTTATTTTATTTTGGGTTTGGGTTTAGGTTTTAGGTTAGGTTTTTATTTTATTTTATTTAGGTTTAGGTTTTTTTGTTTATTTTAGTTTTAGGTTTTATTTAGCTTAGGTTTAGGTTTCTAGGTTTAGGATTTTGGGTTAGGGTTTAGGGTTTAGGTTAGTTTTAGGGTTTAAAGTTAAGGTTTCTTATTTATGTATTTTATTTATTATTTTTTTAAATCAAGTAAATTGATAGGTTTAAGTTTATGTAGTTTATTTTTTATTTATGTATTTTACAGTTTCTCCAGTTCCCAGTAGAACCAACCTGGCCTCTCGAGTAATGGGATCCACCATCATATCACCGATCTCTCTCTCCACGACCACCACAGTTGTAACCTCCATCGCTCCTCTTGCCTCCATAACCACCACTGCTCTGACCACCACCTCGATATCCACCAGCACCCTTAGATCCCCCACCACCACTGTGATAACTACGGCCTCTGTCTTTGCCTCCACCACCAGATCTAGACTGAGCCTGGTTGATGATCATGTTCCTGACATCAAGGTTCTTCCCATTCTTAGGGTTTAGGTTTGGGTTTATAATGTTTTAAGGTTTAGGTTTATTTTTTAATTTATTTAGTTACTTTAGGTTTATGTTTAGGGCTTAGGGTTTAGGGTTTAAGGTTTAGGGTTTAGGGTTTGGGGTTTAAGGTTTATGGTTTAGGGTTTAGGGTTAGGTTGGGTTTTTAGGTTTGGGTTTAGGGTTTATGCTTTTAGGTTTAGGGTTTAGGTTTAGGTTTAGGATTTTAGGGTTTAGGTTTTGGGTTTAGGTTTAGTTTTGTGGTTATTGCATGTTTAGGATTTAGGTTTATTTATATTTTTTTTGTTTAGTTTATTTATTTTAATTTATTTTTTATGTTTAGGTTTGATTTAAGTTTATTTTTTAGTTATGTTTTATCTTTATTTTATTTTTGAGGTATAGGTTTTATTTTTTATTTTTAGGTTTAGGTTTATGTTTTTATTTTATTTTTTTAGATTTAGGTTTTAGGTTTTTATTTTAGGTTTATTTATATTTTTATTTTTCAGTTTAGGTTTAGGTTTATTTTTAGTTTATTTTATTTTATTTAGTTTTGGTTTAGGTTTAGGTTTTTATTTTAGATTTAGGTTTAGGTTTTATTTATTTTAGTTTTGTTTATTTTTGTTTATGTTTAGGTTTATTTTAATTAATTTATTTTAATATTATTTTAGGTTTAGGTTTTTTTTAGTTTAGGGTTTGGTTTTATTTTTTATTTATTTTTAGGTTTTATTTTATGTATATCTTTTTAGGTTTAGGTTTCTATTTAGTTTTTATTTTATTTTATTTTATGTTTATTTTATTTTTATTTTACTTTTACTTATTTTTTATTTAGGTTTTTTATTCTTATGTTTATTACATTTTTTTAGTTTTGATTATGTTTTTATTTATTTTATTATTGTTTATTTTTATTAGTTTATTTTATTTCATTTTATGTTTATTTTAGTTTAGGTTATTTTCTTTATTTAGGTTTATATTATTTTATATATTTTATTTTTAGTTATTTGTTTAGTTAGTTTAGGTTTTAGGGTTTGTGGTTTAGTTTTAGGGTTTAGTGTTTATGGTTTAGGTTTAGGGTTAGGGTTTATGGTTTAGGGTTTAAGGTTTAGTGTTTAGGCTTTAAGGTTAAGGGTTTTTAGGGTTAAGCATTTAAGGTAAGCTTAGGGTTGAGGGTTTTAATTTAAAAAAAAATTACGTAAATCGATAGGTTTAAGTTTATTTAGTTATTATTTATTTATTTTAGTTTATTTTATTTTTTATTTTTATGTTGGGTTTAGGTTTAGGATTTAGGGTTTAGGGTTTTAGGATTTATGCTTTACAGTTATGGTTTAGGCTTTAGGCTTTAGGGTTTAAGGTTTTTAGGGTTTGGGGTTTAGGGTTTAGGATTTTGGTTTTAGGTTTAGGGTTCAGGTTTTAGTTTAGGGTTTTTTTTAATAGAGAACAAATTTAGATTCAACATTTCTTCTTTTCGATTTCTTCAACCAAGTAACACACCAAGTTTTTTATGACATAAGCAATGACATAGATCAAAGATGAGCACGCATAGAACAAATCAAAAACCCCCCATAATTAGAACCATCTATTATGTAAAGACACAGTTCTATAAGTGGCGGATTAGATTAGTTGTTCTTCGCTTCCAGCTCATCGAACCACCCCGCCTCGAGTAGGTTCACCATCATATCCTGATCTCTCCCACCATGGATATAACCTCCATCGCTCCTCCCACCTCCATAACCACCACTGCTCCGACCACCACCTCCATATTCACCAACACCTCTAGACCCCACCACCACTGTGATAATTGTCACCTTCACCTTTGCCTACATTGCCAGATGTAGACTGAGCCAAGTCGATAGTTATGTTCCTGCTGTCAAGGTTCTGCCCATTCTTAGGGTTTAGGTTTAAGTTTTGGTTTAGTTTATTTTAGGTTTAGGTTTAAGTTTTACTTATTTTAGTTTAATTTATTTTAGTTTAGGTTTAGGTTTATTTTATTTTATTTATTTTAGGCTTAGTTTTAATTTAATTTTATTTTAGGTTTATTTAATTTTTATTTTATATGTAGGTTTGATTTTATCTACGTTTTATATTTTTATGTTTATTTTATTTTCTAGTTTAGTTTAGATTTTTATTTTATTTATTTTATGTTATTTTATTTAGGTTTAGGTTTATTTATTTATTTTATTTTTAGGCTTAGGTTTTATTTTAGTTTAGGTTTAGTTTTAGGTTTTAGGGTTGTTTAAGGTTTAGGGTGGGGCCAAGATTTAGGGTCAAGTTTAGGTAGGTTTAGGCCAGGACTGGATTTAGGTTTAGGTTTTGGAAGTGGGTAGGGCCCAGGGTTTAGGTTTCATTTGTGAGCTCAGTATCACAGGTTTAGGGTTGTGGTGTAGGTTTAGGCCTAGGTCCAGGCCCAGGGTTTGGGTTAAGGTTTAGGGTAGGTCAGTTAGGGTTGTGGTAGGCCAGTAGGCATAGGTCAAGGTTGGGTATTTTATTTTTATTTAAATTAAGCAAACTAGGTTTATGTTTATTTAGTTTGATTTATTAATTTTATTTAGATTTAATTTTAATTTTATTTAGGTTTAATTAGTTTATTTATTTAGTTTATTTATTTTAAATTTATTTATTTAGAAGGTTTTTAGTTTATGTTTATTTAGTTTAGTTTTATTTTATTTATTTATTACATTTTAGGTTTAAGTTTTCTTTAGGTTTAAGTTTTGGTTTTTATTTTATTTTTTTAGGTTTAGGTTTTAGGTTTATTTTTTGGATTATTTTTATGTTTATTTGTTTTAGTTTAGTTTAGTTTAGTTTAAGTTTAGGTTTAGTTTTTTTTTTAAATTTAGGGTTTAGGTTTTATTTATGATTTATTTTTAGGCTTATTTTTTAGGTGTAGGTTTTTATTTATTTTATTTTAGTTTATTTTTTATTTTTTATTTTATTTTATTTTTAGGTTTAGGTTTAGGATTAGGTTTTTCTTTAGGTTCTTATTTTATTTTATTTTTCTATTTTATTTTGGTTTAAGTTTTTCTATTTATTTTATTTTTTGGTTTTATTTAGTTTAGTTTTAGGCTTTTTAGGGTTTAGGGTTTAGGGTTTAGCGTTTATGGTTTAGGGATTAGGGTTTGGATTTTTTATTTATGTGTTTTATTTATTTAATTTTTTAATTTTTTTAAATTAAGTAAACTAGTAGGTTTAGGTTTATTTAGTTAATTTTTATTTATTTGATTTTTTTTTATTTTTTTATTTTTTATTTAGTTTAGTTTATTTCTTTTAGCTTTATTTATTTTAAATTTGGTTTTTTATTTTAGTTTATTTTTTGGTTCAAATTTATTTTATAGTTTAGTTTTTTTATTATATTTTTTAAGTTTAAATTTTATTTTATATTTTTTTTGTTTTGGCTTAGGTTTTTATTTTAATTTTTTAGGTTTTGGTTTTAGGTTTTTATTTTAGGTTTATTTTTAGGTTTTATTTTTTAGTTTAGGTTTAGGTTTATTTTTATTTTATTTAGTTTAGGTTTAGGTTTAGGTTTAGTTTATTTTAGGTGTAGGTTTTGTTTATTTTAATTTAGGCTTAGGTTTATTTTAATTTTATTTTAGGTTTAGATTTTTTTTTAGTTCAGGGTTTAAGTTATATTATTTATTTATTTATTTTTAGGTTTATTATTTAGGTTTATGTTTTCATTTAGTTTTTATTTTATTTTATTTTAGGTTTATTTCATTTTTATTTTTATTTTAGCTTTCATTTTACTTAGTTTGTTTATTTTTTTACTTTAGTTTAGGATTTGATTTATTTAATTTTAGTTTAGTTTTTATTTTTTATTTTATTATCCTTTTAGGTTTAGGTTTAGGTTTATGTATTGGTTTAGGTTTTGGTTTATGTTTTTATTTTATTTTATTATTTTATTTAATTTTGGTTTAGGTTTTTTTAGTTATTTTATATTTAGGTTTTATTTAGTTTAGGTTTAAGTTTTTATCTTTTCAGGGTTTAGGGTTTAGGGATTTTTTTTTTGATTTATTCTTTTGGGTTTAGGGTTTAGGGTTCAGGTTTTAGTTTAGATTTAGGGCTTTTGGTTTTTTTAACGGAGAACAAATTCAGATTCAACATTTCTTCTGTTCGATTTTATCAACCAAGTAACACACCAAGTTTTTTAAGACACAAGCGACAACATAGACAAAAAAATGATCATGCATAGAGCCAATCAAAAATCCATGATAACTAGTACCGTCTCTTCTGTCATGACACAATTTCATAAGCAGCAGATTGGATAAGATGTTCTTCAGTTTCTCCAGTTCCCATCAGATCCACCCTGGCCTCTCGAGTAGCCGGATCCACCACCATATCCCCGATCTCTCCCTCCACCACCACTACGGTTGTAACCTCCATCGCTCCTCCCGCCTTCATAACCACTATTTCTTCGACCACCACCTCCATATGCACCTCCAGATCCACCACCAACACTGTGATAACTATGGCCTTTACCATCGCTTCCATCGCTAGATCTAGACTGAGCATGGTTGACAGTTGTATTCCTGCCATCAAGGTTCTGCCCATTCTTAGGGTTTAGGGTTTAGGGTTTAGGGTTTACGTTTAGGGTTCAGGTTTTAGTTTAGGGTTTAGGGTTTTTGGTATTTTTTTTAATAATGAACAAATTCAAATTTAACATTTCTTCTTTTCAATTTCATCAACCAAGTAACAAACCAGGGAAGTGAGGCAATCAAATGACCTCCACGGGGCTAGCTAAACCCTTATGTTCCCGGGATGTCTAGGCTATATACCCATTACCATTCAATCTTATATAAATCAATACATGCATAGAAGAAAGAGAACTTAACATTCATTCACTTAAGCTATAAGCACATGCATTCCTTATGTATTTATAACTAGCATCATAAAACATATTTTTATTCATTTATAAGCTTTTGAAAAATAGATTTATATTTAATAGTGATAATAGCCAAGCATATATTAAATTAAATCAACACATGCTTACATAAAGGTAATCCATTTTATTTTACTTGATTTTGAAAAGATGGATGCATGAATTCAAATGACATACCAAATTTAACATGATTGGAAAGAGGACAATCAAATATAAGCATGTGATTCATTCAACCAAACTAGTTCTTAATGACAATCAAATCAAATAAGATTATTTAAAGCAAACCAAAGATTCTTAATTAATTAAGTTTTGGATTTGATTTGATTTAAAGAGGAGAAGAGAAATCATCACTTACTATTTTAAACCCATTCCCACATTAGTGATTTGATTTAATTTAAGGAAATGTAATTAAGTTGATTATATGGGTTAATGAAGTTGAACCCTTAATTAGATGAATTAATTACTCTTACAAATATCACCTTGAAGTAATTATCTAAATAATTATGATCCAGCATGATATGCATGGAAAATAAACTTGCAATGATCCTAGGAAATAAAAGGAGCCTAATCCAATTGGCTCATGATTAATATATAATTAGATTAAGGGACTTAATTAATTACTCTTATGGTTTTTTGACACATGTGGACTAACCATAATTTCATTAAACTCCGTTAGGTTATTAAACATCTAAAGAATTACCCCATGATTTAATTAATTAATGTATGATGTGATTATAATTTCAATTTGGTTAAGTGATTTAATTAATTAGTTAAATCTTAATTAATTTCTTTTAAAAAAAGGTGAAATGAACTAAGGGAAAGGGGTCCCAATAGTATTTCTTAGTTCACTTTCTGTTGAACAATGATTAATAAGCCTAATTAATCAATTTGTTACTATCCATGGGATTCATTAATCATTAATTAACTTAAAAGAGTAATTAAGGTTTAATTAGTCAATTTTCTTAATTAAGTGAGCAATAAATCCCAAGAAAATCATGGGAGGTAGAGGTCATCCTATTAATTTAACCCAAAAAATTTAGGATTAATTGCTTAAGTAATTAAAAAGTAATTAAGCTAATTAATTTTGCAATTAAACCTTAATCATAGTTCAAAATTAATTATGATCATTTTTAATTAATTCTCCTCTGAAATACCTTTAAAATGAGTATTTTTTTGGATTTTATATTTCATTATGATTTTTCATGATTTTTAGATGTTTCAACCATTAAAAATAACTAATTAAGCCTAATTAAAGGCTAATCCTACTGGCAAACGTGGCGCACTTTCCATGTGACACCGCATGATTGGCTGCTTAAAATTTACCGGACTCGATGCCTACGTGGCGGTGACAGACGCACTTTTTATTCTATTGTTTGATCTAAGATTGGACGGCTATGATTAATCCCATTGATTAATTGGATTAAATCAGATCGATCTAGTGGACTAATCACGACCATCCATTCCAAACATGTAGAATGGACGGTGCCTGATCTAACGTCACGTGAGTGAGGGAGAATGAAGTCTGTCTGCCATTATTAAGTTTTAGGGTTTAGGTTTATTTTTTAATTTATTTAGTTACTTCAGGTTTAGGTTTAGGGTTTAGGTTTTAGGGTTTTGGGTTTTGGGTTTAGGGTTAAGGGTTTAGGGTTTTAGGGTTTAGGGCTGTAGGGTTTAGGGTTTAGGGTTTTCTATGGTTTAGGGTTTAGGGTTGTAGGATTAGGGTTCAGGGTTTCAGATTTAGGGTTTATGGTTTTTTTTTAAATTAAGTAAACCGGTAGGTTTAGGTTTATTTAGTTTAGTTTATATTTATTTTTATTTACTTTTTTTTAAAGTTTATTTTTAGTTAAGTTTATTTATTTTAGGTTTATTTCTTTTAGTTTAGGTTTTTAATTTTAGTTTATTTTTTAGGTTTAGGTTTAGGTTTATTTTTATTTTTAATTGAGTTTTATTTTTTTTTTATTTTTAGGTTTAGGATTTATTTTTTATTTTTAGGTTTATGTTTTATTTTTTTAGGTTAGGTTTTAAGTTTATTTTTACATTTAATTTTTAATTTTAATTTAGGTTTATTTATTGTTTATTTTATTTAGTTTAGGTTTAGGTTTAGGTTTTATTTATTTTAGTTTAGTTTATTTTAGGTTTATTTTAGTTTAGGTTTAGTATTATTTTATTTTGATTATTATATTTTTATTTTAGGTTTAAGTTCTTTTTTTAGTTTAGGGTTTAGGTTTTATTTTTTATTTATTTTTAGGTTTATTTTTTAAGTATAGGTTTTTATTTAGTTTTAATTTTTTTATATTTTAAGTTTATTTTATTTTTATTTTTTATTTAGGTTATTTATTCTTAGGTTTATTTTATTTTTTAGTTTAGTTGAGATTTTATTTATTTTATTCTAGTTTATTTTTAATTTTTAATTTTATTTTATGTTTAAGTTTAGGTTTTGGTTTTAGTTTATATTTTTATTTTATTATAATTTTGTTTGGTTTGGTTTAAGTTAATTTATTTATTATATATTTAGGTTTTATTTAGTTTAGGTTTAGCTTTTTAGCTTTTTAGGGTTTAAGGTTTATGGTTTAGTGTTAGTTTTGGGTTTAAGGTTTAGGGTTTGGGGTTTGGGCTTTTGGGTTTAGGGTTTAGGTTTTAGGGTTTAAGGTTTTTTTGGTTTAGGGTATAGGGCTTGGGTTTTAAGTTTAGGGTTCAGGTTTTAGTTTAGGGTTTAATGTTTTTAGTTTTTTTTAACTAAAATAAATTAAGAATCATCATTTCTTCTATTCGATTTCATCAACCAAGCAACACACTAATTTTTCTAAGACACAAGCGATGACATTGACAAAAAAAGAGCACCCATAGAGCAAATCAAAAACCCCAGATAACTAGAACCGTCTCTACTATAAAGACACAATTCCATAAGGCACCATCAGATCGGCGTTCTGTTTCTCGGTTCCCCGAACCAGACGACCACTCAGTGGCGGGATCCATGATCATATCACTGATCTCTCCCTCCGACATCGCCATGACTATAACCTCTGTCACTCTTCTTGCCTACATAACCACTACTGCTCTGACCGCCACCTCCATATCCACTAGCACCTCAAGCTTCCCCACCACTATGATGTCGTCCCTCCACCCTCCTCCGATCTGCGGTCAGTTGGGGTGTTGTTCTTGCAATCAAGGTTCTGCCCATTCTTAGGGTTTAGGTTTAGGTTTAGGTTGATTAGTTTTAGGGTGTAGGTTTATTTTTTTAATTTATTTATTTACTTTAGAAATTTAGGGTTTAGGTGGTGGTTTAGGTTTAGAGTTTTGGTTTAGGATTTAGGGTTTAGGTTTTATTTTTTTAGGTTTAGGGTTTAAGGTTTAGGATTTAGAGTTTAATTTTTTTTTTTAGGTTTATTTTATTATATTTTATTTATTTATTTATTTTAGATTTATATTTTATTTTATTTTATATTTTTATTATTATTTTATTTTATTTATTTTTTTATTTATATTTTATTTGTTTATTTATTTGTTTATTTATTTTTTATTTTTATTTATTTTAGGTTTAGGTTTATTTTATTTTAGGTTTATTTTAGGTTTATTATTTAGTTTATGTTTAGGTTTATTTTTTAGTTTATTTATTTTATTTAGCTTTAGGTTTAGGTTTAGTTTATTTTAGGTTTAGGTTTAGGTTTTATTTATTTTAGTTTAGGTTTAGGTTTATTTTATTTTCTTTATTTTATTATTTTTTTGGATTAGTTTTTTTGTTTAGGGTTTAAGTTTTATTTTTTATTTATTTTTAGGTTTATTTTTTGGTTTAGGTTTTTATTTAGTTATTATTTTATTTTATTTTAGGTTTATTTTATTTTTATTTTATGTTTAGTTTTGATTTAGTTTAGGTTTTTTATTTTTTAGTTTAGATTAGGTTTTGTTCAATTTATTTTAATTTATTTGATTAGTTTATTTTATTTTATTTTTGAGTTTAGGTTTTTATTTTATTTTGTTAGTTTATTTAGGTTTAGGTTATTTTATAAATTTTATTTCTATGTTTTATTTAGTTTAGGTTTAGGTTTTTAGGGTTTTGGGTTTTGGATTTAGGGTTTTAGGTTTAGGGTTTAGGGTTATAGGGTTTAGGGTTTAGGGTTTAGGGTTTCGGGTTAGCTTAGGGTTTAGAGTTTAGGGATTTATTTTTTTAATTTTTGTAAATTAAGTAAATCGGTATGTTCAAATTTATTTAGTTTATTTTTTATTTTTTAAAGTTTATTTTATTTTTTTTATTTTTATTATGTTTACTTTTTTAGTTTATTTATTTTAGATTTATTTATTTTAGTTTAGGTATTTTATTATACTTTATTTTTTAGATTTAGGTTTTGGTTTAAGTTTAATTTTTATTTGAGTTTTATTTTAAATTTTATTTTTTTAGGATCAGGTTATATTTTCCATTTTTAGGTTTAGGTTTAGGTTGTTATTTTATTTTCTTATGTTTAGGTTTTAGGTTTTTGTTTTAGGTTTATTTTTAGGATTTATTTTTTAGTTGAGGTTTAGGTTTAGTTTTAGTTTATTTTATTTTATTTAATTTATGTTTAGGTTTAGGTTTAATTTATTTTAGGTTTTATTTATCTTAGTTTAGTTTATTTTAGTTTTAGTTTAGGTTTATTTTATTTTGTTTATTTTATTTTTATTTTAGGTTTTGGGTTTTTTAGTTAATGGTTTAGGTTTTATTTTTTATTTATTTTTAGGATTTATTTTTAGGTTTAGGTTTTCATTTAGGTTTTATTTTAGGATTATTTTATTTTTATTTTATGTTTAGTTTTTGTGTTATTTAGGTATTTAATTCTTAGGTTTATTTTTATTTTTTGTTTAGTTTTGGTTTTATTTATTTTCTTTTAGTTTATTTTATTTTATTTTTAGGTTTAAGTTTAGGTTTTACATTAGGTTTTTATTTATTTAATTTTATTTATGTTTAGGTTTATTTATTAATTTTATTTTTAGGTTTTATTTAGTTTAGGTTTAAGTTTTTAGAATTTTAGGGTTTAGGGTTTAGAGTTTAAGGTTTAGGTTTTTGGGTTGTTGGTTTTAGGATTTAAGGATTAGGGTTTAGGGTTTTATGGTTTATAGTTTAGGGTTTGATGTTTAGAGTTTAGGGTTTAGGGTTTTAGGGTTTAGGCTTTAGGGTTTGGGATTTAGCATTTAGGGTTTAGGGTTGTGGGCTTTAGGGTTTAAGGTTTTAGAATTTAGTGTCTTAGGGTTTTGGGTTTAGAGTTAGGGTTTAGGGTTAAGTTTTAGGGTTTAGGGTTTAGGATTTTTTAGGGTTTATTGTTTAGGGTTTAGGGTTTATGATTTAGGGTTGTAGGTTTTGGGTTTAAGGTTTAGGATTTATAGTTTATGGTTTTTATTTTTTATTTTTAAATAAGTAAACCAGTAGGTTTAGGTTTATTTAGTTTATTTTTTATTTATTTTAGTTTATTTTTTATTTTTATTTAGTTTAGTTTATTTATTTTAGGTTTATTTATTTTAGCTTAGGTTTTTTATTTTAGTTTTTTTAGGTTTAGTTTTAGGTTAATGTTCATATTTTAAGTGAGTTTTATTTTTATTTTAATTTTAAGGAATAGGTTTTATTTTTGGTTTTTTGGTTTGGGTTTATGTTTTTATTATATTTTTTAGGTTTAGGTTTAAAGTTTTTATTTTAGGTTTATTTTTAGGTTTTATTTTTTAGTTTAATTTTATGGTTTTTTTTAATTTAATTTATTTTATTTATTTTACATTTAGGCTTAGGTTAAGTTTATTTTAGGTTTTGGTTTATGTTTTATTTAAGTTAGTTTAGTTTATTTTAGTTTAGGTTTTTATTTTATATTATTTTTTCTATTTTATTTAGGTTTAGTTTTTCTTATATATAATTTATTTTTTGGTTTTATTTTGTTTAGGTTTAGGTTTTTAGGTTTTTATGATTTAGGGTTTAGGGTTTAGGGTTTTAAGGTTTTAGGGTTTTAGGATTTAGGTTTTTAGAGTTTAGGGTTTACGGTTAAAGGTTAGGGTTTAGGGTTTAGGGTTTGGGTTTAATGTTTAGGCTTTAGGGTTTATGGTTTTTAGGGATTAGGGTTAGCTTAGGGTTTAGGGATTTTTTTGTTAAATTAAGTAAATGGGTAGGGTTAGGTTTATTTAGTTTATTTTGTTTATTTTTATTTATTTTAGATAATTTTATTTTTTATTTTTTTATGTTTATTTTTTATTTTATTTTATTTATGTTTTTTATTCATAGATTTATTTTATTATTTTATTTTGGATAGGTTTTTATTTCTTTATTCTTAATTTATTTTAATTTTTTATTTTATTTTAATTTTAGGTTTAGGTTTATGTTTTTATTTTATTTAGGTTTAGGTTTTTTTTAAGGTTTTATTTAGTTTAGGTATAGGTTTTTAGGTTTTATAGATTAGGATTTAAGATTTAAGATTGTAGGTTTTAGGGTTTAAGGTTTAGGATTTAGGTTTAGGATTTTTGAGTTTAGGATTTTATGGTTTAGGGTTTAAGGTTTAGGGTTTAGGATTTATGGTTTTAGGGTTTAGGGTTTAGGGTTTGGGGTTTATGGTTTAAGGTTTAGGGTTATAGGTTTTAGCGTTTAGGGTTTAGGGTTTAGGGTTTAGGGTTTTAGGGTTTGGGGTTTTAGGTTTAGGGTTTAGGGTTAGGGTTTAGTGTTTATGGTTTAAGGTTTAGTGTTTAGGCTTTAGGGTTTAAGGTTTTTAGAGTTTAGGGTTTAGGGTTTAAGGTATAGGATTGTAGGTTTAGGATTTATGGTTTAGGGTTTAGTGTTTAGTGTTTAGGGTTTAGATTTTTGAGTTTTGGGTTTTTTCTTCAAATTAAGTAAAACAGTAGGTTTAGGTTTATTTAGTTTATTTTTTTATTTATTTTAATTTATTTTACTTTTTTTTATTTAGGTTTAGTTTTTATTTTGTTTAGTTTATTTATTTTAGGTTTATTTATTTTAGTTTAGGTTTTTTATTTTAGTTTATTTATTAGGTTTAGGTTTAAGTTTAAGTTTATTTTTTGGTTGAGTTTTATTTTTTATTTTATTTTTGAAGGTTTAGGTTTTATTTTTTATTTTTAGGTTTGGGTTTTAGGCTTTCATTTTAGGTTTATTTTTAAGTTTTATTATATAATTTAGGTTTAGGTTTATTTTTAGTTTATTTTATTTTATTTAGGTTTTTTTTGTTAGCTTTATTTTATTTTTTAGGGTTTAGAGTTTAGGGTTATTTATTTAGGTTTTTTATTCTTAAGTTTAGTTTTATGTTTATTTTATTTTTTAGTGTTTTTATTTTTAGGTTTTTAGGGTTTACGATTTAGGGTTTTAGGGGGTTTAAGTTTTTAGGGTTAAGGGTTTAGGGTTAGGGTTTAGGGTTTAGGGTTTACGGTTTAGTTCTTAGGCTTTAGGGATTAGGGTTTTAGGGTTTAGGGTTTAGGGTTTAGGGTTTGAGGTTTAGGGTTAGCATAAGGTTTAGGGATTTTTTTTAAAATTATGTAAAATGGTAGGTTTAGGTTTATTTAGTTTATTTAGTTCATTTTTTATTTATTTTAGTTTATTTTAGTTTTTTATTTTTATTTATTTTATTTTTTATTTATTTTATTTTATTTAGGTTTTTTATTTTAGGATTATTTAATTTTTTAATTTAGGTAAGGTTTTTATTTTTTATTTTAGTTTATTTTAATTTTCTTATTTTATTTTATTTTTAGGTTTAAGTTTAGGTTTTTATTTTATTTTATTTTATATTTTATTTAAGTTTAGGTTTTTTGATTTACTTTATTTTTAGGTTCAATTTAGTTTAGGTTTAGGTTTTTAGGGGTTTAGGGTTTTGGGTTGTAGGTTTTAGTGTTTAGGGTTTAGGGTTTATGGTTTATGGGTTTAGGGTTTAGGGTTTAGTGTTAAGGGTTTATGGTTTAGGGTTTAAGGTTTTAAGGTTTAGGGTTTACGATTTAGGGTTTAGGGTTGTAGGTTTTAGTGTTTTAGGTTTAGGGAATAAGGTTTAGGTTTTTAGGGTTTAGGGTTTTAGGGTTTAAGGTTTTGGGTTAGGGTTTAGGGTTTAGGGTTTAAGGTTTAGTATTTAGGATTAAGGTTTAGGGTTTTTGGTGTTTAGGATTTAGGGTCTAGGGTTTTGGGTTTTTTAGGTATTATGGTTTAGGGTTTAGGGTTTAGGGTTGTAGGTTTAAGGTTTAGGGTTTAATGTTTAAGATTTAGGGTTTATCAATTTTTTTAAAAATTGAGTAAATATGTTTAGGTTTATTTAGTTTATTTTTTTATTTATTTTTGTCCATTCATTTAGGTTTATTTTTTTATTTAGCTTCCTTTATTATTTTAGTTTATTTTTTAGGTTTAAGTTTAAGTTTAGGTTTATTTTTTAGTTGAGTTTTATTTTTATTTATTTTTAATGTTTAGGTTTATGTTTTTATTTTATTTTTTTAGGTTTAAGTTTTAGGTTTTTATTTTCGGTTTACTTTTAGATTAAATTTTTTAGTTTGGGAATAGGTTTGTTTTTAGTTTATTTTATTTTATTTAGGTTTTTAATTCTTAGCTTTATTTTATTTTTTAGTTTAGTTTAGGTTTATGTTTATTTTATTTTAGTTTAATTTTGTTTTAGGTTTAAGTTTAGGTTTTTATTTTAATTTATTTTTTATTTTATTTAAGTTTATGTTTTTTAAATTATTTTATTTTTAATTTTATTTTGCAAAGGTTTAGGTTTTCAAGTTATTAGGGTTTAGGGTTATGGTTTAGGATTTATGGTTTAGAGTTTAGGGTTTTATGGTTTAGAGTTTAGGGCTAAGGTTTAGGGTTTAGGGTTTAGTGTATGGCTTAACAGTTTAGGATTTTTAGGGTTTAGGGCTTAGGGTTTAGGGTTTAGGGTTTATGCTTTTATGGGTTTATGGTTAGTTTTGGGTTTTTGGGTTAGGGTTTAGGGTTAGGGTTAGGGTTTAGGGTTTAGGGTTTAGGATTTTGGGCCTGTTTAGGGTTAAGGGTTTAGGGTTTAGGGTTGTAGCTTTAAGGTTTAGGGCTTAGGGTTAATTTTAGGGTTTAGGGTTTAGGGTTTCGGATTTAGCATTTAGGGTTAATAGTTTATGGTTTACGGTTTTTGTTTTAAAACATTATGTAAACTGGTAGATTTAGGCATATTTAGTTTATTTTATATTTTTATTTAGGTTTATTTTTGTTAAGTTTATTTATTTATTTTATGTTTAGGTTTTAAGTTTTTATTTTAGGTTTATTTTTAGGTTTTATTTTTTAGTTTATTTTAATTTATTTAATTAAGGGTTTAAGTTTAATTTTTTTTAAGTTTAGGTTTAGGTTTTTTTATTTTAGTATAGGTTTAGGTTTATTTTATTTTTTCTTTTATTTTTATTTTATTTTTATTTTCTGTTTAGGGTCTTTTTTAGTTTAGGGTTTTGGTTTTATTTTTCATTATATTTTTAGGTTTATTTTTTAGGTTTATATTTTTATGTAGTTTGTATTTTATTTTATATTTGGATAATTTTATTCTTATTTTACTTTTAATTTTTATTATATTTAGGTTTTTTATTCTTTGGTTTATTTTATTTTTTTGTTTAGTTTAGGTTTAAATTTTTTATTTTAGTTTATTTTTATTTTTTATTTTATTTTTAGGTTTAGGTTTAGGTTTTTATTTATTTTTATTTTTATTTTATTTTATTTATGTTTAGGTTTATTTATTTATTTTATTATTAGGTTTTTTAGGTTTTTATGGTTTATGGTTTAGGGTTTAGGGTTTAGGGTTTAGGGTTTAGGGTATTTAGGGTTAGAGTTTTTAGGTTTTGGGTTTAGGGTTTAGGGTTACAATTTAGAGTTTATGGTTTAGGGTTTAGTGTTTAGGCTTTAGGGTTTAGAGTTTAGAGATTTGAGCATTTAGGGTTTAGGGTTAGCTTAGGGTTTAGTGCTAGTTTATGGTATAGGGTTTACACTTTAGGGTTAAAGTTTTCTATTTTTAGGCATTAGAGTTTCTGGTTAGTTTAGGGTTTGGGGTTTAGGATTTTAGCATTTAGGGTTTAGGGTTTAGGGTTAGGGTTTGAGTTTTGGGTCTTTTAGGATTTAGGATTTAGGGTTTAGGGTTTAGGGTTTAGGATATAGGGTTTAGGATTTAGGGTTTTGGGTTTTGGGTTTTTTTAAAAAAAAATTAAGTAAGCTAGTAGGTTTAGGTTTATTTAGTTTATTTTTTTAGTTTTACTTAGTTTGGTTTATTTTTATTAGGTTTTTTATTTTTATTTATTTTTTAATTTAGTTTTTTCTAATTTTGTTTAGGTTTAGGTTTTATTTTATACTTTTAGGTTTAGGTTTTTTTAGTTTAGTTTAGGTTTTTATTTATTTTATTTTAGTTTAGTTTTTATTTTATATTTTATTTTATTTTTTAGGTTTAGGTTTAGTTTTAGGTTTTAGTTAAGGTTTTTATTTTATTTTTTAAAGTTTTATTTATTTATTTTATTTTTAGGTTTTATTTAATTTAGGTTTCACTTTTTTGCTTTTTAGGTTTTAGGGTTTAAGGTTAGTTGAGCATTTAGGGTATAGGATTTAGTGTTTGGGGTTTAAGGTTTAGGGAGATTTTTTTACAGGTTTTTATTATTTATTAGTTTATTATTATTCTAAGTTTTTATTAGTTAGTTTATTATTAGTGCTAGTTATTATTATCATTATTATTAATTTAGTTTATTTTTTATTATTATTACTAATTATTAGTGGGTTATTACTTATTTATTTAGTTTGTTTAGTGGGTTTAGTTTTAGTTATTAGTTTATTATTGGTTTTATTTAGTTTATTATTGTTATTAGTTAGTTAGTTATTTATTAGGTTTTTATTTAGTAGTTTATTATTAGTTTGTTAGTTTATTAGTTTAGTAGTTATTAGTTTTAGTTAGTTAGCTATTTTATTATTAGTTTTTATTATTATTTGATATTATTAGTAATTAGTTTATTATTATTATTTTTGAGTTATTATTATTTTTTTGTTTTTTATTAGTAATTATTAGTTAGTATTTATTAGTTTTTATTTAGTTGTTAGTTTGGGTTTAGTTTAGTTTAGTTTTTTATTTAGGGTTTAGGTTTTGTTAGTTTGTTTTAGTTCATTATTTTTACTTTAGTTACTTTAGTTTTTTAGTTTATTAGTTTATTGTTATTAATTAGTTTATTAATTAATTAGTTTTTATTATTTATTTATTATTTGATTAGTTTTTTTAGTTAGTTATATTTATATAGTTATTAGTTTTAGTTTAGTTTATTTATTCTTAGGATTTAGTTCTTAGGTTTAGTTTTAATTTAGGGTTTAAGTTCTTATTTAGTTTAGTTTAGTTATTATTAGTTAGTTATTAGTTTATTATTTATTAGTTTAGTTAGGGTTTAGGTTTAATAGTCATGGTTTAATTTTATTAGTTTATTAGTTTAGTTTTTTTGTTTTTAGTTATTACTAGTTATTTATTAGGTTTTAGTTTATTTTTTATTATTATAGTTTTTTATTTATTATTAGGGTTTAGGTTTTTAGTTTAGTTTATTATTTAGTGGGTTTAGGTTTTATTAGTTTAGTTTATTAGTTTAGTTTTAGTTTAGTTTTTAGTTTATTATTATTATTATTAGTTATTAGGTTTAGTTAGTTATTAGTTTATTTTATTAATTTTTGTTAATTAATTAGTTTAGTTTTATTATTATTATGGTTTGGTTTGTTTTAGTTTTAGTTTAGTTTTATTAGTTTATTATTTAAGTTTATTATTATTATTATTAGTTTTTATTATTCTATTAGTTATTATTATTTTTTTAGTTTATTAGTTTTATTAGTTTTAGGTTTAGTTTTAGTTTAGTTTTAGTTAATTTTAGTTTATTATTATTATTTTAGTTATTTTTATTAATTTTTATTAGTTTAGTTTATTATTTAGATTTTATTAGTTTTTATTAGTTATTATTAATTAGTTTATTATCAGTTTTATTTATTAGGGTTTAGGTTTTTTATTAGTTTTTTATAATTATTATTATTTATTATTATTTTTATTAGTTTAGTTAATGGGGGTTTTGTTTTTAGTTAGTTTAGGGGTCTAGGTTTTATTAGGTTTTACTAGTTTAGGTTTATTTAAGTTAGTTTATTATTATTTAGTTTATTATTGGTTATTAGGTTTATTATTATTATTAGTTAGTTTTAGTTTTAGGTTTATTATTATTATTATTATTAGTTTAGTTTAGTTAGTTTATTACTAGTTAGTTAGTTAGTTTAGTTTGGTTTTATTATTAGTTATTAGTTATTATTATTATTATTATTATTATTAGTTTATTTGTTATTATTAGTTTTAGTTTTAGGTATTATGGTTTATTATTATTATTATTAATTTAGGTTTAGTTTAGTTTATTAGTTAGTTTGGTTTATTAGTTTTAATTTATTATTATTTAGTTTAGTTTATTATTATTAGTTATTATTATTTTATTGTTAGTTTAGTTAGTTTAGGTTTTGTTAGTTGTTATTAGTTTTTTAATTAGTGGGTTTAGATTATTAGTTTATTAGTTTAGGTTTTAGTTATTATTAGTTTATTATTAGTTATGTGTTTAGTTATTAGGTTTAATTTTATTATAAGGTATAGTTTATTAGTTTAGTTTATGTTTTAGTTTAGTTTAGTTTTTTATTAGGGTTTAAGTTTAGTTTATTATTTATTATTTATTACTTATTATTATTATTAGTATTAGTAGTATTATTAGTTTTATTATTTATTTAGATTTTATTATTAGTTTAGTTTATTAGTGGTTTATTTAATATTATTAGTTAGTTTATTTTTTATTAGTTTTATTATTATTAGTTTATTAGTTAGTTAGGGTTTAGTTTTTAGTTAGTTTGTTAGTTTGTTTAGTTATTATTATTATTATTATTAGTTTTATGGGTTTAGTTAATAGTTTAGTTTTAGTTTTATTATTATTATTATTATTATTATTATTTATTAGTTTATTAGTTTTATTAGTTTTGAGTTATGATTTAGTTTAGTTTTATTAGTTTTAGTTATTAGTTTTAGTTTTATTAGTTAGTTTAGTTAGTTTATTATTACTTTAGGTTAGGTTTTATTAGTTTAATATTATTATTATTATTATTATTATTATTATTATTAGTTTTAGTTTATTATTGGTTTTTATTAGTTTTAGTTTTATTATAATTATTATTAGTTTCTATTATTATTATTATTTATTAGTTAGGCTTTATTATTATTATTATTAGTTTGTGGGTGGTTTTTATTAGTATATTATATTATTTGGGGTATAGTTAGTTATTATTATTAGGTTTAGTTATTAGTTTTTTTATTAGTTTTATTAGTTAGTTAGTTATTATTAGTTTTTTATTATTAGTTTTTTAGTTATTATTATTTAGTTATTATTTACTAGTTTAGTTTCTTAGTTTTAGTTATTAGGTTTATTATTATTATTAGTTTTTAGTTTAGTTAGTTTATAGTTTAGTTATTATTAGTTTTATTAGGTTATTATTAATTATTAGTTCATTTATTATTATTATTATTATTATTATTAGTTATTATTATTGTTATTATTATTATTATTATTATTATTATTATTAGTTTTATTAGTTTTATTAGTTTATTATTAGTTATTAGTTTTATTATTAGTTTTAGATTTATTATTATTATTAGTTTATTATTATGTTTAGCTAGTTTAGTTTTATTAGTTTTATTTTAGTTTTAGGTTATTATTAGGTTTAGTTATATTTAGATTTAGTTATTAATAGTTTATTACTAATTTATTTATTATTTATTTGTTAGTTTTAATTTTATTTATTAGTTTAGTTTATTAATTAGTTAGTTTTATTAGTTTTATTAGTTTTAGTTTAGTTTAGGGGCTTAGTGGTTTATTAGTTTAGTTTTTAGTTTTTAATTTTATTTTAGTTTATTATTATTAGTTATTAGTTTATTAGTTAGTTTTTTTATTCATTTTATTAGTTTATTATTATTAGTTTAGATTTTTAGTTAGTTTTATTAATTTATTAGTTTTGTTTTATTAGTTATTAGTTTAGTTGGTTATTGTTAGTTATTAGGTTTTAGTTTTTTAGTTCATTATTTAGTTATTATTAGTTTGTTAGTTTAGTTTTTATTATTAGGTTTAGTTATTAGTTTATTATTATAATTAGTTATTATTAGTTTTTAATAGTTTGGTTTAGTTTAGTTTAGTGTTTAGGTTTAGTTATTAATTAGTAATTTAGTTAGTTATTTATTAGTTTTAGTTAATTTTAGTTTAGTTTATGGTTTAGGTTTAGTTAGTTTTATTAGTTATTAGGTTTAGTTTATTAGGGGTTAGGTTTTATTTTGTTAGGTTTAGTTATCAGTTTTATTAGTTTAGGGTTTAGGTTTTCATTAGTTTAGTTATTACTAGGTTTAGATTAGTTATTAGTTTTATTTTATTATCAGTTAGTTAATTTACTTTTAATTATTAGGTTTAGTTAATTAGTTAGTTTAGTTATTAGTTTAGTTAGTTTTTATTTAGGGTTTAGGTTTATTAGTTATTATTAGTTAGTTTTATTAGTTTTAATTAGTTTGTTGGTTATTAGTTTTTATTAATATTATTATTAGTTATTAGTTTAATTTATTTATTAGTTTATTAGTTATTAGTTTATTATTATTATTATTATTATTATTATTATTAATAATTATTATTATTATTATTATTATTATTATGTTATTAGTTATTTTATTTGTTATTGTTAGTTTATTAGTTTAGTTATTAGGTTTTAGTTCATTATTATTTAGTTAGTTAGTTTAGTTAGTTATTATTAGTTTATTAGGTTTTTAGTTTTATTTAGTTATTATTAGTTTTAGTTTACTTTATAAGTTTAATTAATTAGTTTTGGTTATTAGGTTTATTATTAGTTTTATTATCAGCATTTTGGTTTATTAGTTATTAGGTTTAGTTAGTTATTAATATTTAGTTTATGGTTTAGTTATTAGTTTAGTTTATGAGTTTAGTTTTATTATTAGCTTATTATTATTATTATTATTATTATTATTAGTTTAGTTTAGGTTAATTATTAGGTTTATTATTAGTTTATGTTTGTTTAGTTTTAGTTTTAGTTTATTATTTATTACTTTATTATTACTTTTATTAGTTTAGTTTTTATTTGTTTAGTTTTGTTAGGTTTATTTAGGTTTTAATGTTATTAGGTTTATTATTATCAAGGTTTATTAGTTAGTTTAGTTATTATTAGTTATTATTAGTTTTTTACTTATTATATTAGATATTATTATTATGTTATTACTTTATTAATTATTATTAGTTTATTATTATTATTATTATTATTATTATTATTATTATTATTATTATTATTATTATTATTATTATTATTAGTTTTATTATGGGTTTAGTTTAGTTTTTATTAGTTATTATTATTAGTTTTATTTAGTTTATTAGTTTTAGTTTAGTTAGTTATTTATTAGTTTAGTTAGTTAGTTTAATATTTAGGTTTTATTAAGTTTTTATTATCATTTATTAGTTACTGCTATTATTAGCTATTAGTTTAGTTATTATTAGGTTTTAGTTAGTTTATCATTAGTTAGTTTATTATTAATTAATTCTTATTAGTTTATTAGTTTATTATTAGTTATTAGTTTACTTATTATTATTTAGTTATTAGTTTATTATTAGTTTAGTTAGTTTTAGGTTTTTTTAGTTATTAGTTTACTAAGTTATTAACTATTTAGTTTTTTTAGTTTTTATTAGTTTAATTAGTTAGTTTTGTTATTAGTTTAGTTTTTTTTGGGTTTTAGTTTATCAGTTCAATTTTAGTTTTATGGGTTTAGTTTTTTATTTAGTTATTATTAATTATTATTTATTATATAATTAGTTACTATTAGTTTATTAGGTTTATTTAATTATTAGTTTTATTTAGGTTTTAATTATTGTTTTATTAATTAGTTTATTAGGTTTATAGTTTTTATTATTAGGTTTTATTATAATAATAATAATTATTATTATTATTATTATTATTATTATTAGTTATTAGTTTAGTTTATTATTACTTATTTATTAGTTTATTAGTTAGTTTTTAGTTTTAAGTTTATTATTAGTTTTTTTATTAGTAATTAGTTATGCTTAATATTAGTTAGTTTGCTTATTGCTAGTTATTATTTAGTTAATCAATTTTTTGTTTATTAGTTTAGTTAGTTAGTTATTAGTTAGGGTTTAGTTTAGCTAGTTGGTTTAGGTTAGGGGTTTAATTATTAGTTTATTAGGTTTAGTTATTATTATTAATTTTAGTTAGATTTTATTAGGGTTTAGGTTTTAGGGTTTTAGATTTTAGGGTTTAGGGTTTAGGGTTTAGGATTTTGGGTTTATGGGTTTGGGGTTTAGGGCTTTAAGCATTTCGGGTTTAGGGTTTAGGTGGCCTAACGTTCAAGTTTTAGTTTAGGGTGGGTTTCTTATTTTTTTATTTTTAATAGAGATCAAATTCATATTCAACAATTCTTCTTTTCAATTTCATCAACCAAGTAACACACCAAGTTTTCTAAGACACATGTGATGACATCAAATCAAAAAACCTAGATAACTAGAACTCACTACTATAAAGGCACAGTTCCATAAGCAGCTGATCAGATCGACCGTTCTTCAGTTTCTCCAGTTCCCATCAAAACCACCCCGACCTCTCCTATAGCGGGATCCACTATCATATCCTTGATTTGTCCCTCGGCCACCACTGTGGATGCAACCTCCATTGATCCTCCCACCTCCATAACCACCACTGTTTCAATCACCACCTCCAAATCCACTAACACCTCTAGACCCCCCACCACCACTGTGAATCCTCCACCTTTGCCACCAGATCTAAACTAAGCTTGATGGTGATGTTCCTACCATCCTCTACCCATTCTTAGGGTTTAGGTATATTAGGTTTTAGGGTTTAGGTTTATTAGGTTTTAATTTATTTAGTTACTTAGTTTAGGTTTGGGGTTTGGGTTTAGGCTTGTGGTTTAGGATTTGGATTTATGCTTGGGTTTAGGGTTTAGGGTTGTCAGGGGTTTATGGGTTTGTTTAGGTTTTAGGTTTAAGGTTTTGAGTTTGGGGTAGATTTAGGCCTGGGCTAGGATCTAGTGTAGGCTTGGGGCCTAGGGTTTTAGGACCAGTATTTGATTTAGGTTTAGGGTTTGTGGATTCGCATGATTTGCCTGAGGTCAGGGTTAGTAATTTTAGGGTCAGGGCCAGGCCTGGCCTTTAGTGTCCATGATTTTAAAGCCAGTAGAGCCTTCTATTGCCAGTGCAGTCGTAAGTTGCAGGTTAATTTTTAGGGTTTAGGGTTTTCAAAAAAACAAGCAAACTGGTGATTTTATTTATCTATCATCATTCTTTTATTTATTTTTCTTTCCAAAATTAATAATTTTTCACAAGTTTAGGCTAGCCTTTAGTTTAGCTTTATTTTATTATTCTAAATAGGTTTTAGATTTTATTTATTTATCTTTATTTTCATCTAGGTCAGGCTCAGGTTTAGGCCTGGCCTAGGGCCTGGGCCCAGGGCCTGTGGGGCCTGTGGCCCAGTGTGTACTGCATGGCCCAGGGTTTCTGATTTAGGGCCTGGCCTGTGGCTCAGGGCCTAGGGTCTTAGGGCTCAGTGGCCTAGGATTTAGGGTTTGTGGCTTATGGCCAGGATCTTGGGCCCAGGGTTTAGGGTCTTAAGCCTGTATTTAGGGCCTAGGGCTCAGGGTTAGGTAAGCCCCTTTAGGGTTTAGTGTTAAAATTTTCAATTTAAAAAAACCCATTATCTTTTAAATCAAGTCGCAGTTTAGGTTTATTTAGTTTTAGTTTATCTTTATATTTTAGTTTTTTTAGGTTTATTTTTATTTAGTTTAGTTTATTTATTTTAGGGTTTTTTTTATCTTAGTTTAGGTTTTGTATTTTAGTTTATTTTTTAGGTTTAAGTTTAGGTTTAAGTTGATTTTTTAGGTTTAAGTTTATTTTTAGTTTAGTATTATTTTTATTTTATATTTTAGGTTTAGGTTATATTTTTATTTTAGATTTAAGGTTTTATTTTTATTTTTTTTTTAGTTTAGGTTTAGTTTATTTTAAGTTTATTTATTTTATTTTTTTTTTTTTGGTTTAGTTTATTTTATCAGGATTAGGTTTAGGTTTATTTTAATTTTGGTTTAGGTTTCTTTTAGTTTAGGGTTTACATTTTATTTTTAGATTTATCTTTTAGGTTTAGGTTTTATTTAGTTTTTATTTTATTTTATTTATTTATTTTATTTAGTTTTATTTTTTAGGTTTTTTATTTTAGTTTAGTTTAGGATTTTATTTAATTTATTTTAGTTTAGTTTTAATTTTTTATTTTATTTTATTTTTAGATTTAGGTTTTAGTTTTAGTTGAGATTTTTATTTTATTCTTATTTTTCATTTTTCTGGTTTAGGTTTTTTATTTATTTTATTTTTATTTTTTATTTAATTTAGGTTTAGGTTTTTTGCTTTTTAGGGTTTAGGGTTAGTTTTTTTTTTTAATTTTTTTTTTGGGGAAACCCCATGATGCGTGGGTATTTTATTGCCACAAAAAAAGGGTTACAAGGTCCTTAAAGGGGATAAAATCTGAAACTACTGCTCAAAGAGCTACAATCAGCCTAAGGAGTAAATCCCCATCTAAGTACATCCAAGAGCAAAACAAAACATTAAAGCAATCAAAAGATACAGGATGATTAACATAATAGGCTAAAGGAAGGTTAAGGCCAATGCTCTGATGGTTGTAAGAGTGCTTGGTAATATGGAGCAAACTTGCAAGATAAAAAGAGAGAAACACCTGCAAAGTTATAATGAGAGAGAGATTAGAACAGTTAAGGTAATACAGACAAAAAGGTAGAAGGAAACAATATAATATGAGTATGATAATAAGGAAATGTGATAGAAGGCTCCTCAATCACACCATGTTGATGCAAGTATGAGCATCCAAACTTGAAGGGTTACATCACATGAGCTACTACCAACCAAAATGAGTGAGAACATCACAACCATCATAGCCAACAAACTCGTGAGAAGGAAGCACTTGTTGATAATCATGTGAGCTTTATTACCGCAAAACCTAAACAAAATCATATTTATGCATATGAAATAGGTCCATAGAAAATCATCCATCGGAAAACAAAAGCAGAAGAAGTAGCCAAAAAAGCAAGTCAATGAGTCTTTAAATGACACCATCCCAATTATAAGGTATATAAATGAATCAGTCGGGCCAGAAGTATAGCTTAGGGGTAGATGTAAAGTCCAGAAAATGAGCCCAATCAATATAATGAATGCAGATTGGTGCAATCCTTTTATTAGATCCAAATTAATAGTTGGCAAGAAATAATAGTAAGGGAAGGCAGCAAAACCAGAAACCCAAGAAAATAGCCAATAAGCATGGCAGCAAAAGCCAGTAGAACTAAACCATAAACAGGAAAAGACAAAAATAGTTCATAATACCACCCCTTAATAATAGAGATTATATTCCAAGGAGTAAGCACTAACCTGACCGGTCCCAGATTAGAAAAACTGGTAGTCCAAATAATTTCCATATGAGAATCCAGAAAAATAAGATAGCAGATAACCAAGAGTAAAAGTAGCAGCCAAGACAGACAAAGCCAAGACATGAAAGGGCCACATAAAGATTGCATTCCAGGATAGATCCCCAAGACAAAAAAGACAGTAGCAGAGCACAAGCCATTCACGCCCCGCTTGGGAATAGAAACAACAAGGGTAATGTAGATCGCTATCGATAATGAGCAATACCCCGATAGAAATAGCAGGGCACTCAAAGAAATAGCCCCAACAACAAAATAGCTAGTGCAACAGAAATACAAATTAGGATCCACATTAGAATCCAGAAAAATAAGATAGCAAATAACCAAGATAAAAAAATAGACAAGGCAGTAGTAGCCAAGATAGCCATGGCCAAGACAGCAAGGGACAACATAGTACCATAATTCAGGAAAGCCACAGCCCAGACACCAATGACCAAAATAAATAGAGACAGCATAATCTGGACAAGCATATAGCTTGAAACCCTTAATCATATCCAGAGTAGCATAACCGAACATAAGAAAAAATTATTTTTTTATTTAGTTTACTTTATTTTTTTATTTTGGTTTATTTTTTATTTTTTACTTAGTTTAGTTTATTTATTTTTTGGTTAATTTATTTTTGTTTAGGTATTTTATTTCAGTTTATTTTTGAGGTTTAGATTTTAGTTTAGGTTTATTTTGTAGTTGAGTTTTATTTTTGTTATATTTTTTTAGGTTTATGTTTAAGTATTTTTTTAGGTTTAGGTTTTAGGTTTTTATTTTAGGTTTATTTTTAGATTTTAGGTTTTTATTTTAAGTTTATTTTAGTTTTGGTTTATGCTTATTTTGTTTTTTTTATTTTTTTTTATTTTAGGTTTAAGCTTTTTCTTAATTTATGGTTTAGATTTTATTTTTTATTTATTTTTAGGTTTATTTTTTAGGTTTTGGTTTTTAATTATTTTTTATTTTATTTTATTAGGTTTATTATTTTAATAGTTTATTTATTTTATTTTAGTTTATTTTATTAGTTTATTTTATTTTAATTTCAAGTTTGTTTAGTTTAGGTTTTTATTTTATTTTATTTTGGTTTAGATTTTTTATATATCTTTTATTTTAGGTTTTATTTAGTTTAGTTTCAGTTTTTGTTTTGTGATTTAGGTTTGGGTTGTGGCTCAGGGTCAGGCTTTAGGTGGTCAGGGTTTAGTGGCTCAGTTTAGGGAGATTCAGGCTGGCTTGGCTAGGGTCAGGATCAGTTTTCAGAGCTTGGCTGGTAGCCTGGATCTAGGTGTGGATCAGTTGGTTAGCCAGGGTCAGGGTAGGAGGGTTTGGGAGGGCCTGGGGCCCAGTGGCCTAAAGAAGCCTTTAGCTCAGGGTCACCTTGGCCTTAGTGGCCTGTGGTTTGTGATGGCCTATTGTGGTAAACTAGTTTAGGTTGTAGTTTGGTTGGTAGGATCATGGATGGATTGATCAGGGTTTAAAAAAATCAGATAAGGTTTAGTTTATTCATTTTAGTTTATTTTATATTTATTTTAGTTTATTTTATTTTATTTTTTTATTTATAGGTTTATTTTTTTACTTTTATTTAGATTAGTTTATTTATTTTAGTTTTATTTATTTTAGTTTAGGTTTTCTTTTTTAGTTTATTTTTTGATTTAGTATTATGTTTATTTTTCAGTTTAGTTTTATTTTTATTTATTTTTTAGGTTTAGGTTTTATTTTTTATTTTTAGGTTTAGTTTTTATTTTATTTTTTTAGGTTTAGGTTTTAGGTTTTTTATGTTATATCTTTAGGTTTTATTTTTTAGTTTAGGTGTAGGTTTATTTTTAGTTTATTTTCTTTTATTTAATATAGGGTTTAGGTTTAGTTTTATTTATTTTAGTTTAGTTTATTTTAGTTTAGATTTAGGTTTATTTTATTTTGTTTATTTGAGTTTAGGTTTTTTTTTAGTTTAGGGTTTAGGTTTTATTTTTTTAATTAGTTTTTAGGTTTACTTTTTAGGTTTAGATGTTTATTTAGTTTTATTTTATTTTATTTTAGGTTTATTTAACTTTTATTTTACATTTGGATTTTATTTTGTTTTAGTATTTTCTTTTTATGTTTATTTTATTTTTAAGTTTTGGTTTAGATTTAGGTTCAGGTTTTAGTTTTAGTTTAGGTATCTGTTTGATTTTAATTTTTTTTATTTAGGATTAGTTTTATTTATTTTATTTTTAGGTTTTATTTAGTTTAGGTTTAAGTTTTTAGGTATTTAGGGTTTAGGGTTTAGTGTTTAGGTTTAGGGTTTAGGGTTTAGGGTTTGGGGTTTAGAGTTTAGGGTGTTGGGTTGTAAGTTTTATGGTTTGGGGGTTTAGGGTTTAGTGTTTTGGATTTTAGGGTTTAGGGTTTAAAGTTTAGTGTTTAGGGTTTAGGGTTTAGGTTTAGGTTTAGGTTCAGGTTTAGCTTTTAGTTGAGGTTATTATTACTTTTTTTATTATTTTATTTAGGTTTAGGTTTTGTTATTTATTTTATTTTTAGGTTTTATTTAGTTTAGGTTTAGGTTTTAGGTTTTTAAGGTTTAGGGTTTATGGTTTAAGGTTTAGGGTTTAGGGTTTAGGGTTTAGGGTTTAGGGTTTAGGGTTTAGGGTTTAGGGTTTAAGAGTTTAAGTTTGTAGATTTTGGTTGTCGGGTTAGTTTAAGGGTTTAGGGTTTAGGGTTAGGGTTTTTTTTTTTTTTCATTTTTTTTATTTTGATACATTAAGTAAAGTGGTAGGTTTAAGTTTAGTTAGTTTAGTTAGTTTTATTTATTTATTTTAGTTTATGTTATTTTTTATTTTTAATTTTATTTAGTTTAGTTTATTTATTATGGGTTTATTTATTTTAGTTTAGGCTTTTTATTTTTGTTTATTTTTTAGGTTTTGGTTTAGGTTAAGGTTTATTTCTTGGTTTAGTTTAATTTTTATTTTTTATTTAGGTTTAAGTTTTATTTTTTACTTTTAGGTTTAGGTTTAGGTTTTACCTATTTGTTTAGGCTTAGGTTTTAGGTTTTTTAAGTTTATTTTTTGGTTTTATTTTTTAGTTTATGTTTAGGTTTATTTTTAATTTATTTTATTTTATTTAGTTTAGGTTTGGGTTTAGTTTATTTTAGGTTTAGCTTTAGGTTTTATTTATTTTAATTTAGTTTATTTTAGTTTAGGTTTAGGTTTATTTTTTTTTAGGTTTAGATTTTATTTTAGTTTAGGGTTTATGTTTTATGATTCATTTATTTTTAGGTTCTATTTTTTGGTTTATTTTTTAGGTTTAGGTTTTTATTTAATTCTTATTTTATTTTATTTTAGGTTAATTATTTTATTTAACATTTTTTTATTTTAATTAGATTTTTTATTCTTAGGTTTATTTTATTTTTAAGTTTAGTATAGTTTTTTATTTTAATTTAGTTTATTTTTATTATTTTATCTTATTTTATTTTTAGGTTTACGTTAAGGTTTTAGTTTAGCTTTTATTTTTTTTATTTTTTATTTTATTTAGGTTTATGTTTATTTATTTATTTTATTTTTATGTTTTATTTAGTTTAGGTTTAGGTTTTAGGTTTAAGGCCCAGGGTTTGTGGTAGGGTTTTGGGTTTTAAATAGAGTTTAGTGGTTTAGGGCCCAGGATTTTGGGTGTGTTTTAGGGGTTAAGCTTTGGGTTTAGGGCCAGAGGTTTAAGTTTAAGGTATTAGGCCTAAGAGTTAGGTTAGAGTTTTGGGTTAGTTTAGAGTTTAGTGCGTTGCAGTTTAGGGAGCACAGGTCAGGGTTAGGGTTAGGGCCTAGGGATCTTATAGTTTAAGGTTTAGTTTAAGTTTAGGTTTAAGTTTAGTTTAGGAGGTCTGATTTTATTTTATTTTTAATTTTATTTAGGTTTAAATTATTTATTTTATTTTAGGTTTATTTAATTTAGGTTTAGATTTTTAGGTTTTTAGGGTTTAGGTTTTAGGGTTTATAGTTTATGGTTTATAATTTTCGTGGATCTGGGGTTTAGGATTTGGGTTTAGGGTTTAGGTTGTGGTAGGGGTTTAGGGTTTGGGGTTTAGGGTTTAGGGTTTAGGATTAGTGTTTAGGGTTTCTAGTTTAGGGTTTTAGGGGTTAGGGTTTAGGGTGTAGGGTTAGATTTTTTTTAATTTTTTAATCTTTTTAATTTTTTTAATTATGTAAACTAGTTGGATTAAGTTTATGTAGTTTATTAAGTATATTTTTATTTTTTTTTGTTTATTTTATTTTTAATTTTTATTGAGGTTTATTTTATTTTTTTAGTCTCTTATTAGGTTTATTTATTTTACTTTAGGCTTTTTATTTTAGTTTATTTTATAGGTTTACGTTTAGGTTTAAGTTTGTTTTTTAGTTTAGTTTTATTTTTATTTTGTTGTTTAGGTTTAGGTTTTATTTTTTATTTTTAGGTTTAGGTTTAGGTTTTTATTTTATTTTTTTAGGTTTAGGTTTTTGGTTTATTTTTAGGTTTTATTTTTTTGTTTAGGGTTAAGTTTATTTTTAGTTTAGGTTTAGGAGTTTTTTTTTAGTTTAGCATTTAGCTTTTATTTTTTATTTATTTTTAGGTTCAATTTTTAGGTTTATTTTTTAGGTTTAGGTTTTATTTAGTTTTTATTTTATTTTATTTTAGGTTTATTTTATGTTTATTTTAGGTTTAGTTTTATTTTCTTTAGGTTTTTTTAAATTTTTAGTTTAGTTTAGCTTTTTATTTATTTTGTTTTAGTTTAGTTTTAACTTTTTATTTTATTTTATTTTTTAGGTTTAGGTTTTAGTTTATCTTTTTATTTTTCATTATTTTCTTTTAGGTTTATTTATTTATTTTTTTAAGGTTTTATTTAGTTTAGGTTTAGGTTTTTAGCTTTTTAGGGTTTAGGTTTTAAGGTTTAGGGTTTAGGGTTTAAGATTTAGGGTTTATGGTTTGGGGTTTTAGTGTTTAGGGTTTATGGTTTGGGGTTTAGTGTTTAATGCTTAGGGCTTAGGGTTAAGGTTTTAGGATTAGTGTTCAGGTTTTAATTTAGGGTTTAGGGGTTTTTATTTTTTTTAACAGATAACAAATTCACATTCAACATTTCTTCATTTCGATTTCGGCAACCAAGTAACACACCAAGTTTTCTATGACACAAGTGACGACATAGATAAAAAATGAGCACACATAAAAAAAATCAAATACCCTAGAAAGTTAGAACCATCTCTATTGTAAAGACAGAGTTCCATAAGTAGTAGATCGGATCGACTGTTCTTCAGTTTCACTAGTTCCAATCAGAACCACCCCAGCCTCTCGAGTAGCGGGATCCACCATCATATCCTCGATCTCTCCCTCCGCTACCACCATGACTGTAACCTCTGTCGCTTCTCCCACCTCGATAACCACCACTGCTCTGACCGTGACCTTCATATCAACTAGCACCTCCAAATCCCCCACCACCATTGTGATAACTGCCACCTCCATTTATGCCTCCAATGCTAGAACTAGAATGAACCTGGTTGACGGATGTTCCCCACCCACCCATTCTTAGGGTTTAGGTTTATTAGGTTTTAGGGTTTAGGTTTATTTTTTAATTTATTTAGTTACTTTACGTTTAGGTTTAGGGTTTGGCCTTTAGGGTTTAGGCTTTAGGGTTTGGGGTTTAGGGTTTAGGGTTTCGGGTTTAGGGCTTAGGGTTTGATTGTTTATGCTTTTAGAGTTTAAGGTTTAGAGTTAGGGTTTATGGTTTAGGATTTTTTAGGGTTTAAGATTTAGGGTTTTTTAGGGTTTAATGTTTAAGGTTTAGGGTTGCAGGTTTAGGGTTTAGGCTTTAGAGTTTAGGATATTGGATTTAGGGTTTAAGGTTTTTTTTTAAAATTAAGTAAACTAGTAGGTTTATGTTTATTTAGTATATTTAGTTTATTTTTTATTCATTTTATTTTTCTTTATTTTTTATTTTTATTTAGTATTATTTTGTATTTGTATTTAGTCTAGTTTATTTATTTTAGGTTTACTTATTTTAGTTTAGGTTTTTTATTTTAGTTTATTTTTTTTAGTTTAGGTTTATTTTTTAGTTGAGTTTTATTTTTATTTTATTTTTTAGGTTTAGATTTTATTTTTTATTTTTCATTTTAGGTTGAGGTTTTTATTTTAGTTTTTTACATTTAGGTTTTAGGATTTTATTTTTAGGTTTTCTTTTTTAGTGTAGGCTTAGGTTTATTTTTAGTTTATTTTATTTTATTCAGTTTAGGGTTTAGGTTTAGTTTATTTTAGGTTTAAGTTTAGGTTTAGGTTTTGGTTTTGTTTATTTTTGGTTTAAGATTACATTTTATATATTTCAGTTTAGTTTATTTTAGTATAGGTTTAGGTTTTTCTATTTTTCTAATTTAGGTTTAAGATTTTTTTTTAGTTTAGGTTTAAGTTATAATTGTAATTTATTTTTAGGTTTTATTTTTAGGTTTATTTTTTAGGTTTAGGTTTTAAGTTAGTTTTTATTTCATTTTATTTTTAGTTTATTATATTTTTATTTTACGTTTAGTTTTTATTTTATTTAGGTTCTCAATTCTTATGTTTATTTTATTTTATTAGTTTATTTTAGGTTTTTACTTATATTATTTTAGTTTTTTATTTATTTATTTTGTTTTACATTTAGGTTAAGGTTTATATTTTTATTTTATTTTTTAATTTTATTTAGGTTTAAGTTTATTCATTTATTTTATTTTTAGGTTTTATTTAGCTCAGGTAGGTTTTAGGGCCTGTGAGCTAGTGGTATAGGGCCTGTGGCCCAGAATGGTTTAGCCTAGGTTTAGGGCCCAGGGTCAGTGTCAAGCCCAGAGATCAGATCCAGTGCTCAGTGGCCTGGGGGTTGGACTCCAGCCTTTCAGTGTCCCCAGATTAGGGTCAAGCAAAGCCCAGTGGCTGCGCCCAGCCTCCCGGCCTGTGGTCTTTAGGAGGGCCCAGTGCAGGGTCAGAGCCCAGGGCCCAAGGTGTCAGGCGTAGCCAGTATTCCCGGCCTGTGATCAGGAGTGATTTAGGGCCCAGCTTCTCAGTTTAGTTGGCCTGGGCTCATGGCATTTAGGTTGTAATGGTTTAGAGTGATGATTTAGGATCTTTTTAGATCACACATGTTTAGGTTCTTTGTTTATTATTTTTATTTTATTTATTATTTTTATTTAGGTTTATTTTGTATTTTTATTTAGGTTTATCTTTTTTATTTAGGTTTTATTTTATTTTAAGTTTGGGTTTATTTTTTATTTGGGTTTAGGTTTTATCTTTATTAAGTTTAGGTTTTAGGTTTTATTTTAGTTTTTATGTTTTATTTTTTAGTTTGGGATTATGTTTATTCTTAGTTTATTTTATTTTATTTTGTTTAGGGTTTAGGTTTAGTTTATTTTAGGTTTAGATTTAGGTTTTGGTTTTATTTTTTTTAGTTTAGGTTTAAGTTTATCTGATTTTGTTTATTTTAGGTTTAAGTTTTTTTTATTTTAGGGTTTAGATTTTATTTTTTTATTTCTTTTTAGGTATTATTTTTAGGTTTATTTTTTTAGGTTTAGTTTTATATTTAGTTTTGTTTTTATTTTATTTTAGATTTATATTTTTTGTTTATGTTTGGGTTTTATTTTATTTAGGTTTTTTATTTTTAATTTTATTAATTTTTTAGTTTAGGTTTTATTTATTTATTTTCGTTTAGTTTTTATTTATTATATTTTATTTTATTTTTTGTTTAGATTTTAGTTTAGTTTTTTAATTTATTTTATTTTATTTAGGTTAAGGTTTTTTCACTTATTTAATTTTAAGTTTATTTGGTTTAGCTTTAGTTTAGTTGTTTTAGGTTTAGGGTTTGAGTCGGTTTGGGGATTAGGGATTAGGGTTTATGGTTTAGGGTTTAGGGGTTTGGGGTGGGTCAAGGTGTGGCTCAGGTTTAGGATTTATGGTCAAGGTTTAGAGTTTTATTTTTATTTTATTTTTATTTTATTTTATTTAAGGTTTAGTAGGGTTTTAGTGTTTTTGGGGTTGTAAATTTAAAGTTTAGGGTTTAGGGTTAGTTTTAGGGTTTAGGGTTTAGGATTTAGAGTTTAGAGTTTAGTGCTTAAAAGTTTATTTTAAAAAAAAATTAAGTAAACTGGTAGGTTTAGGTTTATTTAGTTAATTTGGTTTATTTTATATTTATTTTATTTTATTATTTTTATTTAGGTTTATTTTTATTTATATTTAGTTTAGTTTATTTATTTTATGTTTATTTAATTTCGTTTAGGTTTTTTTTTTAGTTTATTATTTATGTTTAGGTTTAGGTTTATGTTTATTTTTTAGTTTAGTTTTATTTTTTATTTTATTTTTTAGGTTTAGGTTTTATTTTTTAGTTTTAGTTTTAGGTTTCTGTTTTTATTTTATTTTTTTATGTTTAGGTTTTAGGTTTTTATTTTAGGTTTATTTTTAGGTATTATTTTTTAGTTTAGGTTTTGGTCTATTTTTAGTATATTTTATTTTATCTAGTTTTGGTTCAGGTTAGGTTTAGGTTTTATTTATTTTAGTGTAGGTTTAGGTTTATCTTATTTTTATTTTAGGTTTAGGTTTTATTTTAGTTTAGGGTTTAGGTTTTAGTTTAGTTTCTAGGGTTTTTGGTTTTTTTAAGAGAGAACAAATTTAGATTCAACATTTCTTCTTTTTGATTTCATCAACCAAGTAACTCACCAAGTTTTCTAAGATAAAAGTGATGACATAGATAAAAATTAGCACGTAGAGAGCAAATAAAAACCCTAGATAACTAGAACCGTCTCAACTGTAAAGACACAATTTCGTAGGAATCATATCGAATCGGTCGTTCTTCAGTTTCTTTAGTTCCCATTAAAACCATCCTGGCCTCTCGAGTAGCGGGATCCACCATCATATCCCCGATCTCTTCGTCTGCCACCACCACGGTTGTAACCTCCTTCGCTCCTCCCATATACATAACAACTACTGCTCCAACCACCATCTCTATATCCACCAGCACCTCTAGATCCCCCACCACCACTGCGATAACTATCTCGCCTCCACCTCCGCATCTATGTCGAGCCGGGTTGATAGTGAGGTTCCCACAAGGCCCATTCTGGGGAATTAGGTTTAGGTTTAGGTTTATTAGGTTTTAGGGTTTAAGTTTATTTTTTAATTTATTTAGTTACATTAGGTTTAGGTTTATGGTTTGGGGTTTAGGGTTTAGGGTTTAGGATTACAGTTTAGGGTTTAGGGATTTAGGGTTTAGGGTTTTAGGGTTTAAGGTTTATGCTTAGGGTTTAGTGTTTAGGGTTTAGGGTTGTAGGTTAAGGGTTGTTGATTTATGTTTTAGGATTTAGGGTTTAAGGTTTAGAGTTTAGGATTTAGGGTTTATAGGATTTTTTATTTTATATCGTTTAGGTTTAGTGAATTTTAGTTTAGCTTTAGGTTTATTTTATTTTTATTTTAGGTTTAGCTTTTTTTAGTTTAGGGTTTAGGTTTTAAATTTTATTTATTTTTTAGTTTTATTTTTAAGTTTGTTTTTTTAGGTTTAGGTTTTTATTTTATTTTTATTTATTTTATTTTATCTTTATTTTATTTTAATTTACATTTAGTTATTATTTTATTATGGTTTATAATTCTTAAGTTTATTTTAGATTTTAGTTTAGATTAAGTTTTATTTATTTTATTTTACTTTGTTCATTTTTTTATTTTATTTAATTTTTAGGTTTAGGTTTATGTTTAAGTTTACATTTTTATTTTATTTATTTTTATTCTTTTATTTAGGTTTAGGTTTATTTATTTATTTTTTTAAGTTTAATTAGTTGGGATCAGGTTTTATGTTTTAGTTTGTGGCTTTTAGAGCTTGTGGCCTAGGGCTCAGCGCCAGGGTTTAAAGATTTAGGGTTTAGGGTTTAGTGTTTCAGCTCTGTGGTCTTGGGATCTTGGCCCAGGGTAGGTCAGCCTGGCTGGCCCAGGGCCCATCTATGATTGGGCTCAAGATTTGTGGTTTGTGGCCCAGTGGCCTGTGGCCCAGGGTCCTGGTGAGTGGCCCAGGTTAGCGCCTGGCCTGTGGCCTGGGATCCAGGCAGGCCCAGGATCAGGTCAGTGGCTCAGCTAGCCTCCCAGGTTTGGTAGGGCCCAGACTAACGCCTAGGGCCTAGGGCCTAGAGTCATAGCTCAGTGGCCCAGTGGCCTGTGGCCTGTGCTAGTCCTTGCCTCAGGATCTTGGGCCCATGGCTAAAGTCAGCCTAGAGCCTAACCACAACCCAGGGCCTGTGGCCCAAGGTTCACTGCCAGTCCCAGTGGCTCAGGGCCTAGGGCCTGTGGCTAGGGCCTGTAGGTGGCCTGATCTAGGATCTGGCCTGGGCCTAGCCTAGGGCCTGTCTTTTGTGGCCTGGCCTAGGGCTCAGGGCTCATGATTTGGGTTTGCCATAGGTATTGTTTTGTCTAATTATAAACCAGTAGTTTAGGTTTCATTTAGTTTATTTTATTTACTTTAGTTTATTTTTGTTTAGGTTAATTTTAATTATTTTATTTTATCTTTAGTTTAAGTTTTTTATTATAGTTTATTTTAGGACTAGGTTTATGTTTATTTTGATTTAGTTATATTTTTATTTTATTTTAAGTTTAGGTTTTATTTTTTATTTTTTAGGTTTAACTTTAGGTTTTATTTTATTTTTTTTTTAGGTTTTAGGTTTTTATTTTAGGTATATTTTTAAGTTTTATTTTTTAGTTTAGGTTTAGGTTTATTTTGAGTTAATTTTATTTTATTTAGTTTAAGGTTAAAGTTCTGTTTATTTTAGGTTTAGGTTTCTATTTTATTTATTTTAGTTTAAGTTTAAGTCTATTTTATTTTATTTATTTTAGGTTTAGGTTATTTTTTAGTTTAGGGTTTAAGTTTTATATTTTTTATTTATTTTTAAGTTTAATTTTAAGTTTATTATTTTGTTTAGGTTTTTATTTAGTTTTTATTCTATTTTATTTTAGGTTTATTTTATTTTATTTTTTATTTGGGTTTTATTTTATTTAGATTTTATTTTAGGGTTTATTTTATTTTTAGTTTTAGTTTAGGTTATTATTTTATTTTAGTTTAGTTTATTTTATTTTATTCCAAGTTTAGTATGTGCCTTAGTTTATATTTTATTTTATTTTATCTTTATTTGTTTTATTTAGGCTCAGGTTTTTATTTATTTATTTATTTTTTAAGCCTTTAAGCTTTAAGCTTTTGGGTTTTTCTGGCCTCAGCTCAGGTGTTAGGATCATGGTCAGCCCATGGCCCAGGGTCTTAGGGCCCAGCGCTCAGTGGCCTGGGCCCAGGTCAGTGGCCTCAGAGCCTTTCAGGGCCTGTGGCCTGGATTTGTGATCCAGTGGCCCAGGGCCTGGGGCCCAGGGCCCAATGCCTGGCCCTGGGCCCAGTGATCAGGGCCTTAGGATACGTGACTCCAGGGCTCAAGACTCAGTGGCTCATACTGGCCCAGGTGTGCCTGTGGTCAGTCTTCCTGTGCCTTATAATCTTATCTTAACCTTAGCTCTTATTTATCTAACTCCATACTCAGGCTTTTTAGCTCAGCATATCTTATTTTATCTTATCTATGCCTCAAGTCTTTATTTATCTTCTTGGTCTTATCTAGCCCAGCCTTTGTGCTCAGCCTAGTGGGTCCTGGGATCCACATCCAGGCCTTGGTGGTCCTGGTCTAGGGCCCAGTGGCCTTAGCTCAGGCCTGGGTTTAGGCTCAGGGAGCCAGTGGCCCAGGCCTGGTGGCCTAGGGTCATTAGGCCTAGTAGGCAGGTCAGTCTGGGTGCAGGTCTGAGGGTCACAGCCTTTTTAAATCAAGCAAAACCACTGGTCAGTTTAACGCCCAAGGTCTCTGGGCCTAGGTTTAGGATCAGGGCCTTTAAACAATCATCTTATATGAGATAGGTCAGGTCATGACTAGTCAGCTCAGCCTTTAGTTTGGGGTAGGGTGGTTTTTAAAATTAAGCAAACCCGAGTAGTTTATTTAGCATATTTAGTTTAATTTTTATCTTAGTCTTTTATTTATTATTTTATTTAGGTTTATTTTTTATTTTGATTTAGTTTAGTTTATTTATTTTAGGTTTATTTTAGTTTATGTTTTTATATTTATTTATTTTTGTCAGTCTATTTTTAGTTGAGTTTTATTTTTTATATTATTTTATCTACTAGGTTTTTTTTTATTTTTAGGTGTAGGTTTAGGGTTTTATTTTAGTTTTTTAGGTTTAGGTTTTGGTTTTATTTTAGGTTTATTTTAGGTTTTATGTTTTAGTTTAGGTTTAGTTTATTCTTAATTTATTTCATTTTATTTAGTTTAGGTTTAGGTTTAGTTTATTTTAGGTTTAGGTTTGAGTTTTATTTATTTTAGTTTAGTTTATTTTAATTTAAGTTTAGATTTATTTAATTTTATTTATTTTATTTTTATTTTAGATAAATGGTTTTTTTAGTGTAGGGTTTAGGTTTTATTTTTTATATTTTTTTAAGTTTATTTTTTAACTTATTTTTTTTATTTTATTTTATTTTATTTAATTTTAATTTTATGTTTAGTTTTATTTTATTTAGTTTTTATTCCAGGATTAGGTTTAAGCCTTTAGTTTAGGTTTTATATTTTATTATCTTATCTTGGCCAGTTTTATTTTATTTATCTATTTTTTTAGCTTTATTTTAATTTAGGCTTTGCATTTGTGGCATTTTAGGTAGGGCTTAAGTTAGGGCCTAGGGCCTAGGGCTCTGGGGCCTAGGGTTGTGGCCTGGCCTTAGGGTTTAGGCTCAGGTTAGGGTTTAGGATTTGTGGGTTTTTGGGTTTTTAACCAAAGGATTTGGGTCACTTTAGTTAGTTTAGTTTTAGTTATTGTATTATGTTTTAGCACCATTATGTTTATTAGTTATTAGCTTTTTTAAGGCCTAAGTTTTAGTTTAGCATTATTATTTTATTATCTTTAATTCATCTTTTGTTTTGGGTTTATTGGGTTTATGTTTAGTTTATCTGGGTATTGTTATTAAGGTTTAGAGTTTTACTTTAGTTTAAGTTTTGGTTTTATTTAGTTTTAGTTTAGGGGTGTTTATTAATTTTAGTTAATTTTTAGTCAAGCACTTTTAGTTATTAGTTTAGGTTTTATTTTAATTTTGGTTATTAGTTTTATTTATATTTAGTTTATTAGTTATTCTTAGTTTAGTTTTTTATTAAGTTTTGGGTTTTAGTTTAGTTTATTAGTTTAGGGTTTTAGGTTTTAGTTTGTTTAATTTTAGTTTTAGTTTAGTTATTATTTTATTTGTTTTATTTTATTAGTAGTATTTTATTATTATTTATTCATTATAATAATAATAATAATTATTATTATTATTATTATTATTATTATTATCATCATCATCATTATTATTATTAGTTTTAATTAATTTTATTAGTTAGTTTAGTTTATTTATTAGGGTTTAATGGTTTTAGTTAGTTTATTAGGTTTTAGTTATTATTATTAGTTTTAGTTATTTTTATTAATTTTAGTTTTAGGTCTATTATTAGTTTTATAATTATTTATTTAGTTAATTTTATTAGTTTTTGTTAAGTATTATTATTAGTTATTATTTTATTATTAGTTTTATTATTATTATTAATTTAGTTTTTTTTTATTAGTTTGAGTTTATTTTAGGTTTCTTGTAGTGGTTTCATGATCAATGGGTCTCAATTCAATTTGACCCTAATTCGAATATGGTTGACCCAAACTCGACCCGTTTATTAAACGAGTCAAAAACTTCAACCCGAACCTGACCTGACTTCAACCAGATTGACATGACATGACCTGAATGACCTATTTATATATATTTTTAAATCAAAATCGAGTCAAAATTAGGTTTATGTGTAAAAATTGGGTCAATTTCAGGTTCCCGGGTCAATTTTGTGTCAAATTCGATTTGGCGGGTCAAAATTGAGTCAATTTTGAGTTGGTGGGTCAACTTGAACCTGGCCCAAAGAATCAAACGGGTCAATTTCTTCAACCCGAATTGAACTTGAAAATTATTTGCATAAACCCGAACCCAGATTTTTTGAGTGGGGTTCGTATAGAGTTATCATATCGGGTCAATTTTTGACACCCCTATCCTTAGGGTTTGGGTATAGATTAGGGTTTAGGGTTCAAGGTTTAGAGTTTTTAGGATTAGTTTAGGGTTTAATGTTTAGGGTTTTAGGATTTAGGGTTTATGGTTAGGGTAAGGGTTTAAGGTTTAGGGTTCTAAGTTTATGGTTTAGGGTTTAGGATTTACGATTTAGTGTTTGAAGTTTAGGGTTTAGGGTTTTATTTTAATTTAAAATTAAGTAAACTTGTATGTTTAGGTTTATTTAGTTTATTTTAGAATTTTATTTAGGTTTATTTTTTATTTTTATTTAATTTATATTATTAATTTTATGTTTATGTCTTTTAGTTTAGGTTTTTTATTTTAGTTTATTTTTTAGGTTTAGGTTTAGGTTTATGTTTCTTTTTTAGTTTAATTTTATTTTATTTTATTTTTTAGGTTTAGGTTTTATTATTTATTATTAGGTTTAGGGTTTAGGTTTTATTTAGTTTAGGTTTATGTTTTATTTTATTTTAGGTTTAGGTTTGTGCTTTATTTGGTTATTTTTTTAGATTTTATTATTTTTTTAGGCTTAGTTAATTTTAGATTATTTATTTTATTTTAGTTTAGGGTTTGTGGTAGGTTTAGGTTTAGGTTTATTTATCTTTAGTTTAGTTTAGGTTTATTTTATTTATTTTAGGTTTAGTTTTTTTTTAAGTTAGGTTTATTTTCTTTATTTTAGGTTTATTTTTTAGATTTAGGTTTTTATTTAGTTTTTGTTTTATTTTATTTTATTTTTTTTTACATTTAGGTTTGATTTTATTTAAGTATTTTGTTTGTAAGTTTATTTTATTTTTCAATTTAGTTTACTTTTTTATTTATTTTAATTTAGTTTAGTTTTATTTTTTATTTTATTTTTAGGTTTAGTTTTAGTTAAAGTTTTATTTTATTATATTTTATTTTATTTATGTTTTTAATTATTTTATTTTAAGTTTTTATTTAGGTTTTAGGTTTTGTGGTTTATAATGGGTTGTGGTTTAGGATTTAGGTAGGTCTTGGGTGGTTGTGGATTTAGGCTCAGCTTTGGGTCTCAGGTTTATTAGTACTTTTAGGTTTTAGGGTTCAGGGTTAGGGTTTTATTTATTTATTTATTTATTGAATTAAGTAAATGGGTAGGTTTACATTTGTTTAGTTTATTTTTATTTATTTTAGTTTATTTTATTTTTATTTATATTTAGGTTTATTTTTATTTCTATTTAGTTTAGTTTATTTATTTAGGTTTATTATTTTAGCTCATTTTATTTTGTTTATTTTTAGGTTTAGTTTACTCTCTAGTTTAGTTTTTTATTTTTTATTTTATTTAGTTTTATTTTTTTATATTTTATATATGTTTTATTTTATTTTTTAAGTTTAGGTTTTAGGATTTTATTTTATTTTATTTTGGTTTTATTTTTTAGTTTAGGTTTATAGGTTTAGGTTTTATTTGTTTTAGTTTAGTTTATTTTAGTTTAGGTTATTTTATTTTCTTCTTTTTATTTAGATCTTTTAGTTTATTTTATTTTTATTTTTTTATTCATTTTAGTTTTATTTTGGGTTTATATTTTAGTTTAGGTTTTTTTATCTCTTATTCTACCTTAGCCTTATTTTATTTTTTATTTTCTTTTATTTATTCTTTAGGCCTTAGTATGATCCATTTAGGTCTTTATTCTAGCCTAGGTTTCAGGGCCTAGGATTAGGCCTATTAGCCTTTTTAGAGTTAGGCCTGGGCCTGGGGCCTGTGCCCAGGTCTAGCCTCAGGTCAGGCCTCATTTTGTGGCCTGGCCCAGGGCCCAGTCAGGCCTCAGTAGTTGGCCCAGCCTCAGGTTGTCATGAGCCCAGGCTCAGGCCTGATAGGGCCTGGTTTTCTTTTAAGAAAAAAAAACTCAAACCAGTGTTATCATTTATTTAGTTTTATATTTTATTTATTTTAGTATTTTATTTTATTTTACTTAGGTTTATTTTTTAACCTTTTCTTTAGTTTATCCATTATTTATTTATTTTAGTTTAGTCTTATATAGTTTATTTTATTTATTTTATCTTTTATTTCTTTATTTTAGGGTTTATTTTTAAATTATTTAGTTTAGTTTTATCATTGTATTATTTAGTAAGCTTATTTTAGTTTTGGTTTATTTTTGAGTTTATTTTATATCATTTAGGTTTTAGCTCAGGCTTTGTGATTAGGGCCTGTTTTAAAGTTTTAGGATTTGGTTTGGGTTATGGTTATTTGGTTTTATTTTCAGGGTAGTGTCAGTTTATGGTTTTGGTTTAGTTGGGCCTAAGTTTAGGTTTAGGGTTTTGGCCTAGATTTTAGCATTTAGGGTCAGTTTTGTTAGGTTAAAGCCTAGGGTATCACATAAGATAATAGTATTTAGTTTATGGTTAATCAGGGCCTAGGGTTTTAGGCCTAAGATCATGGATTTATTTCTTTTTTTAAAATAAGCAAACCATTAGTTTTAGGCTATTTTGGTTTATGGTTTTAAACAAAATCAAACCCATCGATTTAGATTTATATTATTTTTAATTTATCTATTTATTTTATTTTTATTTTAGGTTTTATTTTTAATCTTTATCCTTTTATTTATCTATTTTAGTTTAGTTTTATCTTTTATTTTATTTCATTTATTTAAGTATTCTTTTTTAGTGAGTATTTTTTCTGTTTTATATTTAATCTAGTGGGTTTTTTGTTTTATTAGAGTCAGCTCAGGTTCAGTGGCCCAGTAAGTGGCCTCAGTTCTGTGGCTCAGGGAGGGCCCAGGTGGCTCTCAGTGGCTTAGTTAGGGCCTGTGGCCCATAGCTCATGATCAGGGATGGCTCAGTAGGATAGGGCCCAGCTCATGGCTCAGTATCTTATTCAGGTCAGTGGCTCAGGCCTGGTTTAGGGCTGCCTTTTTGAAAACAAATCAAACCTAGGTTCTTCATTTAGCTATCATTATTTTATATTTTGTATCTTATCTTATTAAGCTCATTTAATCAAATAGTTTATTTAATATTTAGCTTATCTATCTCAGTCTATTCTTGGAGCCCATCTTTATCTTATCTGGTTGGTTAGCCCCAGGGCCCAGTGATCAAGGCCTTAGTTGGGTTTCTCAGGGCCATGGTCCCAGTATTAGGGCCTGTGGTAGGGGGTCAGGTGAGTTTATCCTGGTTTGTGGAGCCTGCATGGCCTAGGTTAGTTCAGATCCAGTTCAGTGGTAGGGCTCATTTATTTTGGTAGCTCAGTTTATATTAGTTGGTTTAGGTTTATATATGGTCATTTTAGTTTATTTTAATATTTTTTATTTTAGATTTAGGTTTTATCATTTATTTATTATTTTATTTTTACATTTAGTGATTTTATTTTATTTTAGAAGTTTATTTTATTATATTTTATTTATATGTAATTTAATTATTATTTTAGTTTTATAGTTTAGTTTATTTTGTTTTATTTAGGCCAGTTATCAGTAGGGCTTTTTGGCTTTAGGCTAGGGTCAGTTAGCTCTAGAGAGTTAGGGTAGGGTTTCAGTTATTATTTTTATTAATTAAGCAAAAAGGGTTTACATTTAGTTTATTTTTATTATTTTAGTTTATTTTATTTTATTTATATTTATTTTATTTATTTAGTTTAGTTTATTATTTAGTTATTTTAGCTATTTTATTTTATTTTTTAGGTTTAGTTTAGTAGTTTATTTTATTTATTAGTTTATGTTTTATTTATGTTTATTTTATTTTAAGTTAGGGATTATTTTATTTAGGTTTATTAGGTTTAGTAGGTGATTTATTTTATATCTTAGTACCATTTATCTTTGTCTTTGGGAGATTTATTAGGTTTTTATTTATCATTTTATTTATATTTAGTAGTTTTAAAGTTATTTATAGGTTTTATCTTCTTAGTAGTTTATTTTTATTTATTTATTTAGGCCCAGGTGAGCCCAGGTATCTCTTAGTAGGCATTTTATATCTGATCTTTGTGGTATTAGTAGCTCAGGGCCTAGGCTCATCAGGGCCTGTAGAGTTTCTTATTTTGTGGCTCAGGCCTGGGGTCAGTGTTTATGTGGCTCGGCCCAGGGCCTAGAGTCTGCTTTTGGCTAGGGCCTTGGTATGATCAGGGTTGGGCTGTGAGGATCTTTGTGGTAGTCTTTAGGGCTTTTAGGCCAGGCCTAGCACTTAGTCATGTTAGGGTTTGGTTTATAGTTAGTGTCATGACTAGGGTTTTTTTTAAGAATTAAACCATAGTGTTATTTATATTTAGTTTATTTTATTTATTTATTTATTTTATTTTTTTATTTATTTTATTTTATTTAGTTTATTTTATCTATATTTATTATCTTTATAGGCTCACATAGTATTTTATTTTATTTTGTTTATTTTAAAATTTTAGTTATAGCAAGTTTATTTTAGGTTTATTTGTTTATTTTTATTATTTTAAATTTATATTTTATTTTTTAGGTTATTTTATTTATGGGGTCATGATTCATTATTTTTATTCAGTGATTTTTTTTATGGTTTTTTTTAAGCCTTTTATTTAGCCCAGGGTCTTTTATCAGTTATCAGTTTTTTTAGGTTCCTTTATTTTGGTCCAAGATCTTTGTGGCATTTTATGTTTTAGCTTTATTTAGGAATTTTTTAAGGCTCAGTGGCCTAAGATCATGGATTAGTGTAGCATTTATAAGCAAACCAGCTCAGTTAAGTGTAGGGTGTTTATGGTTTATCAAGCAAAGACAGATTTATATTTTTATTTATTTTAATTATTTATTTTATTTTTATTTATTTTTTAATTTTTATCCATATATCTTAGTAAGTTTTATTTTGTTATTTTGTTAGTTTAAGTTGGTTTTTATGAGTCATTTTTAGTTTTATTTTTTATTTATATTTTTTTTATTATTGGGTTTAGGGTTGTGGCCTAGTCTTAGGTCTGGGCCAGTGCTTAGTTTATTTTAGGGTTTTTCCTAGGGCCTAGGGTCAATTAGCTCAAAGGTTTGTGGCTCAGGATCTGGGTAAGATCAGTGTGGCTCAGGGTTAGGCCTTGTATCAGGCCTAGTATTTCAGTTTATGGTAGGGTCACTTTTAGGCCTAAGCTTAGTTTAGTGTAGTGCTATGATCTAGGGTCTGCCTTTTAAGATCACAAACCAGGATCATGTTTATTTTACTTAGTTTATTTTATCTATATTTATCTTATCTTTTATTTTAGTTTATTTTAATTTTTTTAGTCATTTATCCATAGGCCTATTTATTTTAGCCTATTTATTTAGTTATTTTTTTTTTTTTTTTTTTTTATCTTTAATTTCACTCTATTTTATCATTTTCTTTATTTTATCCATCATTTTATTTTATCTTTATTTATTTTATCTTTTAGTCTAGTATCTTTTATAGCTTATTATTTAGGGCCCAGTCAGTGTGGCAGTTTTAGATCTGGCCTTTATCATGGCTCACATGGCTTCAGTATCATCTAGGCTCAGTGCTCAGTTATTTTGGGCTCTGGGTGGCCTAAGCTCCAGTCAGGTCAGGGCCCAGTTTAGCCTGGATTTTTACCTAGGGCCCAGTTGTCCAGGTGGCCTGCCAGCCTGTGGCTAGGGCCTTGGCAGCTCCAAGATAGCCAGGGCATCTTAGCTTTTATGGCTCAGGGCCTAGGAATCATTCCTGGGCCTAGGCCTAGGGCCTAAGATCATGGATCTAGGGCTTTAGGCCTTTTTTAAACTCAAGCAAACCAGCGTGCCTAGGTCATTCAGTGGCTCAGTGGCCTATGGTCTTTTAAAACAAAACCAAGCAAACCCAGTCTAGATCTATTATCTTTTATCTTAGTTTATTTATCTTTAATCTTTATATTCCTTTATCAGCCTAGCTTTATCCATCTTTAGCCTAAGCCTTTATCTTAGTCATTTCAGCTTTAGGGCCTAAGCTCTATTTCTTTTAAGTCATTTTAGCTCATTTTATGCTTATTTTTTCATGATTTTGGGCCTAGGGCCCAGGGCCTATTTTGTGGCCTGGGGTCCAGTGCCTAGAGTTTGTGGCCTGTGGCCTAGGGCTCAGGCCTGGGCCCAGGGCCCAGGCCTGTGGCTCAGGCCCAGTCTGGGGATCAAGATTTATGGCCTGCCTAGTGGCCTAGGGCTCAGGGCTGCTCATGATCTAGGCCTCAGTAGATCTTAGGATCAGGGTCGGCTCTCATGGTTGGCCTAGGGTTCAGGTCTAGTGGTTTGTGGCCTATGGCTCAGGGCCCAGCTTTGTTTTGAAACAAACCAAAACCAAGTCTTGGGCTCATTTAGTTACATAATTTATATTTTAGTTTATCTATTTATTTTATTAGGTTATTTTTTAATCCTAGTTTATTTTATCTTTTTAGTTTTATCTAATCTAGCTCAGCTCATTAAGTTGAGCTCATTTTTATTTTATTTTCCTTAAGCTTGTGCTCAGGGCCTGTGTGGCTAGTGAGCTTAGTGGTCTGTGGCCCAGGGTGGCTCAGTGTCAGGGCTGTGGCCTAGCTCAGTGGCTTGGTCCACCCGCCCGTGATCTAGTTACTTTTGGCCTTGTGGCCTGTCATGGCTCAGTTGTGGCCTGTGGATTTAGGATCTTGACTGTGGCCTAGGGTCTTTAATCAATTAACCCCAGTAGGTCAGTCTGTGGTAGGCCTTTCTTTAAATCAAGCAAACATTTCCTTTCATTTTAAATTATTTATTTATTTTATCTTATATTTATTTATTTCTTTGGGTATTTTTTTATCTATTTAGTTTAGTTTAATGTATGTTTATTTATCTTAGTTTAGTTTTTATCTTAGTTTATTTTGTTTTGGCTCTCATTGATTTTACTGAGTTTATCTTTATTTTATCTTTTAGGTTTGTGGTTTTAGGCTCACTCAGTTTGTGGCCAGCATTTATGTGATTATTTTGGGTTCTCAGGCCTAGGGTCAGTGTATGGCTCAAGGCTCTGCCTAGTTTTGGCCTAGGCTTGTGGATTTAGGGTTCATGGTTTAGCATTTTAAAATTCAAACCATGTTTAGATTTATTTATTTTATTTTATTATTTATCTTTAGTTTATTTTATTTTTATTTTAAGTTTATTTTTAAATTTTATTTAGTTTAGTTTATTTATTTTAGGATTATTTATTCATTTTAGGTTTTATTATTTCTTTTTATGTTTATATTTTTTAGTTTAGTTTTATTTTATTTTATATTTTTAGGTTAAGTTATTTATTTTTTTTGTTTTAGGTTTAGTTATTTTTAGGTTTTATTTTTGTATTTTATTTTGTAGTTTAGTTTATTTTGTATTTTTTTATTTAGTTTGGGTTTTTTAGATTTTATTTTATTTAGTTTTTTTAGTTTTTCAGATTTATTTTATTTTGTTTAATTAGTTTTATTTTTTTTAGTTTAATGCTTTTTATTTATTTTATTTGTTTTAGGTTTTATTTTTTAGATTATTTTTAGTTTAGCTTTATTTTAGTTTATATTTTATTACATTAGTTTTTTATATAGGTTTTATTTTATCTTTATTAATTTTAGGTTTTTTTTTTAGTTTATTTTTTATTTTATCTTTATTTTCTTTTTCAGCTCAGTTTATTTTTATTTCTTATTATATCTTTATCTATTATCTAGCTCTTTTTTAATTCTTCTCTTTAAGTCTTTATTTAACTCAGGGCTCAGGCTCTCTAGGCTTTAGGGCCTTCAGGATCTGGCCATCAGTGGCTCAGTTCCCATGGCTCAGGCTCAGTGCCCAGGGCCTGCCCAGTAGGGTTTGGCTCCATGGCTAGGCTCAGCCTGTGGCCTTAGGGCCCAGGGTCTGGCTCAGTCAGGCCTGGTGGCCCAGCTCAGGCTCGGCCTCAGCCTCAGTCAGCCTTTGGCTGGCCCAGCTCAGTTTAGCCTTTAAGGTTTAGGTTTTCAGCTCATGTCTTAGGTTATTTAGGGTAGTAGTTTTAGGGTTTCATGGATTTTGAGGCTCAGGGTGAGTTTTAGGGTTTAGGGCTTAAGGTTTAGGTTTAGTGCCTAGGGATTTAGGGTTTTAGTGTTTAGGTTTAGGGTTTTAGGTTTTTTTTTAGTGTTTAGGTATTTTATTTTATTTATTTTAGCTTTAGTTATTTATTTATTTATTTGATGTTTTATTTTAGGTTTATTTTTAGGTTTAGGTTTTATTTAGTTTTTTATTTTATTTAGGTTTTGTGCCACCATCCTTCAAGATCTTTGATGGCGAGAATCCATAACACATTGCACATTTTTAGCTATTGGAACACCGGGGAACGACCTCTTTCTTCTTTCAAAGTGTCAGTGTTGCATTTGATTAGTACGCTGAACTACCCAACGGTTCGATGAAGACTTTGTTGAGTTGGAGCACCTCTTCATCAAGAGGTTTGCTAAAGCTCAATAGAGGGTGACTATAGGCGACCTCATTATAGATGAACAGAAACTCAACGAATCACTTGTTGATTACATTCTCAGGTGATGCAACCTAAGCATGAAATGCTAATTACAACTGTCTGAATCACATGCCATTGAGATTCTTCTCAAGAATATCCATGGCCCAGTCCCCTTCATGCATATGGGCTTTACCATCAAAATATTCAAGAAATTAATCAACAAGGCGTCAAGCCTACAAGAGGAAGCCAAACAGTTTCCCTTTATCAACCAATCATCTAGGCCCAAGCCGCATATGGTGTTTGAGAAGAAGCCAAGGATAGTTGTGTCAGTGAACAGAGGGATGTAGCCAGCCAAGTTTAGTATGAGAGACTACAAACTCAACAACCTCCTTTACAACCTCCTCTTTCCACCACCTCGGCCATCATATCGGCCAATCAAATGCCACAATCCATTTCCACCACCTCGACCTACCAGCAGCAGATTCATATCTATCGCTAGGTATTTACTTTCCACCTACTCTTGTCGATAGATTGAATAAGCCATATTAATTCAAGAGGGAGGTAGTTAGGAAAATATTTAAGAATCTCTTAAACAAAATTTGACTTTCAGTTACCAGAGCTTAAGAGGATAAAGGAAGTGGGCAAGAGCAATGATCCTAGCTATTGCCCCTACCACCGCATGTTAGGCCATGTCTTAGAGGATTGTACTTCTTTTAAGGACTAGCTTGAGCACAACTACATGTTGGGAGCCATAGTTTACCTTTCTGATCCTACCTATTGTAGTTCTAATCCTTTCTTTTCTGATTTAGAATCGAACTATCCTTCTCTGAATCAATCAGGTTCACTTCTTGAGATTGACTTGGAGCCAACTGACTCTAAGGATCCCATAGGAGAAGTTATAGGTATGTTTAATCAGAAGGTAGAACTTCCCACAAGCTCATCATTCCAAGAAGTCATTGAAGTCAACTTACACAGTGGAAAAGTTCTACCTCCTAAAGTAGCACCTCAGGATTAGGGTAAGCAAGTCATTGTTTCTAGTGAGCAGATAGCCCCTCCATAGGATGCTCTACCCATGGATACACTTGTGGAGGACCAAGCTAGAGATGATTACAATGTTCTAGCTCACCTTACAAGTTTCCAACTAAGTTAAGCATATGCGATGCCCTTGGCTTGTCTAAAGAGATGATGGAATTTCTAATGAAGGCCTTACTTGATCTAGAGATATACTTAGCTCAGTTGACCGCTACTAAAGAGAAGGCATGCCACTCGAAGGACATCTTAGGAGTTACATTCAGTGATGAAAACTTACTCCTAGGGATGACCGAGCACAATCGCCTCTTTACATTACAGGGATGTTGGCGATATAGGTATCCAAAGTTTTGGTTGACTGTGTGTACCAATCAACATTATGAGTCAAAGAACCCTTACCTACTTGAGGATCGACATCTCCAAACTCTAAAAAGAAAGGATGATGTTGAGAGGATTCAATGAACAAGATGAGAGGGTTTTATATTATTTATTTTTGGATGTATAAGGGTGCACTTTTTAAGGTGATCAGGTACTACATTGAGGTATGATGTACTATCTCGGAAGATAGAGACATCATCCTACAATGGACCAAATCACGTAAAAAGGACTCCTAAGGCTTGATGGGTCTTCGAATGTACTAGTAATTTTTCACCTACTTTATATGCATGAATAAAGTAGGGTTTATATTAAACCAGGTTCTTAAGTCCCTATGGAGGCAAGCCTCCATAGTTAATTACATCTTAGCAAATGAAATTTCCTAAGAATACTCTCGATTAAAGTAGACAATTATCATCTCCAAACATTTCAAGGTTAGACTATCAAAGGATTAGTTGTATTTGGAAAATCAATTGTAAAGTTCAAGGAGAAGACTTATTTTTGGAATCTAAATGAAATAAGTAAGAAATGCTTATGATACTAGGAAGCTTAGTGAGCATTCCAATCTATCCTATGGTTGGGCTCTATAATTTTGAGGTTGAGGAGATTTATATGTTTTAAGTTAAAATTTTATTAGATTACTAAGGCTTATATTCCACCAACACAAGGTTGTGGGAATGCTTAAGAGGTGAGGATTTATGCTCGTAGCCAAAAGAAAATAGCTATCTCGGATCTCAAATCAAGGGAGCTTTAGTATGAGCTAAAGCATGACCTAAATCTAAGAGACTGGTGGACATTAGGGTTTACCTCTGCATGTAAGAATAAATTGTCTAACTTTTGGACTTATAATTGCTTGGAGTGGCCGCTAGATAACTCCTCCAATGATTTTAAAACTAATTAGTCTGGTTTAATTAATTGCAAGATAGCCATGGTAGTTATTTAATTAGAAAGAGACTAAAGTCCTAAACACACTCTCTATGAGACCAGAGCATGAGTTGTATGAGGATATGACTTAATCTATAGATGCAAAATCTTTTCAAATTTTATTTTATTTTAGACACATCATTTTGATAGAGGCTTTACAATTTCTTATGCCTAAATGCATGATGAAATAGGTTATGGGGAAAATCAGCTAGAAGAAGGTGTTCTCCACCACAATGGATGCCCTCATAGGCGTAGCATTCCTTTATGGTGCAAGGATGGAAATCCTTCAAGTTCAAGAGAGAAAGAATATGCATGCATGACGTGAAACATACAACCATACAGCTAAGGGGTTTCTAAATATTTTAATTATCTTATTTATGTCTTAGGATTTATAATGGGGTTATGAGTTGTTTAAAATTTAGTTATGAGAGATTAATTAGGTAAAAAAAGTTATTTTTGTTCTAAGAGCTTAATCGTATCCAAGCCACACATTAAAGCATCAATCATTTAAGAAACTATGAGAAGCATGCCATCCTGATGCATAATGTAAACATAACATCAAATAATTATATAAACTATCATAAAAGAATAAAAGGTTAGTGCGTTCGGGTACTGTCCTACAACCCGAAGAGAAAAAATATGGGTAGCCGAGCTCTACCCTCATACAACCGAGAGTATGAAAGAATAATTATACTTGTATTAAATGCTATGGGGGTCTTCTTTCTTTGTATCTCCATTTTTGATTTGGTTCCTCCTTTGATTTGGATGGTGCTTGCATCAAAGGCATCACAGAGCACTCCAGGGCAAAGCCTTTTAGCCACTGCTAATCCTAATGCCCGATAGCGCTAATCCTAATTCTTATTGTGAAAATTACATATATTTGGGAAAAGTAATCTAACTACACCTACAAAATAAAGGTTAGCTAAATATACATATAATCCCAAGCAATTGTATTTATAATTTGGACTTAGCACCTTACACATGAGTAACTAAGCCCAGCTATCCTAACTTGGATTATGCTTAAAGATTTAAGCAAGTTGAAAAAAGAGCATTCACATTTATTTTTAAGCATTCCTTAAGCATAATCCCCTATAGAAAACATGATTAAGCAAATATTGACCAATCATCCAGTCTACGAAGAAATCCTAAGTTAATATTCCTATAGAAAACATGATTAACCCTAAGCTAATATTCCTTAAGCATAATCCCCTAACATCTCTTTAACAAATGGCTTATTAAATGATTTAATAAATCCTAAGTTTTGGTTCACTTTAAATATTCCTATTCAAAATGTAAGGCATCTTAAGATTAATTTAATCGAATTACTACCACATGACATATATTAAATCATTCCTTTCCATCACATGTAACATGCTTATGATTTAATCCTAAGTGTATCTATACATGCAATATATTTTAGCACACTTAAATGATGAATGTATGTGTATTTTTAGAATTTATATTTTATTTGATTGATTTATTTAAACATATTAATTTAAAACTTTATCCAAATTCTTATACAAAATGGACGTAAGAATGAAATTAAATAGGCATGTGGCATTGTTAAACCAGGGAAGTGAGGTAATCAAATGACCTCCTTGGAGCTAGCTTAAGCTTCATACTCTCTGGATGTCTAGACTATATACCCATTTTCATTCAAATATATATAAATTCATATACATAAACAAAGGAAGTAAGTTCCAAAATCATATGGCTAGTTATTTAAACCACTTAGCCAATTATGAATGCATGCAATTTTAATGTAAAATGGAATTTTTATTTACTAATCACATATATGTATACATGTATAAAGATAAGGAAAGTATGTGTCATTGTTAAACCAAGGAAGTGAGGTAATCAAAAGACCTCTTGAGGCTAACTAAAACCTCATATTTTTGAGATGTCCAGACTACATACCTGCTTTTCTTGGACACACATGGATGTATACATGAATGAGGGAAAGAAAATCATGCAAAGATTATATATTTTGTTTGATTGAATCATTTATAAATATGATTTAAAGCTCTATCCAAATTCTAATGTTGAAATACATAAGAATGAAACCAAATGGGTACGTGCCATTATTAAACTAGGGAAATGAGGTAATCAAATGACCTCCTTGGGGCTAGCTAAAGCCTCATGTTCTCGGGATGTCCAGAGTACATACCCATTACCATTCAATCTTATATAAATCAACACATTAATAGAGGAAAGAGAACTCAACATTCATACACTTAAGCTATAAGCACATGCATTTGTTATGTATTTATATTTGGCATCATAACACATATTATTATTCATTTATAAGCTTTTGAAAAATACATTTGGATTTAATAGTTGTAATAGCCATGCAGATATTAAATTAAATCAACACATGCAAGCTTAAGTGTTACATAAAAGAAATCCATTTTATTTTACTTGATTTTGAAAAGATGGATGCATTAATATAAATGACATACCAAATTTAACATGATTGGAAAGAGGACAATCAAATATTAGCTTGTGATTCATTCAACCAAACTATTTCTTAAGGAAAATCAAATCAAATAAGATTATTTAAATCAAACCAAAGCTTTTTTATTAGTTAAGTTTTGGATTTGATTTGATTTAAAGTGGAGAAGAGAATCATTAACTTGTTATTTTACACCCATTAATGATTTGATTTAATTTAAGGAAATGTAATTAAGTTGATTTTATGGATTAATTTAAGAAATGTAATCAAATAAAATATTATCATGTTAATTAAGTTCATTTTTAGGTTTTATTTTAGTTTAGGTTTAGTTTTTTCTGTTTATTTTACTTTATTTAGTTTAGGATTGGTTTAAGTTTAGTTTATTTTAGGTTTAGGTTTTGGTTTTATTTTTTCTAGTTTAGTTAATTTAGTTTAGGTTTAGATTTTTTATTTTATATAATTTAGGTTTAGGTTTTTTTAGTTTAGGGTTTAGGTTTTTATTTCATTTTATTTTCTTATTTTGTTTAGGTTTAAGTTTTTTTATTTATTTTATTTTTTGGTTTTATTCAGTTTAGGTTTAGGTTTTTAGGTTTTTAGGGTTTAAGGTTTAGGGTATAGGGTTAGTTTAGGGTTTACGGTTAGTTTTAAGGTTTACTGTTTAGGGTTTAGGGTTTTTTTTCTGGTAAACCCCAAATATGGGGAATTTTATTGCCATAAAAAATGGGTTACAAGGTCCTTAAAGGGGATAAACTCCAGAACTACTACTCAAAGAGCTACAATCAGCCTAAGGAGTAAATATCCTATCTAACTACATCCAAAAGCAAAAGAAAAGAGTTAAGCAAGAAAAAGATACAAATTGATTAACAAATAAGAGCCAATGAAGGATAAGGATCAATGTTCTGCAGGATGTGAGAATGCATGACACAATGGAGTAACCTGCAAGAGAAAAAAGGAAAAGCACCTGCAAGATTGTAGACAAAAAGAAGTTAGAACAGTTAAAGTAATATACAGAGAAAGTGGTAACTGAGAGCAGCAAATTCTGAGAATGGTAATAATAAAGAGGTGTGATAAAGGTGGCTCAGGCTCAGTCACACCAAGTTGGGGCAGATGCAAATATGAGCATCCAAACTTCAGCATAAGGGTTACATCACAAGAGCTACTACCAAATCAAAAAGGAGTGAAATCATCACAACCATCATAGCCAACAAACCTCAGATACAACCATTTGATGAAGATCTGTTGAGCCATAATACCTACAAACATAGGCAAAGCCGTATACATATTAGAAGAAAGAGCAGCAAAAAGCAAAGTGGGTAAGGGGATCACATGCAAATTATATGTCATCATATTAGGCTTCATGGCATGATAATCCAACTCAAATGAAAGAGATCCATCAATGTCAGGTCATCTAGATTTTTAACCAGATTTAAGGTTTAGGATTTAGGGTTTTTTAAAAAAATTTAGGTAAATCAGTAGGTTTGGGTTTATTTAGTTTATGTAGCTTATTTTCTATTTAATTTAGATTATTTTATTTTTTATTTTTAATAGGTATTTTATTTTTATTTAGTTTCCTTTATTTAGTTTAGGGTTATTTTTTTAGTTTAGGATTTTATTTTAGTTTATTTTCTAAGTTTAGGTTTTTGTTTATGTTTATTTTTTAGTTTAGTTTTATGTTTATTTTATTTTTTAGGTTTAGGATTTATTTTTCTTTTAGGTTTAGATTTAGGTTTAGGTTTGGGTTTAGGGTTTAGGTTTATGGTTAGGTTTAGGGTATAGGGCTTAAGGTTAGGGTTTTTATTTTTAATTTTTTTATTTTTTCATTTTTCTAAAATTAAGTATACTAGTAGGTTTAAGTTTATTTAGTTTATTCTTTATTTATTTAAGTGTACTTTTTTTAAATTTTATTTAGTTTAGTTTATTTATTTTAGTTTAGGTTTTTTATTTTAGTTTATTTTTTAGATTTAGGTTTAGGTTTAGGTTAATTTTTTTTATTTAGTTTTTTTATTTTATTTTTTAGGGTTAGGTGTTTTTAGAATTAGGTTAAGGCTTTTATTTTATTTTTTTATGTTTAGGTTTTAGGTTTTTATTTTAGTTTTAATTTTCTATTTTATTTTTTAGGTTAGGTTTATGTTTATTTTTAGTTTATTTAATTTTATTTAGTTTAGGTTTAGGTTTAGGTTTTATCTTTTTAATTTAGTTTATTTTAGTTTAGGTTAAGGTTTTTTATATGTTGTTTATTTCATTTTTATTTTAATTTTAGTGTTTTTTTAGTTTATTTTTTTGGTTTTACTTTCTATTTATTTTTAGGTTTTATTTTTAGGTATATTTTAGGTTTTACTATTTTTAATTTATTTTCTTTAGGTTTATTTTGTTTTATATTATCTTTAGTTTTAATTTATTTATGTTTTAATCTTAGGTTTATTTTTATTTTAGTTTAGGTTTTATTTATTTTATTTTAGTTTATTTTATTCATTTATTTTATGTTATTTGGGTTTAGTTTAGGTTTTAGTTTAGGTTTTATTTTATTTTATTTTCATATTTTATTTAGTAAGTTTATTTATTTATTATATTTTAGGTTTTATTTAGTTTAGGTTTAGGTTTTAGGATTTTAGTTTAGGGTTTAGGGTCAGTGGTTTGGTTTTAAGGTAGGTTTAGGCTTTATAGCCTGGTTAACCAGGGTTTAAAGTTAGATCAGATTTAGGATTTAGGGTTTAGTTTAGTGTCAGGGTCTTGTGGTTGTGGGTAGCTTGTGGTCACCAGGCCTGGAAGCCCAGGGCTCAGGATCAGGCTCAGTTCAGGAGGAGGTTTAGGTTGAGGTTTAGGGTAAGGCTCACTAGCCAGCTTCAGTTGTGGTTTTGAGGTTAGGGTTTAAGGTTGGTAGGGTAGGGTTTAGGATATTTAAAAAAAATAGCAAAACCATTAGTTTAAGTTCATTTAGTATTATTTATTTATCTTAATTTTTTTTATTTATTTATTTTATTTTATTTATTTATTTATTTATTACCCATGTTTATTATTTAATTTATTTTTTAGTTTTAGGTTTTGGTTTATGTTTATTCTAAGTTTAGTTTATCTTAATTTTATATTTATAGGTATTTTTCATCTATGTTCTCTTTATTTGGTTTTAGGTTTGTCAGGGTCTAGGTTTTGGGTTTGTGGTCAGGGTCAGGTTTTAGTTGTGGCTCAGGGTTAGGGTATAGGCTCATGGTCACCAGCTCTGAGTTGTTTAGAGCCTGGGCCCAAGCCTAGGGCTCAGGGTTTGGCCTGGGCATGGTAACTGAGGGCTCAGGGTGTCAGGGTTTGGCCAGGATTTAGGGTTTGGGTCAGTGGTCAGGTCTGGGGTTTAGTGATCAGGGCTTAAGGTCAGGTCTAGGCTCAGGTGGTTTAGGGGTTTAGGCCCAGTCTAGCTCAGGCTTAGGGTTCAGTGGCCTAGTTTTGGTTTGGGGGCCTGGGCTGTGTAGTTTAAGGTAGGGTAGGGTTTAGAAATCAGGGAGGTTTCTTATTTTTAATTTTTAATTTTTAAAGTTAGAAAATTAGGCTCAGTCCATTAAGTTTATTTATTTTAATTTTTATTTATTTTATTTTATTTTCCTTGGTTTATTTTATTTTTATTGCTTATTTATTTATTTGATTTATTTATTTTATTTTAGTTATTTATTTTAGTTTATTTTAGGTTTAAGTTTTTAAATTTACTTTTAGTTTAGTATTTATTTTTTTTAAGTTAAGTTTATTTTTTTAAGGTTTAGGTTTAGGTTTTATTTTATTTTTAGGTTTAGTTTTAGGTTTTATTTTAGGTTTATTTTAAGTTTGATTTTTATTTTAGGTTTTATTTTAGTTTTATTTTATTTATTTTTGGTTTAGGTTTAGGTTTAGTTTATTTTAGGCTTAGGTTTAGGTTTTATTTAATCTAGTTTAGTTTATTTTTGTTTAGGTTTAGTTTAATTTAAAATTTATTTTAGGATTTGGTTTTTTTTAGTTAAGGTTTAGTTTTTATTTTATATTTGTTTTTTAGGTTTATTTTTTTGGTTTAGGTTTTTATTTAGTTTTTATTTTATTTTATTTTTATTTTAGGTTTAGTTTTTATTATAATTAGTATTTTTTTTAATTTTTATTTAGGTTTTTTTTTTAATTTTAATTTTAGTTTAGTTCTTTTTTCTTTTTTGGTTTAAGTTTAAGTTTTGATTTTAGTTTATGTTTTTAATTTATTTAATTTTATTATTTTATTTTGATTTTCTTTATTTTATTTTATTTAGGTTTATTTTAGTTTAGGTTATTAGCATTTTAGGGTTTAAGGTTTAAGGTTTAGGGTTTTAGTTGTGCGTTTTAGGGTTTACGGTTTAGGGTTTAGGGTTTAGGTTTTTACGGTTTAGTGTTTAGGGTTTTAGGGTTTAGGGTTTAGTGTTTAGGGTTTTTGGGTTTAGCGTTTAGGGTTTAGAGTTAAGGTTTTAAGTTTAAGGTTCAAGTTTTAGTTTAGGGTTTAGGATTTTTGGTTTTTTTCTTTATATAAGAGAGAATAAATTTAGATTCGATATTTCTTTTTTCAATTTCATCAACCAAGTAACACACCAAGTTTTCTATGACATAAGTGATGACATAGATCAAAAATGAGCACGCATAGAGGAAATCAAAAACCCTAGATAACTAGAACTACCTCTACTATAAAGACACAGTTCCATAAGCAGCAGATCAGATCGGTCGTTCTTCAGTTTCTCCAGTACCCATCAGAACCACCTCGGCCATTGAAGTAGCAAGATCCACCATCATATCCCCAATTTTTCCCTTTGTCACCACCACGGATGTAACCTTCGTAACTCCTCTCGCCTCCATAACCACCACAACTCTGACCATCACCTCCACATCCACCATCTCCTCCAGATCCCCCACCACCATTATGACAACCGCCGCCTCTGTCTTCGCCTCCACCACTAGATCTAGACTAAGCCAAGTTGGCGGTGATGTTCTTGCTGTGAAGGTTCTTCCCATTCTTAGAGTTTAAGATTAAGTTTAGCTTTATTAGGTTCAGTCTTATTTTTTAATTTATTTAGTTACTTTACCTTTAGGTTTAGGGTTTGGGGTTTAGGGCTAGGGTTTAGGGTTTAGGATTTATGGTTTATGGTTTAGGGTTTTAGGGTTAATGCTTTTACGGTTTAGGGTTTAGGGTTTTTTAGGGTTTAGGGTTTAGGGTTTAAGGTTTTTTAAAAAAAATTAAATAAATCGTTAGGTTTAGGTTTATTTAGTATATTTAGTTTATTTTTTATTTATTTTAGTTTACATTATTTTTATTTTTATTTAGGTTTATTTTTATTTTTATTTAATTTAGTTTATTTATTTTAGGTTTATTTATTTTAAATTTTTTTATTTTAGTTTATTTTTAAGGTTTAAGTTTATGTTTAGGTTTATTTATTAGTTGAATTTTATTTTTATTTTATTTTTTAGGTTTAGGTTTTATTTTTTATTTGTAGGTTTAGGTTTAGGTTTTTATTTATTTATTTATTTATTGGTTTAGGTTTTAAGATTTTATTTTAGGTTTATTTTGAGGTTTTATCTTTTAGTTTAGGTTTAGGTTTATTTTTAAAATATTTTATTTTATTTAGTTTAGGTTAAGGTTTAGTTTATTTTAGGTTTAGGTTTATTTTTTAGTTTAGGGTTCAAGTTTTATGCTTTATTTATTTTTAGGTTTTATTTTTAGTTTCATTTTAAGTTTAGGTTTTATTTAGATTTTTTATTATATTTTTATTTTGCATTTTGTTTTTATTATATTTAGGTTTTTTAATCTTAGGTTTATTTTATTTTTTAGTTTAGTTTAGGTTTTTTTTTTTTTATTTTAGTTTATTTATTTCTTTATTTTATTTTATTTTTATGTTTAGGTTTATGTTTAAGTTTAAGTTTTTATTTTATTTTATTATTTTATTTTATTTTTGTTTAGGTTTTTGTATTTATTTTATTTTTAGGTTTTATTTAGTTTAGTTTTAAGTTTTTTGGTTTTTAGGATTTAGGGTTTAGGGTTCCGGGTTTATGGTTTAGGGTTTAGGATTTAGGGTTTTAGGGTTTTGGGTTTTAGGGTTTAGGGGATAGGGTTAGGGTTTAGGGTTTAGGGTTTAGGGTTGAGGGTTTAGTGTTTAGACTTTACAGTTTAGGATTTTTATGGTTTAGGGTTTAGGGTCATCTTAGGGTTTAGGGTTAGTTTATTGTTCAAGGTGTAGGCTTTAAGGATTTTTAGGGTTTAGGGTTAGTTTATGATTTAGAGTTTAGGATTTAAGATTTAGGGTTAGTTTAGGGTTTAGGGTTTAGGGGGGGGCAAATCTCTAAGCAAATGCTCAAAAAAAATCTAAAAGTCTATGGAGCCCAGCTAATACAATAGATAATGAAAGTATGCTAATAAAAAAAGAAATAGAGATCCACCAAAAATAATCCTTGAAATCAACAGTAAACTTCCTCTGCTCCTTTTGAAACTAGCACAATCAAGGAGCAAAAGTTTCCCAACATGTACCAGAGATTTGCAACAAGCTTGTAAAGGGATGAGTATAAATAATGAAATAGTTAATTAAGCATAATGTACAAGAGCAGAAAGAAGTAAAAATATGAAGAAAAGGCTTAGGCTCAATTATAATCATCTTAAGGAGTAGCACCATATGTAAGCATCCAAACTTCAAGTGAAGGGTTATAATTACATATAGCACTACCAGCCAAAAGGAGTGGGAAACTTCAATGCCATCATTGCCAGCATACCTCTTGTAGCACCTTATGTAATGATGATCATTGCACAAACCTGCATAAAACTTCAAATAGTAAATATAACCACAAAATACCCAGTAGTCAGATATATTAAACTCAACAATGCAGATAAGGAGGTAACCCACCAGGAAAGAATTAGACCAGAGGGAGCACCACCAAAGCCACCACCAAGAATTGCTAGGAGCAAACCTCACAATATAGAAAAAAGGACTAAGCAGAGACCAAATAATGGAAAAAAGCAGGACCATAGTTGATAAGGTCATTCATTAAATGAACATTGAAAAAACTAGAAATAATAATATCCAGAGGAATAGTAAGACTAACATCAAGAATGTTAGGAAGTAAGGCTACCATCAAAACAGGAAAGGGAAGAAGTTCAGCCACAGTCCAGAAATGAAAATCCCAGTAGGTAGAAACTAGAAAAGAAGAATGGGAAAGTAAGTAGCCGATTCCAAACATAGACTTAAATAGATCAGAAAAATTATAACAAAGTAAATACTCTTTTGACCAAATCAACTAGCTAGAGCACCCAATCCAAGCAGCCAACATTGTAGTTCACGCTGCAAGCCACCAAGACTACCAAGGATTCAAATCAATAGACTTAGAACCATCAGGATCAAAGACTAAAAGAGTCATCCAGTCACAAACATTAAAAAAATCACAAGGGAAAGTCATAGACAGCAGCCACCAATCCAAATCTAAGGACATGAGAATCTAGTTTAAATAGCTAGATACAACAACCAAAAATAGAAAAAGTAAGATATGTTTAGGATCACAAATAATCCAACAACCAGAGACAGTCGCAAACAAGAACCCTAATAGATTCATTATCAGCCAAGTCCAAAAAATATCCAACCAGTAGTTTGTAGCCTTCCAGTTCAGAACATAAAGAAAAAATAGAGCCTTAGTATCACAGGAGGCACACCCAATATTCATAAGATATAAATAATCCAAAAGCATCAAACCTTACACTCATCTAGAACAACACTAAAGAAAGGATAGCTAGCCGCAGGAAAACAATTCTCTAAGCTACAACAAAAAAAATAAGGAGACCTTAAGGTCACACAACTCCTCTTAGCAGAAGGAGAAAAACCAAGAGAGAAAAGACAACCAAAAGTAACTAGAAAAATAATCCTAATGAGCAAACATGGTGAAAGAATAACCAGCCATAATAGTATAGGGTTTTAAGGTTTAGGGTTTAGGCTTCAGGATTTAGGGTTAGGGTTAAGGTTAGGATTTAGGGTTTAGGGTTAGTTTAGGGTTTACGATTCAAGGTTTAGGGTTTACAGTTTATGGTTTATGGTTTAGAATTTAGGGTTTAAGGTTTAGGGTTAGGGTTTAAGGTTTAGGGTTTAGGGTTTAGTATTTATGCTTTTGGGTATTTTAGGGTTTAGGTTTAGGTTTAGGTTAGCAAGATAAGTTTATAGTTTAAGGTTTAGCAGGTTTAGGTTAGTTATAGTTCTGGTTTAGGTTTATGGTTTTAGGGCTTAAAACTAGTTTAGGTTTGGTTTAGGTTTTAGTTTAGTTTAGGATAGGTTAGGTTATGTTTAGGTTTAAGTTTACATATTAACATTTATAGTTTAGTTTAAGGTTTAGGATTTTGAGGATTAGGGTTTAGGGTTTAGGTTTTAGGATTAGTTAGTTTAGGGTTTATGATTTAGGGTTTTAGGTTTAGGGTTGGATTTAGGGTATAGGTTTAGGGTCTTTATTAGGTTTGGGTAGGATTGGATTAGGCAATTTAAGTTTAGGGATTAGGGTTTAAGGTTCAGGGTTATAGGTTTAGGGTTTAGGGTTTAGGGTTTACGGATTAGGATTTTAGGGCTTAGTGTTTAGGGATTATGGTTTCAGGTTTTTTAAATTTTAGTTAATCTATAAGTTTATGTTTATTTAGTTTATTTAGTTTAATTTTTATTTATTTTAGTATATTTTATTTTTTTTCTTTTTATTAGGTTTATTTTTTATTTTTATTTAGTTTTGTTTATTTATTTTAACTTTATTTATTTTAGCTTGGGTTTTTTATTTTAGTTTATTTTTTAAGTTTAGGTTTAGGTTTAAGTTTACTTTTTAGTTTAGTTTTATTTTTATTTTATTTATTAGGTTTAGGTTTTATTTTATATTTTTTGGTTTAGGTTTAGGTTTCTATTTTATTTTTTTAGGTTTAGGTTTTATGTTTTTATTTTATGTTTATTTTCAAGTTTTATTTTTAGTTTAGGTTTAGGTTATTTAAGTTTATTTTTTTAATTTAGCTTAGGTTTAGGTTTAGGTTTAGGTTTAGTTTATTTTATGTTTAGGTTTATGTTTTATTTATTTTAGTTTAGTTCATTTTTATTTATGTTTTGGTTTAGGTCTATTTTATTTATTTTAGGTTTTTTTTTGTAGTTAAGGGTTTAGGTTTTTATTTTATTTAAGTTTATGTTTTATTTATTTATTTTATTTTTAGGTTTTATTTAGTTTAGGTTTAGGTTTTTTGGTTTTTGGGGTTTAAGGTATAGGGTTAGTTTAGGGTTTAGGCTTTAGGGTTTAGGGTTGTTAGCTTAGGTTAGTTTTAGGGTTTAGGGTTTAGGGTTTAGGATTTTGGATTTAGGTTTTAGGGTTTAAAGTTTAGGATTCTTTTAAAAAAAAATTAAGTAAACCAGTATGTGTAGGTTTTTTAGTTTATTTAGTTTATTTTATTTATTTCATATTATTTAATTTATTATTTGTGTTTAGGTTTTTTATTTTTATTTAGTTTGGTTTATTTATTTTAGGTTTATTTATTTTATTTTAGGTTTTTTATTTCAGTTTATTTTTTAGGTTTAGGTTTTAGTTTATGTTTATTTTTAAGTTTAGTTTTATTTTTATTTTATTTTTAGGTTTACATTTTATTTTTTATTTTTAGGTTTAGGTTTTGGTTTAGGTTTGGGGTTTAGGGTTTAGGGTTAGTTTTAGGGATTAAGGCTTAGGGTTTGGGTTTCTTTGATTTGTTTTATTTTTTATTTTTATTTTTTTAAATTAAGTATACTCGTAGGTTTAGGTTTATTTAGTTTGTTTTTAATTTATTTTAGTTTATTTTATTTTAAATTTTTATTTAGTTTAGTTTATTTATTTTAGGCTTATTAATTTTTGTTTAGGTTTTTTATTTTAGTTTATTTTTTAGGTTCAAGTTTAGGTTTAGGTTTATTATTATGTTTAGTTTTTTTTTAGGTTTAGGTTTTATTTTATATTTGTAGGAAGATAGGATCACGATATTAATGCAATGCAACTCAACTTATGTCAATGGAATAAGAGAACAAAGTAGATTTGGTTGGAATTTCATGTTAAGGACATGAAGGAGATCCGCTAAGGGATCACACATGCATTAGGCATGACATGTGAGAGGTTTATGTTGAGGGCATAAAAGGACAAATCCACTAAGGATTAAGTATATGAACCTTCCACTAGGGAAGTAGGTTCAAGCTATCTGCTGGGGATATAGATTTGAGTTTGATTGTGAATATGATTTGTTTTGGTGTGTCTCCACTGAGGATAAGAATCTATAATCCACTAGGGATCAAGATCAAATTAATTATAATTTATTTTATTTTAATTGATGGTGAGGCATATCTGCTAGGGATATGGATTTGAATCTACTAGGGATTGAGAATGTGAACATTCCACTAGGGAAGCAGATTTGGTCTATCCACTGGGGATAAGGGTTTGATTGGATTTCTTATGGCTCTACTGGGGAGAATGATTTTGAATTGAGGGTTCATCCGCTGGGGACATAAGCCTAGTTGAATTTGTTAGATTTATATTTTGATTTAGGCTACTAGGGAGTCGATTTACACCTCACGGGTGATGTTTGGTTTGTTTGATATGTTTAATTTGACACCACTAGAAAGGTTGGTTTTGAATTTAGTTTGTTATGGACCTTGTCTGTGTGCAATGGACCCACTGAGAAGGAACCATAGACGCCTTGGCCTATTTTAGATTTACAAATCCAATGGGGTAGTCCACCTGCCATAGGGTAGGGCTATCCGACCTAAGTGTTTCCATTCGATGCGCAATGACTGTACTTGGAAGAAAGCATAGCAGATTTATGTCTTCCAAACTAGGGATCAGTCATTGGGGTGCTCTGTTGATGGCACAACAAATCAAACTTGACCTAAGGTGACTACTGACAGAGTGACATTGGGGATCTTACCTCAACTAAAGAGTAGTCTTGATGATTAATTTGATTTATATTGGTTTGATTTGATTTAATTTAATTTGGTGTGTTATGTTGTGGACCCTGTTGGTTTGCGATGGACCCACTGAGAAGGGGCTATGTCAGCCTTGCCCTATCTTAGATTTACAAGTCTAAAGGAGTAGTCTACCTGCCACAGGGTAGGACTATCCGACCTAAGGGTTACCTTCTAGTGTGCAAGGGTTGTCCTAAAGAAGAAAGGGTATCAGACTTACATCTTTCAAAGTGGAGAACAATCGCTGGGGTGACTTGTTGATGGCGTAACAAATCAAACCTGACCTAAGGTGATTATTAAGTGAATGTCGCTGAAGACTTATGTCAGCTCAAGATTAGTCAGGATTAATTTGATTTGATAGATCCCATCGGTGTGCAATGGACCGCCCTGAGAAGGGGATATGCCGGCCTTAGCCTATCTCAGATTAACCGATCTAAAGGGGTAGTCTACTGGCCAAAGGGTAAGACTATCTGACCTAAGGGGTGCCTTTCGGTGTGCAACGGCTATACCATGAAGAAAGCGTAGTAGACTTACATCTTCTTAAGCAGGGACTAGCCACTAGGGTGACCCATTGATGTACAACAGATCAAACCCAACCTAGGGCTGCCATAATGTGCAACGGTCGTGCTGCAAAGAATGTCTAATAGACTTACATCTTCCAAAGCGAGAATGACTACAGGGGTAACCTGTTGGTGGCAAAATATATTGAACCTGGCCTAAAGGTGACTACTAAGAGAGTGTCATGGGGGACTTATCTCAACTCAAGAGTGGAAGCGATTCCATGGAGTTTTCGACCTTGCTCTTGTTGACTTCATTTTGGAGGGAGTTCTCAACTTTTTCATCATAGATCTAGGACTCTTGTAGACACTAAGAGCTCCTTAGTCTTAAGACACTTGTAGTGATTTGGTGAACACTTAACCTAATCCTAGAGACATAGAAGGGTTAGCCATAGGAATAGGTTATGCCTTAGGGACTTTGGAAGACTTACCTACCCTATAGCCTAAACCCAATCTATGCTTTCCTCCTCAAACCAAACCTCAAATCCAACTCAAATACCAAATCTATATCAAAATTCCAAAGCAAAGGATTGAAACGCATAATCAAATCCAAAAATCAAAGCCCTTCGTAAGCCATTTAATTTCATCTTATGGACTTAGCCTTAACCAAATTCAATTGATTTTCTCCAATATCAATTCAATCCCTCAATCATTTATCAAATCCAAATCCAAATTCCAAACTAAATGATTAGAACCCATGATCAAATCCAAAATCAAAATCCCTCTCAAAGCTTTATTGTGGAATTCAATAAACCTAGTTAAATCTCCTCCTAATTTAACCCAAATTTGATTGATCTCTTCATGAATAATTTATATCTTCATTTATACTCACAAACATAAATGAGATATAAACTCAAATAGCCAAAACTAAATCAACCTAAATCAAACCAAGCCAAATCCCCTCTTAAGCCCTATGGACATATCTCCATAAGCTTAGCCAAATCTCATGCAAATCAACCCAAAATCTATTGGTTTCTTTATAACCTATTACTCCATTTATACTCATAAATTTAAATGAAACCCACCTTCCAATGACCAAAAATAAATCAAACTAAATCAATTCCCTACTTAAGCCCTTTTGACCAACATCCTTAAGCTTGGTCAAATTTGCTTCCAAACCGCTCCAAACTCAAATGATTTTCTCGTGAATCATTTATTTATTCTTTTATAATCTTAAATATAAATGAAATATAAATTCAAATAGGCAAAACCAAATCCAAAACCAAGTCAAAATCTAATTTACACCTTTTAAGCCAATTTCTTGAACTTAACCAAATCCTATACAAATCAAAGCAAAATTAATGGATTTTCTCTTGAATAAATCATTCCTTCAATCATCTATCTAAATATAAATGAAAACTACAATCATTAAGCCAAATAAAAATCAACTCAAGTCAAATCCAACCTAGCCATATGACTTGAAATATTCAAATGAACCAAAACTCATTTAAACCCAAACCAATAGCAATTTAATTTATATGTCAATCTCAAATCCATATATAAACTCACTTAAATCAAACTCAACTCAAAATCAAGCCAACTAAACCAAATTAGCTCACTTGACCCAAAGTGGCCAATTTGGCCTACATGAACCAAATCTAATTCAATTCAAATCAAAGTGAATTAAGCCAATCCAAACTTCATGTCATGATTGTTGATCATCCTAGGTTAATCAATTGGCATGAATTGGGACAAACCAAGTCAACTTAGTCTGTTGACCAAGTCAACCCTTTAACCCATATGAACTCAAACTAGCTAAATTAAAACCTAAACCAAACTGATTGCAACAAATGTCTCAAGTTCATTCCAAATTCATTATTGAACTTGACCAAATCCATAATTGAGCCTAATTCGACTAGTTGGTCAACCTAACCCAACTTAGCCCAAATTGACCTAAAGGATCAAATTGGCCAAAATCCAAATTAAATCCAAATTGATTCAACCCAAAACCTATAATCATTTTTAAATAACCAATTGAACTTGAACCAACACCCAACCCAAGCCAATTTGGCCAATTTTGGGTCAATATTTGACCTATATGAATCCAAAAGAGCCAAAATCTAATCCAAAGCAAATTGAACCAAACAAATGACACCAATACACCCCAAATAGTTATGTGAACTTGACTCAACCCTTAGTTTGACCCAATTTGACTAATTGGTCAACTTGACCCAACCTAACCCAATTTGACCTAAATAGGTCAAATTAAGCCAAATCAAACCAAATGAACTCCAAATTACTCAAAATTTGGGCTAAGCCACTTTTAGCTCATCTCAAATCTACCAAATCAAATCCATTGCCAAATCACCAAGATATCCTTTGGATAGGGCATCACATGAAGCAAATCACTTGGGGGAATGGTCATTTCTCTTCCTTGGAAACTTGGAAGTCATCCATTGGTAAACTTAGGCACCAAGACACAGGTTAACTTGAACGAAGGGTGGTCAAGTCTGCCATGACTCATAGGGAGGTGAAATCACCTCCCCATTCCTATTGGAACACTTGGAAAGCCATAGCACACCCACCACTCCCATGACAACCACTCTCACACCCTCTTCCACTCAAGTGAAGCCAGTTAAGGTGATTCCCTGCCCAAATTGAGCTCCCCATGATAGCCATTCGACTAAAATAGCCAACTAAAGCTAGCCGTCTAATCTACACTAATTACATCTTAATTACCCTTAATTACATGGAAATGGTAATTAGGGAAGAGCAAGCAAATTCTCTAATTAAGGCTTCCATAAATCTCAAGAAAATTAGGGAAGGCAGAAGTCATCCCCGAGAATGAACCCTAGAAGTTTGAAATTAATTGATGGCTTAATTAGATAGTAATTAGCTAATTACAATTCCCAAAGGAACCTAAATTCAGAGAAAAATGAAAATTAAAAATGTATTGACAACATTTCTAAGGCAATTTTCTTTTTATTTTTTTGAATTTTTTATGAAGAGATATGATTTTTAGAAGCCATAGGGATTATTTAGGAGAATATCTAACCCCATTTAATCCCCCCACTTACGATGCATGTTGGCGGTGGTCAGCACACTTTACACGCATCATTCCATGAGCCTATACTTAAGTTGTCACATCTGTAAAGGCGGCAGCGGCACACGTGTCTTTATCCTTAGCCGTCCGATCAAAGGTCAGGCGGTGGAGGGTAAACTCACAGGATTAAAAGGGAAAATGATTTATAAAATGTTGGGAATAATCTCAACCATCCATCCAAATAGCGTTGATGGATGGCCAGAGATTCAACCCTACCAAATCTTAAGAAGAAGGAGATCCGTCCACCTTCTAAGCTTTGATCCGAGCTTGATAGAGTTCTCACTCAAATCTGAAGAAACACTCAGTTCAAACGTTGTAGCCAGAGACGCACACACCAGAGTAATTTCAAAGGTTTCCTGAGCTCCCCAACTCTTCCTCTATCAATTTTATGAAAAATGAATTAGGGGATCCCCAATCCAATTGTCATTTGCTCAAACCTCCATCAAAGTGCAATTAGCTTTGCACACACCATCCTTGGAGTCGAACAAGTGAGAATGAATCATCTCCCAAGTTTCTCGATGATCGAAGGATGGAGCTCGATTGAAGCTGACCACTTCCATCCCATGCCTTGGCCTTCCAAGCAATCCACTCAAATTAAAGCTCAACCTAATAGGGCTTCATTTCTACTAAACAAAGCTTCCTCAATCTTTGGAATTGCCGGTCTAGAGCTCCAGTGAGGTATGCCATTGAAACTGACCCTTAGCCTAAAATGGTTTGGAGCTTTTTGTAGAAAAGTTGCATGTCATGAGATTTCCCCCTTTAGATATCTTCATTTTGCTTCCCTGATGGTGTGGAATTGATATGATATCCATTCGAGCTCGAGTAAGCTTAGATCGAGCAACGAACGATGGATGGTCTCCGTCTCTCACTGCTCCGGAGGAGACAGATCATGGATTGTCTATTCTGCATGATCGAAAAGGACGGTCCTGATCAAATTATGCTAGATCAACTGAATTAATCTTACTTAATTGCAGGTTTGATCATGGTCATTCAATCTTGATCAGACAGCTCATGAGAAAGTGCGTCCACCTCTGACTAACTCAGCTTGCGATGTGATAACTTAAATAACCAATATCATGGCACCATGTGGAAAATACACCGTGTCAGCATGCCACATGGCACCGACAGGATTAAGGCTTCAATTAGGGTTAAGTAATCCATTTTTAATGCTAAAACTTCCAAAATTCATAACTAATTATAGAAAAGTCTAAAAAATACAAATGTGGGCTCATTCTAAAGTTATTTTAGAGATGAATCCATTAAAATTATCCTTAATTAATTTTGAATTGTAATTTTTGGCTTAATTAAGGTTTAATTGAAAACTTAATTAGTTTAATTACTCCTTAATTAATCATCCAATTGATTTCAAACTTTCTGAGGATGTTTAGGGAGATGACCTCTTCCTCCCCTATTTTTCTTGGAATAAATTGGTTGGTTAATTCAGGAAATTGATTGATTAATCCCTAATTACCTTCTTAACTTAATTAAGTGATAATTAAATATATGAATAGTAATTAATTAATTATATGGACTCCTTAATTATTATTGAACAGTAAGAAGGCTTAGGGAATGAGATTGGGGCCTCTCCCCTGATCCTTTTACTAATTTTCTATCTTTTCAACAAAAAATACTAATTAATGATTAGTTAATTAATCAATGACTTAATTGGCTAGATTAAAACTCAAATTATATGAATTCATGCTTGATTAAATGGATAACTTATGGAATTAGGTTGGGACCTCTTTTCAAACCTTTTTTCTCTTAAGTACATGTCCTTTTGAAAAGATAATCAAAAGTTGATAATTAAGAAAGAGAAAAATGAATTAATGGACTAATCCTTTGATCGATTAAATTAAAATTTTAAATAAATCTAATTTCCCTAATTAATCCTTGGGTAGTTCTTCAGGTGTTCAATAACCTAAAGAGAGCTAATGAAATTATAGTTAGCTCACATGTGTGAGAAAACCATAAAAGTAATTAAGTGAGTTCCTTAAGCTTAATTAATTAATGATTGTGAGCTAATTGCATTAGGCCCCTTTAATTTCATAGGAGCATTGCTATTTACTTTTCAATTTATTTGCATATCATATTAGCTCATAATTGTTTGATTAATTACCTTTAGGTAACATAGATAAGGGTTTAATTAATTGATTTAATCCATGCTTAACTTAACCAATTCATAAAATCAACCTAATTACTTTTCATTAAATCAAATTAATTCATATATGGGGAATGCAATTAGAATTAGCAAATCATTTTCACATTTTTAAATCAAATAAAACATGAAAATGACATTAAGGAACTTTGGTTCGTTTTAAATGACCTTGTTTAATATGATTATCCTTAGGAATTAATTAGATTGAATGAAATTATGTGCTTATGTTGTTTTATTTCTCTTCAATTGTATTAAATTTTGTATGCCACTTGTAATCATGCTTTCATCCTTTTAAAAATTAATCAAATAAAATGACTTCATCAAGTTGCATGTGTTGGCTTAAATTAAAAATATATGTGGCTATTATCACTATTAAATAGAAAATTAAATGTATAGTATATAAATCAACTATAACACATAGAGTAATGATAATTATGTGTATTTATAAGCTTGTATGTGCTTATAACTTAGAACATGTTATTTGAAGTTCTCTTTTCTTTAATCTTCATGAATTCAGGTAAGGATATGAATATTAACAAGTGTATAGTTCATTTGAAAGGACACAACACTTTCTTGGGTTTATTCTTATGTATATCCATGTTAGAATTTAGATTGAATTTTAGCTCACATGTATAAGAAAATCAAAATATAATTCTTGCATGGTTTACATTCTTATAGTTATTTGTACACTCATGAGTATTTAATAATAGTGGGTATATTTAGTCTGGACACCCGAGGATGCATGGTTTTAAGTAGCCTCAAGAAGGTTCCTACCTCATTCTTCTGATCAAACAATGGTGAAGTACTTGCTTATAACTTTTATACACTTGTGTGTGCATTTGGCTAATGAGTGAAAACCTCACCTTATTCCATATGCATAATTCAAAACAAAAAAAATATAATTTTTTGCATGATTTCCATTCTTATAGTTGTTTATACATCCACATATATTTGAGAATAAGGGGTATTTCTAATCTGGACACTCGGGGACGAACAGCTTTAAGTAGCCCCAAGGAGGTTCCTACCTCATTCTCCTGGTCAAACAATGGCAAAGTACTTGCTTAGAAATTTCTTATATTTGAATGTGTACTTAGATAATGAATGAGAATCCTTTTTTTTAAAAAAAAAATCATTCATGCATTTTGCATTTAAGTGTGCCAAAAACATATTGTATGCATATATATGTTTAAGACTTAATTATATGCATGCTACATATGGTGGAAAGAAATGAACAAACACGTGTTGTGTGATAGCAATTAACTCCAATTAATCTTAAGATGCCTTTCTTCTTGAATAAGATAGAAAATGAAAAAAAAAATAAAAGGGAGCAAAAATAAACTTGGTGGAGGATGTGGATCCTAACATTAAATTCCACCCATAGTTCGTTACTCCATTCGAACATATGGGTAGGACGACCTGACCTCCACCAAGTAGAGGAAGAGGCCAGTTTAGAGTCAATCCCAGGGGTGGAAAACCTCTTTATTGGCCACCCAATATAATATATGTCCCAACTACCAGGAGTACACCTACTATCCATATGGACATAGAATCTAGTTCATAGGATGAGTCTTATATGGTTAGCACACCAGGAAGCTCTTCTTAGTAGTAGATTCCATTGGAGGTGACACTTGAGCTAGATAGTGATGAAGACCAAGATCCAAAGAAAAGCATAAGTGTATCAAAATGTTAGCATGTGAAAGCTCATTTGGGAACTATAGTATAACTCCACTTTCCTTCAAGAGTTTAGAAGCCATGTCATAAGTAAGGATGATTCATATAAAGGTTTAATAGAATTACCTTTTGATTAGTACTTCTCTTATATTTATAATTTAGCAAATAAATGGTTAATCCCACATACTTAGTCAAAGCACATGTCATATTACTTCCAAAAAGTATGGAAGAACAAATGCAAAAGCTCTCAATCAAGACTAACACTAGGATTTGGTATAATGGGTCCAGTTGATGATAACGATTACTCCTTAGTCATCATTAATTATTTGGAATCTCATAGGTTCTTTTCAAGTCACATTAACTCATATGAGGAGCTGTCCTTAGAAACTTCAGATGATCTAGATGATTTTGAAGTCAAAGATGCACCACCAGAGTTTGAAGAAGAGATCAAGTCAACCATTGATGAGCTCAAGGAAATCAACTTAGGAACTGAAGAAGATCCATGCCTAACATACATCAGTTCTTTATTGAATGAAATTAAAACCAATGACTTAGGCTATTGACTGAGTTTAAGGACTACTTTGCATAGAGTTATGAAGAGATGCCTAAATTAGCTCCCAATGTAGCGGTCCATAAACTAATAATAGAGCTTACTGCGAACCCTATCAAGCAAGCTCCTAGATGCATGTGATTAGACATAGAACAACAGGTCATTTATGAAGTCAAGAAACTGATCGATGTTGGCTTCATCTAGGAAGAAAAATACCCTTCCTAGTTAGCTAGCGTCATCCTACTTAAGAAAATGAATGGCCAAATTCATATATACTTCGATTTAGAGATTTAAATAAGGCATGTCCAAAAGATGAATTTCCACTACCAATCTTAGGGCTGATGGTGGATATTGCCTCATCTCATATAGTCATTTTATTCGTGGATGGCTCATATGGAAATAACCAAAAAAAGATGGCCCCTAAAGATAAAAGAAACACTACGTTTAGAACCCCTGATCAGAATCGATTGCTATAAGGTCATGCCTTTCAACCTTAAAAATGCTCGTGCTATGTACTAGTGGGCTATGACTTGAATCTTCAATGAACTCATTCATCATCAAGACAAGTGCTATGTCAATAATCTCGTGGTCAAAAGTAGAGAAAAGGAAGACATCTCTTTGACTTGAGAGTAGTTTTCAAATAGCTAAGAAAATTTAACCTCAAAATGTACCCACTGAAGTGTGCATTTGGAGTAGCTTTAGGGAAATTCTTTGGGTTTGTTGTTCGACACTAGCGAATCAAAATCAATCTGGAGAAGATCAAGGTTAAATTAGAAATGCCACCCATTAAAGTTTAACTCAACACAGATCATTCTAAGGGTGGTTGGAGTATCTAAGATGTTTTATATCCAACCTATAGGGAAGATGTCAGGCATTCTCAACACTTGTCAAAAAGAATGCCAAGTTCAAGTGGGATGATAATTATGAGCATGCCTTCGAATACAATAAGTATTACCTGATGATGCCGCCAGTTTTAGTAGCCCCAATCCCTTGCAAGCTGCTCATAATTTACACTGCTACATTAGATGACTCCCTTGGTGTTTTGTTGGCCCAAGTAAATGACAAAGGGAAGAAAAATGTACTCTACTACCTCAGCCATCATCTAATCCCTACCAAGGCTAATTATACACCCATTGAGAAGCATTGCTTAGCTTTAATCATTGCATCCCAAAATCTATAGCACTACATGCTTCCTTATAAAGTGAACATAATCTCTAGGATCAATCCACTATAATATCTCATGACACAGATGATGCTATCCGGATGGTTGGCATGATGTTCCATGATCCTCTTGCAGTTTGACATTACCTTCATACCCCTCCGTGTAGTAAAAGATAGGTGCTAGTGGATTTCTTAGCAGGACACCCAGTTCCTGCTAATTCTCTACTTAGTGATGATCTCCTTGATGAACAAATCATTCTACTATTCCATTGGGAGATGTACATTGATGGTGTATCTTCCTCTCAAAGAGGAGAAGAACCACATTCTACTATTCCATAAAAGGCAGGGGTAGGAATAGTTCTCTTAACTTCGGATCATGATGTGATGAGATTCTCATATCATCTGTCTAGTCTGTGTAATAACAATGAAGTCAAATATGAGGCTCTGATTGTTGATCTAGAGTTAGTTGTTACTCTGAGCATCCATAACATCAACATCTTCAGGGATTCTCAACTAGTTATCAACTAAATCGCTGGGTCCTATTAGGTTATAAAGCTCAAGACAAGTACACCATGGAGTGGTTGGCCCAAATCCTAAATATTACCATTTATAAGATTCCTCGATGAGAGAACACCATAATGTATGCTTTAGCCAAGCTTTCCAAGGATTTGGCAAGTCTGGAGGATGAGTCCATATCAATAAAGGTCCAAAATAGACAAGTCTTATCTCTTATTGATATTGAACTCATCAAAAAGTACTCTCTTAAAGGGGAGGTTACCATTGCTAATAAGGATGAGGAGTTAGATTGGAGGAAATTATTCATAGATTACCTAAATAAAGGAAAATTATCTTAAGAGAAGTCCCAAGCCCATCAGATGAAACACAGAGCACTTTCCTATGCTCTTATGGATGTTGTCTTGTACTAGTGGTCTTTCAATGAAATATAGTTACGTTGTTTATACAAGCATGAAGCCCATAAGATCATGGCTGAAGTACACACATAATTATGTGGAGCCAACTAATCCGGTCCGAGGATGGAAGCCAAGATCAAGAGATTAGGATACTACTGGCCGCTAATGATCAAAGATTGCATGGATACGGCTAAGCGATGCCACCGATGTCAAATACACGGTGTGATTCTACACTAACCACCCAGCATTCTACATCCTACATTAGCCTCATGGCCATTCGAGTGTTTGAGTACCATTAGAAGTCCAACCTCCATCACTAAAGATAATTGAAGGTAGAAAGATCATAATAGAGTATAATGCCAAGTTACGGTTAGAAGAGATCGATGGTTTGGAGGAGAGATGCCTACAGGTATGCTAAAACTCGAGTTGTACAATGTTAAAATGATTCAAGCTTATAAAAAGTTGGTCTATCCTAGAGCTTTTCATGTAAGAGAGCTTATTTTAGCTCTAAGGACACCGATTGTTGCTCATCGTAAGATCAGAGGCAAGTTTGAACCCACTTAGGAAGGTCTTTTTACCATAGAGAAGGCCTACTAAGGAGGATCTTATTAGCTTATTAATCATAATGAAGAGCTCCCAATGCTTCCAATCAATGTGCTCTACTTAAAGAAATATTATAAATCATGTTTGAAAATAATTATCATCAATGAAAATTCTATTTTGAATTCAATCTGTTACATGTTGAAAGTATTTTTATTTATAAATACCCCACGATGTGTTTATGGTAGGTGTAAGGATCCCGAGTGGCATTCTTTCCTTCATCGACACAACACGGACACAAAATACACACAAACATATAAAATAAATACATATCTTTTGTTTCAGCCTACTCTAAGTTGAAATAATGCCCCAAGCAGCACTCACTCTGTAACTACTTTAGGTCGGGCTGATGTGCTACACTACAATTATGTCACCCTACTGGTCTTCTTGCTTTAGAGGATGTAAGCATGCTACACTTTCCTTGTTTAGCCACTACACACCGATGAATGCCTTGTTAGTTTGGTAGGTCTTATTGCGTGGTCGGTAAGCTACCTCATGTTGGTTTCATTTAAGAGGATGTGAGTTAGCTACACTCAATTCTTAGATTAGCCTTTGTGCACTATCTGGGTCGAGTATATTTGAGGTTTAGGATAAGTCCCCTAGTAGCTTCCTCCCTCCTGACTGCTTCAAGTCTAGGTCTAGTCCTTCCTCAGGGCTCTCCACTTAGTAGTCTCTCTAGGTCAGATAGCATATGTGTCATCGATGACAGACTATCTCATTGATCAATTTCACTTGGAAAGTTGTAAGCTTACATGCTTTCTTTCCATATTGATTGTTGCACACTGACGGAAACCTATGATTGGTTGGTTCTGACTATCCTGACAGATACACCACTCATGCTGACGGATACACTTTAGGTTGGTTGGTTCTCACACCTTAGGATATGCCACTCATGGCAAATGTAAGTCTGCTACACTTTCTCCTTGAGTTCCCCATCGTACACCTATAGGCTTTCTTTTCTAGGGCTTAGTATAATGCCCTTAGTAGCACCTCCTCTGTGGGCACTATATTTGGATCACATCCTTTGCAACCCCATTTAGACACTACCTAGGTTACTATCAGATTAGACAGTTCCCCTTTCCTAGTAACCACCCATATGATTTGAGAATCATCATGGGTGTCTAGTCTCACTTAGAATTTGAGAATAGGCGACAGCCCCTTTCAGTGTGGTCCCTCGTACACCAACAGGGTCTATGTAAATATATAAACAAAATATATATGCACTTGTGGATTAAGAGGACACCCCTAGCGGTAACTTTTCCCAAGAAGGCATCCTATCTTTAAAGTAGTGTCAGCAAAACTCCTTATAGGAACTGCCTAACTACTCTTGAGTTGATATAAGTCCCTTATGGCATTCACTCAGTAGTCTCCCCTAAGTCAGGTTCTATTTGTAGTGCTACCAATTGTTCACCCTAGCAGCTATTCCCTGCTTTAGAAGATGTAAGTGTGCTACACCTTCTCCCTAGCACAATTGTTGCACCCCAAAAGGCAACCCCTTAGGTTCGCTAGCATTACCCCATGGCTAGTAGACTATCCTTTTGGATTTGTAAATATGAGATAAGAAAAGTATGATATAGCCCCTTCTCAGTGGGTCCATCACACACCAACATAGTCCATAAATTGAATATATCAAATTTTACTGAGCTCACATCTCCAATGGATATTCCCTCAATTCAAAATGAAACTAAACCAAACAAACCATATCAAATAATATGAAATTAAAATATAATTAATCCTGACTACTTTTAAGTTGATATAAGTCCCCAGCAGCATTAACTTCGTAGTCGCCCTAGGTTTGGTTTGATTTGTTGTGCATCCAACATGTCATCCTAGTGGTTGTTCCTCGCTTTGGAAGATATAAGTTTTCTACGCCTTCTTCCTAGCATATTGCACTCCAAAAGGTAACCCCTTTGGTTGGCTAGCTCTACCCCACAACTGGTAGCCTATCCCTTTAGATTTATAAACCTGAGGTAGGTTAAGGCTGATATAGCCCCTTCTCAGTGGGTCCATCGCACATTGACCAGGTCCATACATTAACTCAGATTAAATTATACCTGATCTGGTTTTGTCCAGTGGAGTTAAATCACACTCTTCGCCTTAGTGGAGCCCCAAATCATATGTAAATAAGTCAAACAAACAAAGCAAGTTCAAGCCCAACCTCCCCATTGGAGCCAAATTAAACCAACTCCCATGGTAGAGTTAAATCAAAGAAATCCAACCAAACTATTACTCCTAGTGGATACATCCCCAAATAAATTTATGAAATCAAACTCAATTCTAAATCCCCAACGGATATCCCAAACCTGCTTCCCTAGTGGATGGTTCATATATCGGATCCCTAATAGACTCAAGCCCATATATTTAGCGATGTACCTCCACATCAATTAAAATAAAACAAATTAAAGTCAATTCTATCTTAATCCCTGGTGGATTATAGATTCTTATCCCTAGCGAATCTTTTTTTCATAAATCATATAATCACATCAAATTCAAACCTTATCCTCAATAGATTTTTTTCTTCTATGCCCTCGACATAAACCCCTCACATGTCATGTCTAATGCATGTGTGATCCCCTAGCCGATCTCCTCCATGTCCTTGACATAGATTTCTCATCAATTCTTATTTCTTCTCTTATGCACACCTTTAATACTTCAACCAAAAGCCTAATAATGTATTCGTTCAAATTACATCATCTTAACATTATAATCAACATTTTATGATTTGTGATGGTGCAAGCTCAAACTAACTATACAATATCATGCTAAAAATATTAAGGTTTAGGAAATAACAAACTAAATTATATTATAATATATGATGTTATATTATAATTTGTTATAATATAATATATTATCTAACATTAGACCTCATTAGAATCACTTAAAAGGAACAAATAACAAAATTTTCACAAAATATGAATAATGTTCCTTTTGGATGTAAAATTATTATTTTTCTATTAGGGTTTAGGGTTAGGATTTAGGGTATTAATAGTCAAGGGAAAGTCCTTGAAGACATTTTCTTTAGCTACTATAACTATGTTAGGATTAAGTCATTCTTTGGATTTACCCCTAATGACATCTTTATTCAAAGTTTAGGGTTAGTATAAGATTTAGGGTTTAGGGTTTAGTGCTAGTTTAGGATTTAAGGTTTAATGTTTGGGGTTTAGGGTTTAGGGTTGTAGATTTTAGGGATTAAAGTTTATGGATTTAGGATTTAGGGTTTAGGGTTAAGGGATTAGGGTTTTAGGGTTTAGAGTTTAGGGTTTTAGGTTTAAGGTTTAGAGATTAAGATTCAAAGTTTAGGGTTTTGGGTTTAGGGTTCATGATTTAGGGTTTAGGGTTTAGGGTTTAATTTTTATGGTTTAGGGTTTTTAGGGTTTAAAGTTTACCATTTAGGGTTTATGGCTTAGGTATTAGGTTTATGGTTTAAGCTTTAGTTTGATGTTTTGGGTTTAGAGTTTTGGGTTTAGGGTTTAAGGTTTCTTTTAATAGAGAATAAATTCAAATTCAATATTTCTTCTATTTGATTTCATAAACCAAGTAGCATCCCAAGTTTTCTAAGACACAAGCGATGACATAGATAAAAAATGATGACTAATTGAGCAAATCAAAAACTCTAGAAAAGTAGAATCATCTCTACTATATAGATACAGTCCCATAAGCAGTAGATCAGATCGACCCTTATTTAGTTTCTGCAGTTCCCATCAGAACCACCCCCGCCTCTCGAGTAGGGTGATCCACCATCAAATCCCCGATCTCTCCCTTTTCCACCAGCATAGCTGTAACCTCCATCGCTCCTCCTACCTTCTTTATCACCACTACTCTGACCACCACATCCACATCCACAAGCACCTCTAGATCCCCCACCACCACTATGATAATCATTGCATCCGCCTTCGCCGACACCGCTAGATCAAGATTGAGCCCAATTGACGATGATGTTCCGTCCATCAAGGTTCTGCCCATTCTTAGGGTTTAGGGTTTAGGGTTAGCTTAGGTTGTAGGTTTAATGTTGTAGGTATAGGCTTTAGGGTCTAGGGTTAGTTTTAGCATTTAGGGTTTAGGGTTTAGGATTTAGGGTTTCGGGTTTAGGGTTTACAGTTAAAAAAAAAAAGAAATCTGGTAGGTTTAGGTTTATTTAGTTTATTTATTATTTATTTTAGTTTATTTTATTTTTTATTTTTATTTAGGTCAAATTTTTATTTTTAGGTTTAGGTTTAGGCTTACAATTATTTTTTCAGTTTAGTTTTTTTTTATTAAATTTTTTAAGTTTATGTTTTATTTTTTATTTTTAGGTTCAAGTTTAGGTTTTTATTTTCTTTTTCTAGATTTAGGTAAAAATTTTTATTTTAGGTTAATTTTTAGGTTTTATTTATTAATTTAGGTTTAGGTTTATTTTTAGTTTATTCTATTTATTTAGTTTAGGGTTTAGGTTTAGTTTATTTTAGGTTTAAGTTTAGGTCTTATTTATTTTAGTTTAGTTTATTTTAATTTAGGTTTTGGTTTAATATTTTTATTTTAGGTTTAGGTTTTTTTTAGTTTAAGGTTTAGGTTTTATTTTTTATTTCTTTTTAGGTTTTTTTTAGGTTTAGAATTTTATTTAGTTTTTTAAGCTTTGTTTTCTTACATTTAGTTTTTATTTTATTTAGGTTTTTATTTATTTTATTTTAGTTTAGTTTATATTTTTTATTTTATTATATTTTTAGGTTTAGGTTTATGTTTAAGTTTAAGTTTTGGTTTTTATTTTATTTGATTATTTCATTTTATTTAGGTTCATTTTTTTTCTTTATTTTATTTTTAGGTTTTATTTAGTTTAGGTTTAGGTTTTTAGGTTTTTTGGGTTTATTTATTGGGGTTTAGGGTTTGGGGTTTAGGGTTTGTGGTTTAGGGTTATAGATTTTAGGGTTAGGGAACTAGGTGTAAGGTTTAGGGTTTTATTTTATTTATTTTTATTTTTAATTTTTTTAAAAAATTAAGTAAACTGGTAGGTTTTTGTTTATTTAGTTTATTTAGTTTTTTTTCATTTATTTTAGATTATTTTATTTTTTATTTTTATTTAAGATTATTTTTATTTTGGTTTAGTTTAGTTTATTCATTCTAGGTTCTATTATTTTAGTTTATTTAGTAGGTTGAGGTTTAGGTTAAGGTTTATTTTTTAGTTTAGATTTATTTTTATTTTATTTTTTAGGTTTAAGTTTTATTTTTTATTTTTAGGTTTAGGTTTAGATTTTTATTTTATTTTTTTAGGTTTAGCTTTTAGGTTTTTATTTTAAGTTTATTTTTAAGTATTATTGTTTAGTTTAGGTTTAGGTTTAGGTTTATTTTTAGTTTATTTTATTTTATTTAGTTTAGGTTGAGGTTTAGATTTAGTTTACTTTAGGTTCAGGTTTAGGTTTTATTTATTTTAGTTTAGTTTATCTTAGTTTAGGTTTATTTTATTTTTATTTTAAGTTCAAGTTTTTTTTAGTTTAGGGTATAGGTTTTATTTTTTATTTATTTTTAGGTATATTTTTTGGTTTAGGTTTTTATTTAGTTTTTATTTTATTTTATTTTAGGTTTATTTTATTTTTATTTTAGGTTTAGTTTTTATTTTATTTAGTTTTTTTTTATTATTTTTAGTTTAGTTTAGGTTTTCTTTTATTTTATTTTAGTTTAGTTTATATTTTTTTTATTTTCTTTTTAGTTTAAGGTTTATGTTTACATTTTATTTTATTTTATTTTTTAGGTTTAAGTTTAGGGTTTAGAGTTTTAGGGTTTAGGGTTTAAGTTTTAGGGTTTAGGGTTAGGGTTAGGGTTTAGGGTTTAGGGTTTAGGGTTTAGGGTTTAGGGTTTAGTGTTTCGGCTTTAAGGTTTTGGGTTTTCAGGGTTTATGGTATAGGGTTAGCTTAGGATTAAGGGTTAGTTTAGCATTTAGGGTTTAAGTTTTAGGGTTAGGGTTTTTAACTTTTAGGGTTTATAGTTTAGGGTTAGCTTAGGGTTTAGGGTTTATGGTTTTAAGGTTTAGGTTTAGGGTTTAGGGTTAGTGTTCAAGGTTTCGGGTGTAAGGTTAGCTTAGGGTTTAGGGTTTTATTTTTTTATTTTTTTATTATAGGGCTTATTTTTTTACTTTTTTTATTTTAAGTTTAGGTTTATTTTTTAGGTTTATTTTTATATTGTTTTATCTTTAAGTTTAGGTTTATTTTTATTACATTTTTATTTTTATGTTTGCTTTAGGTTTATTTATTTAGTTTAGTTTAGTTTATTTTTGGTTTATTTTATTCTAGTTTAGCTTATTTTATTTTCACATTATTTATTTTGGATCATTTAATTTATTTTTATTTATTTTATTTAGGTTTAGGTTTTAGTTTAGATTATTTATTTTAGTTTAGTTTATTTAGTCTATTTATTTTTATTTAGGTTTATTTTGTTTTTAAGTTTATTTTTATATTTTAATTTTAGTTTATTTTATTAATTTTAGGTTTCATTTAGTTCAGTTTTTAGTTTATTAATTTTTTTGTATATTTTAATTTTATTTATTTATTACTATTATTTTTTGTTTATTTAGGTTTAGGTTTAAGTTTATTTATTTAGCTTAGTTTATTTAGTTTTTTTTGAAGGTTTGATTTAGTTTAAGTTTATTTTTTATTTAATTTATATTAATTTATTTTATTTTATTTTTATTTTATTTTATTTATTTTTGGTTTATTCTATTTTTATCTTATTATATTTATTTTTAGTTTTAGGGTTTATTTATTTATTTTTAGTTTAGCTTATTGTATTTATTTTTATTTATATGGTTTAGTTTAGGTTTATTTAGTTTATTTTTATTTACTTTATTTATTTTTATTTTAAATTTTTTTATTTAATTTAGTTTAGGTTTATTATTTTTATTTATTTTATTTTTAATTTAGTTTATTTTATTTATTTAGGTTTATTTTATATTATTTCAGGTTTATTTTACTTATTTAGTGTAGGTTTAGGTTTATTTATTTATTTTAGTTTATTTTTATTTTATATTATTTATTTGTTTTATTTTTATTTTAGCTTATTTAGGTTCTAGGTTTATTTTTTAAATTTATTTTATTTTATTTATTTTTATTTTAGGTTTATTTTAGTTTAATTTGGGTTAATTTAGTTTAGTTCAGTTTATTTTTACTTTTATTTTTATTTAGGCTTTTAGGTTTATTTTCATTTAGTTTATTTTATTTTATTTAGTTAATTTAGTTTAGTTTTAGGTTTAAGTTTTTTAGTTTATTTTATTTTTTAGTTTAGGTATTTTTTTTGTAGTTTTTATTGAAGGTGAATTTTATTTTGATTATTTATTTATTTATTCTAGTTTAGTTTATTTAATTTAATTTAGGTTTAGGTTTTATTTTTCGGTTTAGGTTTATTTTACTTTATTTAAGTTTATTGTATTTTAGGTTTATTTAGTTTATTTAGGATTTATTTAGTATATTCTTATTTATTTAATTTTAGTTTATTTTATTTAGTTTAGGTTTAGGTTTATTTAGTTTAGTTTAGGTTTTAGCTTTAGGTTTATGTTTAGGTTTATTTATTTATTTTAGATTTTGTTTAGGTTATTTTATTTTTTAGTTTATTTTGGTTTAGGTTTATGTTTATTTTTATTATTTTTTATTTAGTTTATTTAGTTTAGTTTAGTTTATTTATTTATTTTATATAGTTTATTTATTTAGTTTATTTATTTTTATTTTATTTATTTAGTTAGTTTACTTTATTTAGTTTAGATTAGTTTAGTTTATTTACTTTTTATTTTATTTTATTTATTAATTTTTTTGTTTAGTTTATTTTATTTTTTTATTTACCTATATTTAGTTTATTTTACTTTATTTATTTATTTAAGTTGATTTATTTTTAGTTTTTTTATTTAGTTTAGGTTTTTTTTAGTTTAGTTTATTTAGTTTTGTTTAGTTTATTTAGGTTTATTTAGTTTATTTGTTTTATTTTATTTTTATTTAGTTTATTTTAGGTTTATTTATTTAGTGTAGTTTATTTTATTTTATTTTAGTTTATGTTTAAGTTTATTTCTTTATTTATTTAGTTTAGTTTAGGTTTATTTTATGTTTAAGTTTAGGTTTTATTTTATTTTATTTTAGTTTATTTTATTTAGTTTATTAATTTATTTAGGTTTTTATTTTTATTTTCTTAGTTTATTTTATTTTAGTTTAGGTTCAGCTCTAGGTTTAAGTTTATTTTTTATTTCAAGTGTTTAGTTTTTATTGATTATTTATTATTTATTTTATTTTATTTTTATTTAGTTTTTTTATTTATTATATTTTAATTTAGGTTAGGTTTATTTATTTATTTTATTTATTTTTTATTTATTTTTTTATTTTATTTAGTTTATTTATATTTTTTTATCTTTAATTTTTAGTTTATTTTTTTTAGGTTTTTAGTTTAGTTTAGTTTATTTATTTTTAGTTTAGATTTTATTTATTTTTGTTTAGTTTATTTATTTTAATTAATTTATTTTATTTTTATTTAGTTTTGATTTAGGTTTAAGTTTAAGTTAATTTATGTTATTTTGTTTAGGTTTATTTATTTTTATCTTATTTTAGTTTACTTAGTTTATTTTTTGGTGAATTTACATACATACCACACAATTCTTATGCATTTACATATTTCACACCCAAACTTTAATTTTTACTTAAATAACACTTAAATTTTTATTATTACATCAAAAATACCACCCTGGTTACTTTTTCCAAGTGAAATGCAACTTTTTCTACATAGGAAAAGTGCTAGTTTTATAAATATTCAAGTTTGGGTGTGAAATATGTAAATGCATAAGAATTCCGTGGTATGTATGTAAATTTCCCTTATTTTTTATCTATTTATTTTAGGTTTAGGTTTTATTTATTTATTTATTTTAGGTTTAGCTTAATTTTATTTAGTTTATGTTTAGTTTAGGTTTAGGTTTAGGTTTATGTTATGTAGTTTAGTTTACTTTTAGGTTTATTTTATTTAGGTTTATGTTAATCATATTTAGGTTTATTTATTTTTATTTATTGTATTTTATTTATTTTAGTTTATTTATATATTTTAGTTTATTTATTTAATTTTTCATTTAATTTTTTTTGCTTAGATTTAGGTTTAATTTATTTTAGTTTATTTTTTATTTAGGTTTCGGTTTATTTATTTTATTTTATTTTATTTATTTATTTTAGGTTTATTTTAGTTTAATTTGGGTTAATTTAGTTTAGTTCAGTTTATTTTTACTTTTATTTTTATTTAGGCTTTTAGGTTTATTTTCATTTAGTTTATTTTTATTTTATTTAGTTAATTTAGTTTAGTTTTAGGTTTAAGTTTTTTAGTTTATTTTATTTTTTAGTTTAGGTATTTTTTTTGTAGTTTTTATTGAAGGTGAATTTTATTTTGATTATTTTATTTATTTATTCTAGTTTAGTTTATTTAATTTAATTTAGGTTTAGGTTTTATTTTTCGGTTTAGGTTTATTTTACTTTATTTAAGTTTATTGTATTTTTAGGTTTATTTAGTTTATTTAGGATTTATTTAGTATATTCTTATTTATTTAATTTTAGTTTATTTTATTTAGTTTAGGTTTAGGTTTATTTAGTTTAGTTTAGGTTTTAGCTTTAGGTTTATGTTTAGGTTTATTTATTTTTTTTAGGTTTTGTTTAGGTTATTTTATTTTTTAGTTTATTTTGGTTTAGGTTTATGTTTATTTTTATTATTTTTTATTTAGTTTATTTAGTTTAGTTTAGTTTATTTATTTATTTTATATAGTTTATTTATTTAGTTTATTTATTTTTATTTTATTTATTTAGTTAGTTTACTTTATTTAGTTTAGATTAGTTTAGTTTATTTACTTTTATTTTATTTTATTTATTAATTTTTTTGTTTAGTTTATTTTATTTTTTTTTATTTTATATTTAGTTTATTTTACTTTATTTATTTATTTAAGTTGATTTATTTTTAGTTTTTTTATTTAGTTTAGGTTTTTTTTAGTTTAATTTATTTAGTTTTGTTTAGTTTATTTAGGTTTATTTAGTTTATTTGTTTTATTTTATTTTTATTTAGTTTATTTTAGTTTATTTATTTAGTGTAGTTTATTTTATTTTATTTTAGTTTATGTTTAAGTTTATTTCTTTATTTATTTAGTTTAGTTTAGGTTTATTTTATGTTTAAGTTTAGGTTTTTATTTTATTTTTATTTTAGTTTATTTTATTTAGTTTATTAATTTATTTAGGTTTTTATTTTTATTTTTTTAGTTTATTTTATTTTAGTTTAGGTTCAGCTCTAGGTTTAAGTTTATTTTTTATTTCAAGTTTATTTTTATTTTTATTTCATTTAGGTTTAGTTTTTATTGATTATTTATTATTTATTTTATTTTATTTAGGTCGACGCTATCTAGACGGTTGATATGATGGTCCATGATCCTCTCACAATTTGACATTACCTTCGTGCCCCTCCATGTGGTGAAAGGACAAGCGCTAGCAGATTTCTTAACCACACCCACTTCTTGTTGACTCTCTTCTTAGTGATGATCTCCTCGATGTACAAATCATGAACTTAGGGGATACTAGCATTCACTTCTAGGAGGTGTACTTTGATGGTGTGGCTTCTTCTCAAAGAGGAGAAGAACCACAATCTATTATTCCAGGAAAGGCAGGGGTAGGAATAGTTTTCTAAACTCTATACTGTGATGAGATGAGATACTAATATCATCTATCCAATCTTTGAACCAACAACGAAGCTGAATATGATGCTCTATTTACTGATCTGGAGTTAGTTGTTACTCTAAGAATCCAAAACATCAAAATCTTCAGGGATTCTCAGCTAGTTATCAACCAAATCAATGGGTCTTATAAGGTCATGAAGCTCAAGCTCCACCACTACCACAAGTACACCATAAAGTTTTTGCCCCAAATTTTATAGGTTTCCATTTATAAGATTCCTCAAGGAGAGAACGTCATAGTGTATGCTTTAGCCAAGCTTGCCAAGGAGTTGGCAAGTCCGAAAGATGAGTTCATATCAATAAAGGTCCAATATAGACAAGTCATATCCCTTATTGATATTGAACTCATCAAAAAGTACTATCTTGAAGGGGAGGTCACCATTCCAAAGAAGGATGAGGAGTTAGATTGGAGGCAACTATTAATGTATTACCTAAACAAAGGAAAACTACCTAAAGAGAAATCCCAAGCCTAGCATATAAAGCAGAGAGAACTTTCCCACACTCTTGTGGATGGTGTCTTATACCGGTGGTCTTTCGATCATATGTGGTTAAGTTATTTAGATAAGCATGAAGCCTGTAAAATCGTGATCGAGGTACACTCAAGACTATATTGAGCCAACCAAGCTAGTCCAAAGATGAAAGCCAAGATCAAGAGACTAGCATACCCCTGGTCATCAATGATTAAAGATTGCATGGCTACAGCTAGGCGATGCCACCAATATCAAATACACGGTGTGGTCCTACACTAATGACCCAACATTCTACATCCTACATTGGCCTCATGGCCATTAAAGTGTTGGGTTACGAACATAGTGGGTCTGATTGATTCTGCTTCTTCCAGGGTCATCGATTCATCTTAGCTGCTACTGACTACTTTTCTAAATGGTCGAAAGAGATTCTGCATAGAGAGGTCATAGCTGAGCATGTGCTCTAGTTTTTTAGGAACAATATTGTATATAGGTTCGGAGTGCCTTGATGAATTATATCTAATAATGGTTCTCATTCAAGAGCAACGAGGTCAACAACTTTTCCCAGAATCACAACATAGATTGGAGATATTCTACCATCAACTACCCGAGGGAAAATGGCTTTGTAGAAACCATAATAAAAACTCTCATCAAAATACTAAAGAAGACACTCGACAATAAAAATTGATAGTGGCATGAGAAGTTAGTTGAAGCCTTGTGGGCCTATCGCACCACATATAGAACTCCAATACAATCTGCTCAGTCTGAAGCTGTTCTACCATTATAAATCTAACTCCCATCACTAAGGCTGGCTATGGGTAGCAAGATCACAATAGAGTACAATGCCAACCTATGGTTAGAAGAGCACGAAGGTTTAGAGGAGAGACTCTTGCGATCATGCAAAAAGCTCAAGTTGTACAAAGCTAATATGATTCAAGCTCACAATAAGTTGGTCTGTGCTAGAGCTTTTCAAGTAGGAGCGCTTATTTTAGTTATGAGGAGATCGATTATTTCCCGTCATAAGATGGGAGGCACATTTGAACTCACCTAGGAAGGTCATTTTGCCATAGAGAAGGCTTACCAAGGAGAATCTTATGAGCTTATTAATCATAAGGGAGAGCGTACAATGCTTCCAATCAACAGGCTCTACTTAATGAAATATTATAAATCATGTTTGAAAATAATTATCATCAATGAAAATTACATTTTAAATTCAATCTCTTTCATGTTGAAAGTATTCTTGTTTGCGAATTTTTGATGATGTGTTTATGGTAGGTGTAAAGAACTCGAACGATGTCCTATCCTCATCTACACAAGACAAACACAAACTACACATAAACATATAAAATAAACAGATAACTTTTATCTTAGGCTACTCTGAGTTGAGATACTGCCCCCAGTGGCACTCACTCAATAGCTGCCCTAGGTCTGTCTGACATGCTACCCTGTTAGTGTGTCACCCCAGTGGTCTTCTTGCTTTGGAAAATATAAGTCTATTATGCTTTCCTTCCTTACTTAGCCACTACACGATGAATGCCTTCTTTGTTTTGTAGGCCTTATTGCATGGTTGGTAAGCTACCTCATGTTGGGTTCATTTACGAGGATGTGAGTCTATACTTTGTTCTTGGATTAGACTTTGTGGACTGACTGGGTCGAGTATATTTGACATTTAGGATAAGTCCCCTAGCGACTCCTTCTCTCTTGACTACTTCAAGTTTAGGTTCAGTCCTTCCTTAGGGCTACCCACTTAGTATTGTCTCTAGATTAGATGATAGTTATTCTACTGATGATAGACTATTTCAATGATCAGTTCTGCTTAGGAAGTTGTAAGCCTACCTAGTTTTTTTAGATTGTTCATTGCACTCTGATGGGTAGCTTAGGTTGGTTGGTTCTCACTATGCTAATGAATACACCACTCATGTTGACAAATACACCTTAGGTTGGTTGGTTCTCGCACCTTAGGATAAACCACTCATGGCAGATGTAAGTCTGCTTTGCTTTCTCCTTGAGTTGGCCACCGTACACCTATAGGCTTTCCTTTCTAGGGCTCAGGATAATGGTCCAAGTAGCACCTCCCCTATGGGCACTATATTTGGATGAAATTCTTTGTGACCCCATTTAGACACTACCCAGATTACTATCAGATTGGCTAGTTCCCCTTTCCTAGTAACCACCCCTGTGGTTGGAGAATATGTCCTATGGATGTGTAGATTCTTCCTTGGTCTAATAAATCTGAGATATGTTAAGGCTGACATAACCCATTCTCAGTGTGATCCCTCGCACACTAATAGGGTCCACGCAAATATATAAATAAAATATATATTCACTTAATGATTAGGAGGACACCCTTAGCAGTACCTTTTCCCAAGCAGGTATCCTATCTTTAGGGCAATGTCAGCAAAACTCCCCATAAGAATCTCCTTACTACTCTTGAGTTTATATAAGCCTCCAATGACATTCACTCAGTAGTAGCCCCTAAGTTGGGTTCAATTTGTTGTGCTACCAATACGTCACCCCAACAGTTGTTCCCTGCTTTAGAAGATGTAAGTCTGTTATGCCTTCTTCTTATCACAGCCATTGCACACTGAAAGGAAACCCCTTAGGTTGCTTAGCTCTACCCCATGGGCAGTAGACTAACACTTTGGATTTATAAATCTGAGATAAGAAAAGTCTGATATAGCCCCTTCTCAGTGGGTCCATCGCACACTGATATGGTCCATAAATTAAATCTATCAAATTTGACCAAGCTCACGTCTCTAGTGGATATGTCTTTAATTCAAAAATGAACTAAACCAAACAAACCATTTCAAATCACATGAAATTAAGATAAAATCAATCCTGATTAATTTTGAGTTGACATAAGTCCCCAGCGACATTCACTTAGTAGTCACCCTAGGCCAGGTTTGATTTATTGTTCATCCAACAGGTCACCCTAGCGATTTTTCCTCACTTTGGAAGATGTAAGTCTGCTATGCCTTTTTTCTAGCATAGTTATTGTACACCAAAAGGAAACCCCTTAGGTTGGCTAGCTCTACCATGCAGCCGATAGACTATCTTTTTAGATTTGTAAACCTGAGGTAGGTCAAGGCTGTTATAGCCTCTTCTTAGTGGGTCCATCGCACATCGACAGGATCCATATATTAACCCAGATGAAATTAAAGATAATATGATTTTCCCTAGTAGAGTTAAATCACTCTTCTCCCTAGTGGAGCCCAAAATCACATATAAATAACACATGCAAATAAATTTAATTCAAAACCAACCTCCCTAGTGAAGCCAAATTAAACCAACTCCCCAGTAGAATCTTGATCCTGAATACATGCTTGAAGCTTCATATACCTGATCCCCAGCAGACTCGAGCCCATATCTCTAGTAGATATGCCTCCAAATCAATTAAAATAAAACAAATTAAAGTTGATTCAATCTTAATCCTTGGTGGATTATAGATTCTTATCCCCAGCAGATCTTCTTTGCAAAATCATATAATCAAATCAAATTCAAACCTTATCCCCTGTAGATTGTCTTCTTCTATTCCCTCATCATAGAACCCTCACATATAATGTTCAATGCATGTGTGATCCCCTAGCGGATCTCCCTCCATGTCCTTGACATGGTATTCTCATCAAATCTTATTTCTTCTCTTATGCACACCTTTAATACTTCAACCAAAAGCCTAATAATGTATTCGTTCAAATTACATCATCTTAACATTGTAATTAACATTTGATGATTTTGATCGTTCAAGCTCAAACTAAATAATAAATAACATTCTAAACATATTGTAATGTGAATTAACACACTATATTATATTATAATATATGATTTTATATTACAATTTGCTATAATATAATATATTGTCTAACCTTACACCTCATTAGAATCACTTAAAAGGAACAAATAACAAAACTTTCTCAAAATATGAATAATGTTCATTTTTGATGTAAAATTGTTATTTTTCTATTAGAAATGCTATAAAATAGCATAATTTTGGTGTTGCTTCTTGGTGTGTGCTATGAAATTGGCCAAATTCTTCCATCTCAACTTTCAAATTAGCATTTTTATGAGTTTTGACCCAATGTATTATAACAAAAGTAAAACATACTAAAATATACAATAACATTTAGTAACACACCACCACATTCATATATATGTAAAGTTATTTTTTTATGTACATTATATTTTAATATGCTTTGATATAAAATATTATCTTACATTACACCTTAAAATGAATCAGTTTAAGCAAAATATTTATCAAATTTACTTGAAAAATGAACATTTATTTTGGATGCAAAATTTCATTCTTTTGATTAAATGACAAACCATAGCACACCCCCAAAGATGTTCCCTAAAGCTTACCTTAAATTTGGCCAAATCCCATCATCTTAGCCTATAAATCAGTATCTTTATGAATTATACCAATACAAACTATACTACATCATACTATTGCAAACTAAAATATGCTAAATAATGATTAGTAATACATAATAGTATGCTATAATGCATGATGCTACACTCTGTTATGGCATCCTATATTATAATACACTATAACATATTATATTATATTATATTGCATATCACATCAGAATGGATTGCTTAAGATAAAAAATCATAAAATTAGTTTAAATAATATAAAACTATATATTTTAGTCATATCACTTACATATTTTAAATTGAAACAAAATATTATGATGTCATGCTCTACCTATTATGAATTTGTCCAAATTCCATAATTTTATAGTCTAAATGAACATTTTTATAAATAATGCTAGTGTAAGCTCGACTGCATGATTGTAAAATACTAAAACAATTTAAAATGCATAGAATAATATAGTATGTATATGATGTTATACTATGCTACAACATATAATATTTATTTTGAACATAAAAGCTTACTTTTTAGACTACAAGTGGTGTAGCACACCTTTGGTACTACAACCTAATTCCCACTTCAAATTTACAAATTTCATCATATGATTTATTAAATTAATATTTTTATGATTTATAATAACATAGACTATAGGGCACAATAATACCATAATATACTAAAACATTTCAAACATCTTATTAGATCAAAAATACATCAGTGCATGCTCTAGGATATGATGCTACATTATACCTTAATATATAATATTATATTATGATTTAGGGTTAGGGTTTAGGGTATTCAAATCTCTACTAGTCAAGGGAAAGTCTCTTGAAGACATTTTCTTTATCTTCCATAACTATGTTAGGATTAGGTCATTCTTTGGATCTACTCCTAAAGACATCTTTATTCAAGGTTTAGGGTTTAGGGTTTGGTTTTAAGGTTAGTTTTGGGTTTAGGTTTTAGGGTTAGTTTAGGGTTTAGAGTTTAGGGTTTATGGTTTGGGTTTAGGGTTTAGGGTTATAGGTTTTAGGGTTTAAAGTTAACGGTTAATATTTTAGGGTTTTAGGGTTTAGGCTTTATGGTTTAGGGTTTAGTGTTTAGGGTTAAGTGTTTTTATGGTTTAGGGTTTAGGATTTAAGGTTTGGGGTAGAGGGTTTTGGTTTTAGGTTTAGGGTTTTTGGTTTTGGGTTTAAGGTTTTTTTTAACAGAGAACAAATTCATATTTAACGTATATTCTTTTCAGTTTCATCAACCAAGTAGCACCTCAAGTTTTCTATGACACAAACAATGACATAGATAAAAAATGAGCACCCATAAAGAAAATTGAAAACCCTAGATAAGTAGAACGTCTCTAGAAAGTCACGTTCCATAAGTAAAATCGATGTTCAGTTTCTCCTTCTGTCGAACCACCATCTCTCAGTAGTGGGATTCACCATCATATCCCTGATCTCTCCCTCCGCCACCACCATGGTTTTAGGGTTTAGGGTTGTAGGTTTAGGGTTTGGGGTTTGGGGTTTAGGGTTTAGAATTTACGGTTTAGGGTTTTTTTTTTAAAATTAAGTAATCCGGTAGGTTTAGGTTTATTTAGTTTAATTTTTATTTATGTGAGTTTATATTATTTTTTATTTTTATTTAGGTTTACCTTTTATCTTTATTTAGTTTCATTTATTTATTTTAGGTTTATTTATTTTAGTATTGTATTTTTATTTTATTTTTTTTTAAGTTTAGGTTTATTTTTTTATTGAGTTTTATTTTTATTTTGTTTTTTTAGATTTAGGTTTTATTTTTTTTTAGGTTTAGGTTTAGGTTTTTATTTTATTTTATTTGGTTTAGGTTTTAAGTTTTTATTTTAGGTTTATTTTTAGGTTTTATGTTTTAGTTTAGGTTTAGGTTTATTTTTAGTTTATTTTATTTTATAAAGTTTAGGTTTAGATTTAGTTTAAGTTTATATTAGTATTAGGTTTAGGTCTTATTTATTTTAGTTTAGTTTAGGTTTAGGTTTAGGTTTATTTTTATTTTTGGTTTTATTTTTCTTTTATTTTTATGTTTAATTTTTAGGTTTAGGTTTTTATTTATTTTTATTTTATTTTATTTAGGTTTTTTATGCTTAGGTTTATTTTATTTTTTAGTTTAGTTTAGGTTTTTATTTATTTTATTTTAGTTTATTTGTATTTTTTATTTTATTTTATTTTTAGGTTTAGGTCTAAGTTTTAGTTTAGGTTTTTATTTTATTTTTTTATTTTATTTAGGTTTAGGTTTATTTATTTATATTATTTATAGGTTTTATTTAGTTTAGGTTTAGGTTTTTAGTTTCTTAGGATTTAGAGTTTAGGGTTTAGGGTTTAGGGTTTAGGGTTACAGTTTAGGGTTTAGGGTTTAGGATTTAGTGTTTAGGCTTTAGGGTTTAAGATTTTTCAAGTTTAGGGTTTAAGTTTAAGGTTTAGGGTTATTTTCAAGTTTAGAGTTTAGGATTTAGGGTTTAGGGTTTAGGGTTTAAGGTTTAGGGTTAGTTTATAGTTTAGGGTTTATGGTTTAGGGTTTTAGTGTTTAGTTTTTAGGGTTTATAGGTATGTGAGGTTAGGGTTTAGGTTCTTGTTTAGGGTTTAGGGTTTATAGTTTAAAGGTTTAGGGTTTAGGTTTAGGTTTGGGTTTAGGGTTTAAGGTTTAGGGTTTAGGGTTAGTTTTAGGGTTTTGTGTTTATGGTTTAGGGGTTAAGATTTAGGGTTTAGGGTTTAGGACTTAGGATTTATGGTTTTTTTTAAACTGGTAGGTTTTGGTTTATTTTGTTTATTTCTTTTTTATTTTAGTTTATTTTATTTTTTATTTTTATTTTAATTTATTTTTTATTTTTATTTAGTATGGTTTATTTATTTTAGGTTTATTTATTTTAGTTTAGCATTTTTTATTTTGGTTTATTTTTTAGGTTTAGGTTTAGGTTTATGTTTTTTTTAACTTTAGTTTTAATTTTACTTTATTTTTTTAGGTTTAGGTTTTATTTTTTATTTTTAGGTGTAAGTTTAGGTTTTTATTTTATTTCTTTTAAGTTTAGATTTTAGGTTTTTTATTTTAGGTTTAATTTTAGTTTTTATTTTTTAGTTTAGATTTAGGTTTAATTTAAATTAAATTTATTTTATTTAGTTTAAGGTTTAGGTTTAGTTTATTTTTAGTTTAGTTTTAGGTTTTATTTATTTTAGTTTAGTTTATTTTTGTTTATGTTTAGGTTTATTTTATTTTGTTTTGGTTTTAGGTTTTATTTTTTATTTATTTTTAAGTTTACTTTTTAGGTTTATGTTTTTATTTAGTTTTTATTTTATTTTATTTTAGGTTTATTTTATTTTTATTTTACATTTGGTTTTTAATTTAATTAGGTTTTTTATTTTTTAGGTTTATTTTATTTTTTAATTTAGTTAAGGTTCTTATTTATTTTATTTTAGTTTTTATTTTTTATTTTAATTTATTTTTAGGTTTATGTTTAGGTTGTGGTTTAGGTTTAGCTTTAGGTTTAGGTTATAGTTGACTTTTTTATTTTATTTTATTTCATTATTTTATTTACATTTAAGTTTTTTTATGTATTTTATTTTTAGGTTTTATTTAATTTAGGTTTTATGTGTTTAGGTTTTTAGGGTTTAGGTTTAGGGTTTATGGTTTAAGCTTTGGGGTTTAAGGTTTACGATATAGGGTTGTAGGTTTTAGGGTTTATGATTTATGGTTTAGGGTTTAGAATTTTAGAGTTTAGTGTTTAGAGTTATGATTTTATGGCTTAGGGTTTAGGGTTTATGGTTGTCAGTTTAGGGTTTAGGGTTTAGGATTAATGGATCTTATTATTAGTTTTAAATTTTGTTAATTTTTTATGGTTTTATTTAGTTTAGGTTTAAGTTTTAGGTTTTTAGGGTTTAGGGTTTAAGGTTTATGGTTTAGGCTTTGGGGTTTAAGGTTTACAATTTAGGGTTGTAGGTTTTAGGGTTTAGTGTTTAAGGTTTAGGGTTTAGAGTGTTAGGGTTTAGTGTTTAGGGTTTAGGGTTTTATGGCTTAGGGTTTAAGGTTTATGGTTGTAGGTTTAGGGTTTAGGGTTTAGGATTTAGGGATTTTTTTATTAGTTTTAAATTTTTTAAAATTTTTAAATTTTTTAAAATTAGGTAAACTAGTGGTTTAGGTTTATTTAGTTTATTTAGTTTATTTTTTATTATTTGAATTATTTTTTATTTAGATTAGTTTATTTATTTTTAGTTTTTGTATTTTAGTTTATATTTTAGGTTTAGGTTTAAGTTTAGAATTATTTTTTAGTTTAGTTTTATTTTTATTTTAGGTTTTGGGTTTAAGTTTTATTTTTTTATTTTTAGGTTTAGGTTTATTTTTTTATTTTATTTTTCTTAGGTTTAAGTTTTAGGATTTTATTTTAGGTTTATTTTTAGGTATTATTTTTTAGTTGAGATTTAGGTTTATTTTTATTTTATTTTATTTTATTTAGGGTTTAGGTTTTGGTTTATGTTTAATTTATTTTAGGTTCAAGTTTATGTTTTATTTATTTTTGTTTAGTTTATTTTAGTTTAAGTTTAAGTTTACTTTATTTTTACTTTAGGTTTATGTTTTTCTTTTTTGTTTATGGTTTAGTTTTTTTATTTATTTTTAGATTTATTTTTTAGGTTTAGGTTTTTATTTAGTGTTTATTTTATTTTATTTTAGGTTTCTTTAATTATTATTTTAGGTTTAGTTTTTATTTTGTTTAGGTTTATTATTTTTTAGTTTAATTTAGGTATTTATTTATTTTAGTTTAGTTTAGTTCATAATTAATATTTTATTTTCTTTTTTAGGTTTAGGTTAAAGTTTAGATTTAGGTTTTGGTTTTAGTTTAGGCTTTTATTTTATTTTATTATTTTACTTTTTTTATTTATGTTTTTTTATTTATTTTATTTTTAGGTTTTATTTAGTTTAGGTTTAAGTTTTTAACTTTTTAGGGTTTAAGGTTTAGGGTTTAGGGTTTAGTGTTTAGGATTTGGGATTTAGGGTTTTGGGTTGAGGGTTTAGGGTTTAGGGTTTAGGTTTTAGGTTTGAGGGATTAGGGTTTAGGGTTTAGGGTTTTAGGGTTTAGGGTTTAGGGTTTAGGGTTTATGGTTTAGGGTTTAGTGTTGTAGGTTTTGGGTTTAGGGTTGTAGGTTTAGTTTTAGGGTTTAGTGTTTAGGGTTTAGGGTTTAGGATTTAGGGTTTAGGGTTTAGGATTTAGGGTTCCAGGTTTTTTTTTAACCGGTAGGTTTAGGTTTATTTATTTTATTTGTTTTTTATTTTGGTTTATTTTATTTTTTAATTTTATTTAGGTTTATTTTTTATTTTTATCTAATTTGGTTTATTTATTTTAGATTTAATTATTTTAGTATAGGTTTTTTATTTTAGTTTATTTTTTAGGTTTAGGTTTAGGTTTAGGTTTATGTTTTTTTTAGTTTAGTTTTATTCTTATTTTATTTTTTATTTTTAGGTTCAGCTTTAGGTTTTATTTTAGTTTTTTTTTTGTTTAGGTTTTAGGTTTTTATTTTAGGTCAATTTTTAGGTTTTATTTTTTAGTTTAAGTTTTGGTTAATTTTTATTTTATTTTAATTTATTTAGTTTAGGGTTTAGGTTTAGTTTATTTTAGGTTTAGGTTTAGGTTTTATTTATTTTAGTTTAGTTTATTTTAGTTTAGGTTTATATTTATTTTATTTTACTTATTTTAAGTTTTGGTTTTTTTGTTAAGTTTAGGGTTTAGATTTTATTTTTTATTTTTTTTAGTTTATTTTTTTGGTTTAGGTTTTTATTTAGTTTTTATTTTATTTTATTTATTTATCTTATTTTTATTTACCTTTAGTTTTTATTATATTTAGGTTTCATATTTTTTAGATTTATTCAATTTTTTAGTTCAGTTTAGGTTCTTATTTATTTTATTTTGGTTTTTTTATTTTTTATTTTATTTTATTTATATATTTAGGTTTAAGTTTAGGTTTTATATATTTTAGTTTAGCTTATTTTAGCTTAGGTTTATATTTATTTTATTTTATTTATTTTAGGTTTTGGTTTTTTTAAGTTTAGGGTTTAGATTTTATTTTTTATTTATTTTTAAGTTTATTTTTTCAGTTTAGGTTTTTATTTAGTTTTTATTTTCGATTTATTTTATTTTTATTTTAGGTTTAGTTTTTATTTTAGTTAGGTTTTTTCTTTTTTTAATTTTATTATATTTTTTAGTTTAGTTTAGGTTCTTATTTATTTTATTTTAGTTTAGTTTTTATTTTTTATTTTATTTTATTATTAGGTTTAAGTTTAGGTTGGGTTTAGGTTTAGGTTAATGTTTTAGTTGAGGTTTTTATTTTATTTTATTTTATTACTTATATTTAATTTTAAGTTTTATTATTTATTTTATTTTTAGTTTTTATTTAGTTTAGGTTTAGGTTTTTAGGTTTTAGGGCTTAGGGTTTAGGGTTTAGGGATTAGGATTTAGGGTTTATGGTTTAGGGTTTGGGGTTTAAGGTTTACGGTTTAGGGTTATAGGTTTTAGGGTTTAGGGTATGGGGTTTTAGGGTTTAGTATTTAGGGTTTAGGTTTTATGGCTTAAGGTTTAAGGTTTAGGGTTTAGGATTTAGGGATTTTCTTACTTCTTTTTAATTTTTTAAATTTTTATATTTTTTTAAAGTAGGTTTAGGTTTAGGTTAATTTAATTTATTTAGTGTATTTTTATTTATTATCATTATTTTTAATTTTTATTTTTATTTTTATTTAGGTTTATTTTTATTTAGTTTAGTTTATTTATTTTAGATTTATTTTTTTGGTTTAGTTTTTTTATTTTATATCTTAGGTTTAAGTATTATTATTTATTTTTAGGTTTAGGTTTAGGTTTTTATTTTATTTTTCTTAGGTTTAGGTTTTAGGATTTTATTTTAGGTTTATTTTTAGGTATTATTTTTTAGTTTAGGTTTAGGTTTATTTTTAGTTTATTTTATTTTATTTATGGTTTAGGTTTAGGTTTAGGTTTATATTTTATTTATTTTTGTTTAGTTTATTTTAGTTTAGGTATAGGTTTATTTTATTTTTATTTTAGGTTTAGGTTTTTTCCTTTTAGTTTTGGGTTTAGGTTTTATTTTTTATTTTTTTTTAGGTTTTATTTTTAGTTTATTTTTTAGGTTTAGGTTTTTATTTAGTTTTTATTTTAGGTTTATTTTATTGTTATTTTAGGTTTAGTTTTTATTTTATTTAGGTTTTTTTTATTTTTTAGTTTAGTTTAGGTTATTTTAGTTTTATCATTTAGGTTTCTTTAGTTTTAATAGGGTTTCTTATTTATTTTAGTTTAGTTTTTAATTTTTATTTTATTTTCTTTTTTTGGTTTAGGTTTAAGTTTAGGTTTAGGTTTTGGTTTTAGTTTCAGTTTTTATTTTATTTTATTTATTTACTTTATTTTGGTTTAAGTTTTTTTATTTATTTTATTTTTAGGTTTTATTTAGTTTAGGTGTAGGTTTTTAGCTTTTTAGGGTTTAAGGTTTAGGGTTTAGGGTTTAGGGTTTAGGGATTGGGGTTTAGGGTTTAGGGTTTTTGGTTTATGGTTTAGGGTTTAGGATTTCCAAACCCAAATTCCAAAACCAAATGATTTAACTCATGTTATCAAACTTGAAACCCTTCTAAGCCATATGACCTATCCCATGAACTTAGCCAAATTTTAATCCAAATCAATCCAAAATCAATTGATTTTCTCATAATAAATTTATATCTTCAATCATCTTTCTAAATATAAATCAAATCTACATTCAAATGATCAAAACTAAATCAAACTAAATCAAATCAAATCAAAACCCTTCCTAAGACATATGACCTATCCCATGGACTTAGCCAAATCTTAATCCAAATCAAGTCAAACTCAATTGACTTTCTCACAATCAATCATATATTCAATCACCTTCATAAATTTAAATGAAATATACATTTAAATCATCAAAACTAATTCAAACCAAATCAAAATCCAAACATAAGCCACATGACCCAACTCCATGGACTTAGCCAAATTCTTTCATTCCAAAACCCAAATTCAATTGATTTTATCATGAATGAATCATACCTTCAATCATATTCACAATTATAAATGAAATTTTCAATCATCAAGCCAAACAAAAATCAACCCAAGTTAAACCCAAGTTAACCCTTTTGACTTGAAATGTTCAAATGAACCAAACCCATTTGAACCCAAGCCAATTGCAATTGAATTTATATATCAATCCCAAATCCATATATGAACTCAATTAAATCAAACTCATCCCAAAATCAAGCCAACCAAACACAATTGGTCCACTTGACCAAAAGTGGCAAATTTGACCTTTTTGAGCCAAGTTATAATCCTACTCAAATTAGATTGAACCAAGCCCATCATAATCGCCCATCAAGATTGTTGATCACTCTAGGTTGATCAATTGTCATAAATTGGGTCAAAACAAGTCAACTTGGTCATTTGACCAAGTCATCCCCTTAACTCATATGAACCAAACTAGCCAAATTGTAACCTAAACCAAATCAAAATAAATATTTAAATATGACTTGACCTTCAATTGAGTCAAACAAAATCCAATTATCCTTCTTGACCCAATTTGACCCAATTTGACATAAAAGACCTAATTGGGTCAAATCAAAATATAAACCAAATTGATTGCAACCAATAGCTCAAGTTCATTCCAAATTGATTGTTCAACTTGACCAAAGCCATGATTAGACCTAATTGAACACAATTCATTACCAAAATTGACCTAAAGTTTCAAGTTGGCCTATATCATAACCAAATCCAAATTAATTGAAACCAAAGCCTACAATCATCTTCATTGGTCAACTAAACCCAAACCAACACCCAACCCAAGCTAATTTGGCCAATTTAGTCAAATTAGTCAACTTAAACCATTTGACCCAAATGAGTTCAAATGAGCCAAAATCAAATCTAAGCTAAACCAAACCAAACCAATATAACCAAAAAATCAAAAATGATCATATGAACTTGACCCAACCCTTGGTTTGACCCAATTTGTCAAATTGGTCAACCTGACCCAACCTAACCCAATTTGACTTAAATGAGTCAAATTGAGCCAAACTTAACCAAATCCACTCCAATTGACTTGAAATTTGGGCTTACCCACTTTTGGCTCATTTCAAATCTGCTCAAATCAAATCCAATGCCACATGATCATTTTACCCTTGGGTCAAGGGCATCAAATGAGACAAATCACTCATGTTAGTGGTCATTTCCATTCCTTGGCCACTTGGTACTCTCCCAATGGTCCACCTAGGCACCTAGGACACTGCCAACCTGACCTAAGGGATGGTTGGGTTGACCATGACCCATGGGAGGTGAAATCACCTCACCCTCCCCTTTGGAGCATTTAAAACCCATAGGACACCCAGGATTCCTCCTTGGCAACATCCACCTTCAACCAACCAAGAGCCAACTCACCTCCTCCATGCCACCAAGGACTTCACGAGATGATCGACGACCTAGAAGCCAAACCTATTCCCATGTCTGTTAAAGATGAAGGGAGGTATACACCCCCTCATTTTCACTCAAACACACACAAAATCATTCCTCGAGCCTAGCTAACTAAGATGATCTGCTATAGCCATTCCCAAGCTTGTTCCTCAATCGACAAATGCCATTCTCATCTCAAAATAACATTCCCATTTTGACTTAACTTCTCCATTTCTCCATGAAACTCAAATTAACTTTGTACACACCTTCTGTAGGCCTCATCGAGCAAGAACGAATCATCTCCCAAGCTTCCTGAGCATCGAAGGTGGGACTTCGATCAGAGTTGAGCTCCAAATAATCAATTTGTGGCCTTCTAAGCGAATGTCGAGGAATTGATCCAATTACTGCTCAACAGGGCTTCGCCTCCACTAGATGAAGCTTCCTCAATCATTCGAGCCAGCGGTCTTGAGCTGTAACATGGTATGCATCCAAAACTGATCCTTAAGCAAAAATGGGTTGGAGCTTTTTAAAGAAAATTTGCATCTCGTGTGATCTTGACAATTGGATCCCCTCCGATCGATGTCGTGAAGGTGTGGGATCCTTTTGAAGTTGATCCGTGCTCGGGTAAGCTCAGCTCAAGTGATCAATGGCGAACAGACTCTATTCTCCCTTACTCTCCTAATGTTAGATCACGCACAGTCCGTTCTATGTGATTGAAATGTACGGTCGTGATTAGTTATGCTTGATTGATCTAATTTAATCCTACTAAGCTGTGGGATTAATCATAGCCATCCGATCTTAGATCAGACGGCAGACGAGAAATCGCATCCACCGCTACCACGTGGGCACCTAGTTGGATAAGTTTTAAGTAGCAAATCCCGCAGTGCCATGTGGTGCCAATAGGATTAAGCTTAATTATGCTTAATTCATCATTTTTAATAGCTGAAACTTTTAAAAATCATAAAAAATCATAGAGAAATAAAACAAATGCAAATAAATACTCATTTTAAAGTTATTTTGAAGGAGAGTTAATGAAAAATGATCTTGACTTATTTTGAATAATAATTAATATTTAATTAAGGTTTAATTACAAAATTCATTAACTTAATTACTCTTTAATTACTTGAGTAAATAACCCCAAATTTTGTGGGTTAATTTAATGGGATGACCTCTTCCTCCCATGATTTTATTTGGATTTATTGCTCACTTAATTAGGAAAATTGACTGATTAAACCTTAAATACTCTTTTAATTTAATTAATGATTAATTAATCCCATGAATAATAATAAATTGGTTAATTAAGTTTATTAATCATTGTTCAATAATAAGTGAACTAAGGAATAGGGTTGGGACTGCTTTCCCTAAGTTCATTTCACCCTTTTTAAAAATGAAATTAATTAAGATTTAACTAATTAATTAAATCACTTAATCAAATTGAAATCATAATCACATCAGACCGTAATTAATTAAATCATGAGGTAGATCTTTAGGTGTTTAATAACCTAAAGTAGTTTAATGAAATTAACTATAAGAGTAATTAATTAAGTCCCTTAATCTAATTAACTATTAATCATGAGCCAATTGCATTAGGCCCCCTTTATTTCCTAGGATCATTGCAAGTTTATTTTCCATGAATATCATGTTGGCTAATAATTATTTAGTTAATTACTTTAAGGTGACATAGGTAAGCATAATAAATTCATCTAATTAAGGGCTCAACTTAATAAACCCAAAAATCACTTAATTATATTTCCTTAAATTAAATTAAATCACTAATGTGGGAATGGGTTTAAAAAACAAGTGATGATTTCTCTTCTCCTCTTTAAATAAAATCAGATCCAAAACTTAATTAATAAAGAAGCTTTGTTTGTTTATTTAAAATCTTATTTGATTTGATTGTCCTTAAGAACTACTTTGGTTGAATGAATCACATGCTTATATTTGATTGCCCTATTTCCAATCATGTTAAATTTGGTATGTCATTTGAATTAATGCATCCATCTTTTCAAAATAAAGTAAAATAAAATGGATTTCCTTTATGTAAGCTTACATGTGTTGATTTAATTTATTATATGCATGAATATTATCACCCTTAAATCCAAATGTATTTTTCAAAAGCTTATAAATGAATAATAATATGTGTTATGATGCGAAGTTATCTGGAAAAATACGTGCTTATAGCTTAAGTGTTTGAATGTTGAGTTCTCTTTTCTCTATTCATGTGTTTATTTATATAAGATTGAATGGTAATGGGTATATGACATCTTGGGAACACGAAGCTGTAGCAAGCCCCAAGGAGGTCATTTGAGTACCACACTTCCCTGGTTTGTTACATGGTTGATGAAATCGAAAATAAGAAATGTTGAATATGAATTTGTTCTCTGTTAAAAAAAACCAAAAACCCTAAACCCTAAAATCTACAATCCTAAATCCTAAACTCTAAACCTTAAACCCTAAACCATAAACCCTAAACCCTAAACCCTAAACCCTAAAAACCTCAAAACATAAACCTAAACTATATAAAACCTAAAAATAAAATAAATAAATAAATCTAAGCCTAAATAAAATAATAAATAAATAAATACCTAAACTAAAACCTAAACCTAAACCTAAACCTAAACCTAAAAATAAAATAATAAAAAATATGAAGAAAATAAAAATTAAATAACTAAAAACTAAAACTAAACTTAAAAATAAAATATACCTAAAAATAAAAAGTGTAAATAAAATAAAAACTAAACGTAAAATAAAATAAAAACTAAATAAAAACCTAAACCTAAAAGATAAACCTAAAAATAAATAAAATATAAAACCAAAACCCTAAGCTAAAAAAAACCTAAACCTAAAATAAATAAATTATAATAAACATAAATGAAAACTAAAATAAACAAAACTAAACTAAATAAAACCTAAAACTAAACCTAAACCCTAAACTAAATAAAATAAAATAAACTAAAAATAAACCTAAACCTAATCTAAAACAAAAACATAAAAATAAACCTAAAATAAAAACCTAAAACCTAAACCTAAAAGAATATAATAAAAGCCTAAACATAAACCTAAAATTAAAACTAAAACAAAAATAATAAATCAAAACCTAAACTAAAAAAATAAACTAAAATAAATAATCCTAAAATAAATAAACTAAACTAAAATAAAAATAATAAACCAAAACAAAATTAGAAAATAAAAAACTAAATAAACTAAGTAAACATAAACCTATTATTTTGTAATTAAAAAAACCCTAAACCCTAAACTCTAAATCCTAAACCCTAAACCCTAAACCTTGAACATAGAACCCTAAACGAAAAACCCAAAACCCTAAAAACCCTAAAACCCTAAACCTTAAATCCTAAACACTAAACCCTAAACTAACCTTAAACCCAAACCCTAAGCCCAAAACCCTAAAACCCAAAACTAAAACCTAAACCTAAACTAATTTAAACTTAAAATAAAATAAATTAAAAACCAACTAAACTTAAAAATAAATAAATAAATAAGCCAAAACCTAATATAATAAAACTAAAAAAAATAAAAAAACTAAACTAAAACCTAATCCTAAACCAAAAAAAATAAATAAATAAAATAAATAAAATAAAAATATAAAATAAAAATAAATAAAACATAAACTAAACTAAAAAATAAAATAAACCTAAGAATAAAACCTAAATAAAATAAAACTAAATGTTAAATAAAAAATAAAATAAACCTAAAATATAATAAAGAAAAATTAAATAAAACCTAAACTTAAAAATAAATAAAAAATAAAACTAAAACCCAAAACTACAAAAAAAACCAAAACCTAAAATAAAAATAAAATAAACTTAAACCTAAACTAAAATAAATTAAACTAAAATATATAAAACCTAAATCTAAACTTAATTAAATAAAATAAATGAAAAATAAACTAAAAAATGAAACCTTTAAAATAAACATAAAAACACCTAAAACTTAAACCTAAAAAAATAAAATAAAATTCTAAAAAATAAACTAAAATAAGAGAACTTAAAATGAAATAAATAAACATAAGATAAATAAACTAAACTAAATAAAAATAAAAATAAAAAAACTAAAATAAATAAAAAATAAAGTAAATATTCTAGATAAATAAAAACGTACCAGTTTACTTAATTTTAAATGAAAAAATAACATAAACCCTAAACCCTAAACCCTAAACCATAAAGCTACAACCATAAACCTTATGCCCTAAACCGTAAACCCCAAAAAATAAACCCTAAACCCTAAACCCTAAGCCCTAACCCTAAACCCTAAACCCTAAAAGCATAAACCCTCAAACACAAAACACTAAACCCTAAACCCTAAACCCTAAACCCTAAATCCTAACCCTAAATCGTAAACCCTAAACTCCAAATCCTAAACCTAAACTTAAAGCAATACAAAGAAATTTTAAAAATAAACCTAAACTAAAACCTTAACCGTAATAATGGATAGAACCTTGATGGCAAGAACATCACTATCAACCATGCTCAGTCTAGATCTGGTAGTGGAGGTGAAGGTGGAGGAGGCAATTTTCGCAGTGGTGGTGGGGAAACTGGAGGTGCTGGTCAATATGGAGGTGGTGGTTGCAATAGTGGTGGTTATTGAGGCAAGATGAGCGATGGAGGTTACAACTTTGGTGGTGGCAGAAGGAGAGATCAGGGACATGATGGTGGATCCTGCTATTCGAGAGGCCTAGGTGGTTCTGATGGGAACTGGAGAAAATGAAGAAGGACCGATCCGATCTGCTACTTATGGAATTATGTCTTTACAATAGAGACAATTCTAGTTATCTAGGGTTTTTGACTCCCTCTATGCTTTCTCTTTTTTCATCTATGTCCTCGCTTTTATCATAAAAAACTTGGTGCGTTACTTGGTTTATGAAATCGAAAAGAAGAAAGGTTAAATATGAATTTTTTCTCTGTTAAAAAAAAATAAAAACCCTAAACCCTAAAACAAAACTTGAACCCTAAACTTAAAACCTAAATCCTAAACCCTAAATCCTAAACCCTAAACCCTGAACCCTATACTCTAACCCCTAAACCTTAAACCCTAAAAGCCTAAACCCTAAACCCTAAACCCTAAATCCTAAATCCAAAAAAAAACTAAACCTTAAAACCTAAAAAGCTAAAAAGCTAAACCTAAACAAAATGAAACCGTAAAAAAAAATAAACTAAAAAAACTAAGCCAAAATATAATAAAAAATAAAATGAAATAAAAACATAAACTAAAACTTAAACCTAAACAAAAACCTAAAAAGAAATAAAATAAGAAATAAAAAATAAACTAAACTAAAATAAATTAAAACCTAAACTAAATTAGAGAAAAAAAAACCTAAATAAAATTAAAAGTAAACTTATAAAAATAAAATAAATGTAAAATAAAATAAAATAAAAACTAAATAAAAACCTAAACCTAAATAATAAACCTAAAAATAAAAATTAAAATTGAATAAAAAATAAATAAAATCCTAAACTAAAAAAAAAGGTAAACATAAAATAAAAATAAAATAAACCTAAACCTACACTAAAATAAAATAAATTAAAATAAATAAAACCTAAACTTAAAATAAACTAAACCTAAACTATCTAAAAGAAAATAAACTAAAAATATACCTAAACCTAAACTAAAAAATAAAACCAAAAATAAACATAAAATAAAAACCTAAAACCTAAACCTAAAAGAATAAAATAAAAGCCTAAACATAAACCTAAAAATAAAACTAAACAGAAAAATAAACATAAATCAAACACCTAAACTTAAAAAATAAACTAAAATAAAAAACCTAAACTAAAATAAATAAACTAAACTAAATAAAAATAAAAAAAATAAACCAAAACAAAATTAGAAAAATAAAAAAACTAAATAAATTAAGTAAACCTAAACCTACTATTTTACTTAATTAAAAAAAAACCATAAACCCTGAACTCTAAATCCTCTAAATAAACCGACATAGAACCTAAACGAAACCCAAAAAAAAAACCTAAAAAAAACCTAAATCCTAAACCTAAAAACTAAACCCCAAAACCTTAAACCCAAATCCTAAGCCCTTAAAACCCAAAACCCTAAAGCTTAAAGCCTAAAAACCTAAACCTAAACTAATTTAAACTTAAAAATAAAATAAATAAAAAACCTAAACCAAAACTTAAACTTAAAAATAAAATAAATAAATAAGGCTAAACCTAATATAATAAAAACTAAAAAAAATAAAAACCTAAACTAAAACCTAATCCTAAACCTAAAAATAAAATAAAATAAAATAAGCTAATAAAAATACACTAAAATAAAATATATAAAATCCTAAACTAAACTAAAAAAATAAAATAAACCTAAGAATAAAAAACCTAAATAAAATAAAAACTAAATGTAAAATAAAAATAAAATAAACCTAAAATATAATAAAAGAAAAATTAAATAAAAACCTAAACTTAAAAAATAAATAAAAAATAAAACCAAAACCCAAAATTAAAAAAAAAAACCAAAACCTAAAATAAAAATAAAATAAACTTAAACCTAAACTAAAATAAATTAAACTAAAATATATAAAACCTAAATCTAAACTTAATAAAATAAAATAAACTAAAAATAAACTAAAAAAATGAAACCTTTAAAATAAAATAAAAAACACCTAAAACTTAAACCTAAAATAATAAAATAAAATCCTAAAAAATAAACTAAAATAAGAAAACTTAAAATGAAATAAATGAACATAAGATAAATAAACTAAACTAAATAAAAATAAAAATAAAAAAACTAAAATAAATATAAAATAAAGTAAATATTCTAGATAAACAAAAATGTACCAGTTTACTTAATTTTAAATAAAAAAATAACATAGACCCTAAACCCTAAACCCTAAACCATAAAGCTACAACTATAAACCTTATACCCTAAACCTTAAACCCTAAAAAACAAACCATAAACCCTAAACCCTAAGCCCTAACCCTAAACCCTAAACCCTAAAAACATAAACCCTAAAACACAAAACACTAAACCCTAAACCCTAAACCCTAAACTCTAAACCCTAACCCTAAACCCTAAACCCTAAACCCCAAATCCTAAACCTAAACTTAAAGCAATACAAAGAAATTTTAAAAATTAACCTAAACTAAAACCTTAACTGTAATAATGGACAGAACCTTGACAGCAAGAACATCACTATCAACCTTGCTCAATCTAGATCTGGCAATGGAGGCGAAGGTGGAAGAGGCAATTTTCACAGTGGTGGTGGGGAAACTGGAGGTGCTGGTCAATATGGAGGTGGTGGTTGCAGTAGTGGTGGTTATCGAGGCTGGTGGAGCGATGGAGGTTACAACTATGGTGGTGGCAGAGGGAGAGATCAGGGACATGATGGTGGATCCTGCTATTCGAAAGGCCTAGGTGGTTCTGATGGGAACTGGAGAAAATGAAGAACGACCGATCCAATCTGCTACTTATGGAATTATGTCTTTTTAAATGAGACAATTCTAGTTATCTAGGGTTTTTGACTCCCTCTATGCTTGCTCTTTCTTCATCTATGTCCTCTCTTTTGTCAAAAAAAAACTTGGTGCGTTACCTAGTTTATGAAATGAAAAAGAAGAAAGGTTAAATATGAATTTTTTCTCTGTTAAAAAAAATAAAAACCCTAAACCCTAAACCAAAACTTTAACCGTAAACTTAAAACCTAAATCCTAAACCCTAAATCCTAAACCCTAAACCCTAAACCCTATACCCTAAACCCTAAACCCTAAAAGCCTAAACCCTAAACCCTAAACCCTAAACCCTAAATCCAAAAAAAACACTAAACCTTAAACACTAAAATGCTAAAAAGCTAAACCTAAACAAAATGAAACCTAAAAAAAAAAATTAAACTAAAAAAACTAAGCCAAAATATAATAAAAAATAAAATGAAATAAAAACATAAACTAAAACTTAAACCTAAACAAAAACCTAAAAAGAAATAAAATAAGAAATAAACAATAAACTAAAATAAAAAAATTAAAACCTAAACTAAATTAGATATTAAAAAACCTAAATAAAATTAAAACTAAACTTAAAAAAAATAAAATAAACGTAAAATAAAATAAAATAAAAACTAAATAAAACCTAAACCTAAATAATAAACCTAAAATAAAATAAAAATTTAATAAAAATAAAAAAAACCCTAAACTAAAAAAAAAAATAAACATAAAATAAAAATAAAAAATAAACCTAAAACTAAAATAAAATAAACTAAAATAAATAAAACTAAACCTAAAATAAACTAAACCTAAACTAACTAAAAGAAAATAAACTAAAAATATACCTAAACCTAAACTAAAAAATAAAACCAAAAATAAACATAAAATAAAAACCTAAAATAAAACTAAATTAAAAAATAAACCTAAACCGAAAAAATAAACTAAAATAAAAAACCTAAACTAAAATAATTAAACCTAAAATAAAAAAACTAAAGTAAATAAAAATAAAAATCAACCTAAATCAAAATAAATATAATAAAATAAACTAAAATAAATAAAAAATAATCTAAATAAACCTAAACCTACCAATTTACTTATTTTGAAAAAAATAAATAAAATAAATAAATAAAACCCTAACCCTAAACCTTAAACCTTAAACCATAAAACTAACCCTAAACCATAAACTCTAAACCCTAAACCTACAAACCTAAACACTAAAGCCTAAACCCTAAGCCTAAATCATAAACCCAAAACCCTAAAACCTAAACCCAACCCTAAATCCTAAACTAAACCCCAACCTCAAACCAAACCATAACCATAACCCCAACCACCCTAAACTCTCCCCTAAAACCCTAAACCTAAACACTAAACCTAACCTGACCAACCCTAAACCTGACTTTCCAACCCTAAAACACTTAATCTAAAACCCATCTGAGCCTGACTAGGCCCTAAGCCCTAAAGCCTAAACCTGACTAATGACTTGACCTAAACCCTAAAAGCCCTAAAAAAATCTAAACACAAAACCCTAAACCCTAAACCCTAACCATTAATCCTAAAACCTAAAAACCCTATAAACCTAAACTAAACTATTTAAACCTAAAATAAAATAAATAAAAAAACCTATAAATAAAATAAAATAAAATAACCTAAACTAAAACCTAAACCAAAAAATAAAAATAAACAAAAATAAAATAAATAAAACCTAAATAAAATAAAATAAACATAAGAATAAACCTAAATAAAATAAAATAAAATTAACCTAAAATAAAATAAAATAAAATTAAAAAAACCTAAACCTAAAACTAAATCTAAAATAAATCAAAATAAAATCAAAACCCTAAACTAAAAAAAAAACTTAAAAAAATAAAAAAAATAAAACTAAGCCTAAACTAAAATAAAATAAACTAAAATAAATAAAAGCTAAACCTAAACCTAAATAAACCTAAACTAAATAAAATAAACTAAACTAAAAAATAAACCTAAACCTAAACTAAAAAAATAAAACATAAAAATAATGATAAAACCCCTACAGACCTAAAAAATAAAAACTAATCCTAAATCAAAATAAAAAAAAATAAAACATAAACTAAAAATAAAATATAAATATAAACTCAACTAAAAGTAACCCTAAACTAAAATAAACAAATCCAATAATAAATAAACTAAACTAAATAGAAATAAAAAGTAAACATAAATAAAAATATAAAATAAAATAAACTAAAATAAATATAAAATAAACTATATAAACAAAAGAAGAAATGTTGAATTTGAATTTGTTCATTATTAAGAAAATCAAAAACCCTAAACACTAAACTAAAATGTGAACCCTAAACCTAAAACTTAAACCCTTAACCCTCAAAACCCTAAACCCTAAAACCCTAATTTGTAAACCCTAAACCCTGAACCCAAAAAAATAAATCCCTAAACCCTAAACCTTAAACCCCAAACCCTAACCCTAAACACTAAACCCTAAACCCTAAACCCCAAACCTTAACCCCTAAACCCAAAACCCTAAAAAAAGCTAAAAACCTAAACCTAAACTAAAAAAGACCTAAAAATAAAATAATTTAAAAAATATAAACCAAAATAAAATAGTAAAATAAAATAAAATACACTAAACCTAAAACTAAAAACCTAAAAGGAAAATAAAATAAAAAAATAAAACTAAATAAAATATAATAAATAAAAAAACTAAATAAATCAAAATTAAAATCAAAATAAATAAAAATAAAATAAACCTAAAATAAAAAAATAAATAAAACCTAAACATAAAATATAACATAAAATAAATAAAAAATAAAAACCTAAACTAAAAAAAACTAAACCTAAAAATAAAATAAAATAAATCTAAACCTACACAATAAACTAAACTAAAATAAATAAACTTAAACCTAAACCTATAATAAACTAAATCAACCTAAGCTAAACTAAATTGAATAAAATAAACTAAAAATAAACATAAACCTAAACTTAAAAGGAAAACCAAAAAATACACCTAAAATAAAAACATAAAAACTAAACCTAACAAAATAAATTAAAACCTAAACTTAAACCTGATATAAAATAAAAAAAAATCCTAAACCCTAAACCCTAAACCCTAAACCATAAATAATAAAACCCTAATCCCTAAACCCTAAACCATAAACCCAAAACCCTAAACCGTAAAACCTACAACCTAACCCCCAAACCGTAAAACATAAAACCCCTAACCCCAAAATCCTAAACCCTAAAACCTAAACCCTAAAACTTATACCCTAAAGCCAAAACTCTAAACCCTAAAAACCCTAAATGTTAAACCCTAAACCTAAACTAAATAAAATAAAATAAACTAAAAATAAACCTAAACCTAAATTAATAAATAAAACCTAAAAATATACAAAAAAACCTAAAACTTAAACCTAAAAAATTAAAATAAAAACATAAAGATAAACCTAAAAAATAAAATAAAAATAAAACTAAACTAAAAAATAAACTTAAACCTAAACCTAAACCTAAAAAATAAACTAAAATAAAAACCTAAACTAAAATAAATAAACATAAAATAAATTATCTTAACAAAATAAAAATAAAAATAACATAAATAAAATTAAAAAAAATGAAATGAACTAAATAAACCTAAACCTGAAGTTTGCTTTTATTTAAAAAATTAAAAATTAAAATTAAAAAACCCTACTACCCTACAATTCCTACCTAAACCCTAAACTCTGAACCCTAAACCTTCAACCCTAAAACCTAAAAGCCTAAACCCTAAACCCTAAAACCAATAACCCTAAACCCTAAACCCCAAACCGTAAACCCTAAACCTAAACCCTAAACCCTAAACCATAAATCATAGATCATAAAAACTAAAAAACCAAAACAAAAACTAAATAAAGCCTAAAAATAAAATAAATAAATAAACCACAACCTAAATAAAATAATAAAAAAACATAAAAACCTAAACCTAAACCTATAGTTAAAAATAAAAAAAATAAAAAGTAGAAACTAAAGTCAAATAAAATAAATAAAAACCTAAACTAAACTAAATAATGAAATAAACCTAAATATAAAAACCAAAATAAAATAAAAACTAAATGTAAAATAAAAATAAAATAAACCTAAAGTAGAATAAATTAAAAATAAGTAAAAACCTAAACATAAAATATAAAACTAAAAATAAATTAAAAAAACCTAAACCCTAAACTAAAAAAAAACTAAACCTAAAATAAACAAAATAAAATAAGCTTAAACTTAATTTAAAATAAACTAAAGTAAAATAGATAAAATATAATCCTAAACCTAAAAGAAACTAAACCTAAACCCCAAACTAAATAAAATAAAATATACTAAAAATAAACCTATACTTTAACTACAAAATAATACAAAAAAATTAACTTAAAACGTAAATTTAAAACCTAAACCTAAAAATAAAAAATAAAACCTAAACCTAAAATCAAATATAATAATAAAACTAAAGTAAAATAAAAAAACATAAACCAAGAAAATAAACTTATATAAAATAAATAAACCTAAAATAAATAAACTAAATAAAATAAAATTATAAAATAAAACTAAATAAACATAAAAATAAAATAAAAAATAAATAAATAAAAAATAAACTAAACAAACCTAAACCTACCAATTTATTTAATTTAAAAAAATACTCCTAAACCATAAACCCGAAACCCTAAACCCTAAATCCTAAACCTTAAACCCTAAACTAACCTAAACCCTAAACCTAAACCCTAAACCTAAACAACCCTAAACCCTAAACCTCTAAACCCACTCTCCCCCATCTAAACCTTAAACCCTAAACCCTAAACCTAAAACCTTAAACCCTAAACTATGATCCTACCCTAAAATTCTAAATCCTAAATCCTAAACCCATACTAAACTTAAACCCACCCTAAACCTAAACTCCTAAACTAACCCACCATAAACACCCTAAACTAAACCCCAAACCTAAACCTCTAAACTTTTGCCCTTAAAACCCTTCTAAACCCTAAACCCTAAATCTTTGCCCTAACCCTAAACCCTAAACACACATAAACCCTAAAAAGCTAAAAACCTAAACCTAAACTAAATAAAACCTAAAAATAAAATAAATAAATAAATCTTAACCAAAATAAAATAATAAAATAAATACATAAATTCAAACTTAATCCTAAACTTAAACCTAAACCTAAACCTAGAAAGAAAATAAAATCAAAAATCAAAACTAAAGTAAAATAAAATAAATAATAACCTAAACTAAATTAAAAAATAAAAACCTAAATAAAATAAAAACTAAACTTAAAATAAAAATAAAATAAACCAAAAATAGTATAAAATAAAAACTAAATAAAAATCTAAGCCTAAACAACAAACCTAAAAAGAAATAAAAAATAAAACATAAACCCTAAACTATGAAAAACCTAAACCTAAAATAGAAATAAAATAAACTTAAACCTAAATTAAAATAAACTAAACAAGAATAAAGAAAACCTAAACCAAAACCTAAACCTAAACAAAATAAAATAGAATAAACTAATAATAAACCTAAACCTAAACTAAAAATAAAACCTTAAAATAAACCTAAAATAAAAACCTAAAATGTAAACCTAAAAAAATAAAATAAAAACATAAACATAAACCTAAAAATTAAAATTAAAATAAAACTAAACTAAAAAATAAACCTAAACCTAAACCTAAACATAAAAAATTAAACTAAAATAAAAAACCTAAATTAAAATAAATAAACCTAAAATAAATAAACTAAACTAAATAAATTAAAAATTAATCCAAAATTAAAATAAAAAATAAAAACTAAAATAAATAAAAATAAACTAAATAAACCTAAACTTACAAGTTTACTTAATTTAAATAAATTAAAAAGAATTATAAAAAATATAAAAAAATTTAAAAATAAACTCTAACCATAAACCCTAAAATAATCCCTAAACCCTAAACTCTAAACCCTAAACCTACAACCCTAAAACCTAAACCATAAACTCTAAAACCTAAACCCTAAACCCTAAACCCTAAACCCTAAAACCTACAACCCTAAACCCTAAACCGCAAACCCTAAACCCTAAACCCTAAACCCTAAACAATAAAAACCTAAAAACCTATACCTAAACTAAATAAAACCTAAAAATAAAATAAATAAAAAACCTAAACCTAAATAGATAAATAAAACAAAATATAATAAAAACCTAAACTAAAACCTAAACTGAAACCTAAAAATAAAAAATAAAAAAAGTAAAAACTAAACTCAAATAAAATAAATAAAAACCTAAACTAAACTAAAACATATAATAAGCCTAAAAATAAAAAGCATAAATAAAATAATAACTAAATGTAAAATAAAAATAAAATAAACCTAAAACAACATAAAGTAAAAATAATATAAAACCTAAACCTAAAAATAAGTAAAAAATAAAACCTAAACCTTAAACAAAAAAATAAACTTAAACTAAAATTAAAATAAATTAAACTAAAATAAATAAAACCAAAACCTAAACCTAAAATAAACTAAACCTAAACCCTAAACTAGATAAAATAAAATAAACTAAATATAAACCTATACCTAAACTAAAAAATAAAACCTAAAATAAACCTAAAATCAAAACCTAAAACCTAAACATAAATAAATAAAATAAAAACCTAAACCTAAAAATATAAAATAAAACCTAAACTACAAAATAAAATAAAAATAAAACTAAACTAAAAAATAAACCTAAACCTAAACCTAAACCAAAAAAATAAACTAAAATAAAAATCTAAACTAAAATAAGAAACCTAAAATAAATAAACAAAACTAAATAAAATAAAAAATAAAATAAACTAAAATTAATAAAAAATAAACTAAATAAACCTAAACATACCGGTTTACTTAATTTAAAAGGAAAAAAACCCTAAAACCTAAACCTTAAACCCTAAGCCTTAAATCCTAAGCCATAAACCATAAACCATACCCTAAACCTACCCCCTAAACTTACAACCCTAAACCCAAACTCTAAACCCTAAACCTTAAACTATAAACTAAAACTAAACCATAAACCCTAAACCATAAACCATGGACCCTCTAAAAACTTTAAAACCCAAAACTAAATAAAATAAAAATAATATAAATAAATAAAACTTGAAACTAAATAAAATAATAAAATTAAAAAAAATCAAAACCTAAATTAAACCTAAACCTAAACCTAAACTTAAAAACAAAATAAAATAAAAAATAAAAACTAAAGTCAAATAAAATAAATAAAAACCAAAACTAAACTAAAAAAATAAAATAAACCTAAAAATAAAAAACCTAAATATATTAAAAACTAAACATAAAATAAAAAGAAAATAAACCTAAAAAAATAAAATAAAAACCTAAACATAAAAACTAAACCTAAAAATAAATAAAAAAACTTAAAACCTAAACAAAAAAAAATCCAAAACTTAAAATAAATAAAATAATATAAACCTAAACCTAAACTAAAATAAACTAAAGTAAAATAAATAAAATCTAAACCTAAACCTAAAATAAACTAAACCTAAACCCCAAACTGAAGAAAATATAATATACTAAAAATAAACCTATACTGAAACTAAAATATAAAACTAAAAAATAAAAATAAAACCTAAACCCTAAAACCTAAAACCTGAACATAGATATAAAAAATAAAACCTAAACCTAAAAAATAAAATAAAAATAAAACTAAACTAAAAAGTAAAAATAAACCTAAACCTAAACCAAGAAAATAAATTAAAATAAAAATCTAAACTGAAAAATTAAACTAAAATAAAAAACCTAAACTAAAATAAATAAACCTAAAATAAAAAAACTAAACTAAATAAAATTAAACAATAAACTAAATTAAAAATAAAACAAACTAAATAAATAAATCAAATAAACTAAATAAACCTACTCATTTACTTAATTAAAAAAAAAAACCCTAAACCATACCTTAAACCCTAAAACCTAAACCTAAACTTAAACCTTACAATCTTTACACTAAAAACCCTAAACCCTAAACCCTAAAACAAACCCAACCCTAAACCTTAAACCCTAACCTAAACCCCCAACCCTAAAATAAACTCCTAAACCCTAAACCTTAAAACCCTAAACCCTAAACCCTAAATTCTTCCCCAAAACCCTAAACCCCTAAACCCCTCCTCTAAAACCCTAATAACTAAACCATAAACCTCCTAAACCTAAACCCTAAACCCTAAACACTAAACATTAAAAAAGCATAACCCTAAAAAACCTAAACCTAATGAAATCCTAAAATAAAATAAACATAAAATATAAACAAAATAAAATATAAACATAAACTCAAAACCTAAACCTAAAAAAATAAAATAAAAAAATCAAAACTAAAGTAAAATAAAATAAATAATAACCTAAACTAAATTAAAAAATAAAAGCCCTAAATAAAATAAAAGCTAAACCTAAAATAAATATAAAATAAACCAAAAATAAAATAAAATAAATACTAAATAAAAATCTAAGCCTAAATAATAAACCTAAAAAATAAATGAAAACTAAAAGCTAAACCCTAATCTAAAAAAAACCTAACCCTAAAATAAAAAAAAAATCTAAACCTAAACTAAAATAAACTAAAATAAAATAAACCCTAAACCAAAACCTAAAATGATAAACCTAAACCTAAACTAAATAAAATAAAAAAAATCAACATAAACTTAAACTAAAAAATTGAACCTAAAATAAACCTAAAATTAAAACCTAAAACCTAAACCTAAAAAAAATTAAAACATAAACCTAAGAGTAAAATTTAAATAAAAATAAGACTAAACTAAAAATAAACCTAAACCTAAACCTAAACATAAAAAATAAACTAAAATAAAAAACCTAAACTAAAATAAATAAACCTAAAATAAATAAACTAAATGAAAAGAAGAAAAATAAACCAAAATCGGATAAAAATAAAATAAACAAAAAATAAACTAAATAAACCTAAAAGTGTTTCATTTTAAATAAATAAAATAATACTAAAAATTCAACCATAGCCCTAAACCCTAAAATAATCTCTAAACCCTAAACTCTAAACCCTAAACTTACAACCCTAAACCTTAAACCCTAAATCCTAAAACCCTAAACCCTAAAACCCTAACCACCCTACCCAAAATCCTAAAGCCCAAGCCCTAAACCCTAAACCCTGATCCTAAAACCCTAAACCCTAAAAATGTGAAAACCTAAACCTAAACTACATAAAACCTAAAAATAAAATACAAAAAACCTAAACCTAAATAAAATAAATAAAAGAAAACCCTAAACTAAAACATAAACCTAAACCTAAAAATAAAATTAAAAAAAAATAAAAAACTAAACTCAAATAAAATAAATAAAAACCTAAACTAAAATAAAATAAAATATATAAATAAAACCTAAAATAATAATAACTAAATGTAAAATAAAAATATGAAACCTAAATGAAAATAAAATAAAACTAAATAAAAAACCTAAACCTAAAAAATAAACCTAAAAAAATAAAACCTAAATATAAATAGAAAATAAAACCTACCTTAAACTAAAAAAATAAACCTAAACCTAAACTAAAATAAACTATACTAAAATATATATAAAACCTAAACTTAAACCTAAAATAAACTAAACCTAATTCTAAACCCTAAAATAAATAAAATAAAATAAACTAAAAATAAACCTATACTTAAACTAAAAAATAAAACCTAAAATAAACCTAAAATTAAAACTGAAAACCTAAATATAAAAAAAATAAAATAAAACCTAAACTTAAAAATAAAAAAAATAAACCTAAACCTAAAAAATAAAATTAAAATACTAAACTAAAAAAATTAAACTAAATAAAAAAATACCTAAATAAATAAAATAAAACTAAATGAAAATAAAAAAAATAAACCTAAATAAAAATAAAAAATAAAAAAAAACTAAATAAACCTTCTTGGTTTTTAATTTAAAAGAAAAACCCTAAAACTTAAAACCCTAAATCCTAAACCTTAAATCTAAACCCTAAACCCTAAACCCTAAACAAACCCTAAACCATAAACTTTCAACCCTACCCTAAACTAAACCCTAAACCTTTAAAAGCCCCACCTTAAAATAAACAAACACTAAACATACCACTAAACTCACCCTAACTAAGAATCATAAATCCATAAACCCTAAACCCTAAACCTAAACCCTAACCTCCACATAAACTAACCTCCCTCAAACCATAAACCTTAAAGCCTAAACCTCCTAACCTCAACCCGGCTAACCATAAACTCTAAACCAGCCCCTGCCTAGCTAAACCCTAAACCATAAAACCTAAACCAAATGTTAAACCTTTAAAACCCAAACCTAAACTAAATAAACTTAAAATAAAATAAATAAAATAATATAAAATAAAATAAAATATAAAAAAATAAAACCTAAAATAAAATAAAATAAATTAATAAAAATAAACTAAAATAAAATAAACCTAATACTAAAAAAACTTATATAAAATAAAAATAAAACATAAAGTAAAAATAAAATAAACCTAAAATATAATAAAATAAAAACTAAATAAAAACCTAAACCTAAAAAATAAAAATAAAAATAAAACCTAAAAATATATAAAAAATAAAACCTAAACCCTAAACTAAAAAAAAATCTAAACCTAAAATAATAATAAAATAAAATAAACTAAAAAAAATATAAACTAAACTAAAATAAATAAAACCTAAACTAAACTTAAACTAAATAAAATAAAATAAACTCAAAATAAACCTAAACCTAAACTAAAAATAAAACCTAAAAATAAAGCTAAAACAAAACCTAAAATTTAAACTTAAAGAAATAAATAAAACATGAACCTAAAAAATAAAATAAAACCTAAAACCTAAAAATAAAATAAAAATAAAACTCTACTAAAAAAAATAAACTTAAACCTAAACCTAACCCTAAAATAAACAAAATTAAAAACTAAAATAAAATAAATAAACCTAAAATAAATAAACTAAACTAAATAAAATTAAAAATAAACATAAATAAAAATAAAAAATAAAATAAACTGAAATAAATAAAAATAAAACTAAATAAACCTAAAACTATCAGTTTACTTAATTTAAAAAAAACCCTAAACCCTCAACCCTAAAATCCCTAAACCCTAAACCCTAAACAGTAAACTCAAAACCCTAAACCCTAAACACTGAAACCCTAAACAATAAACCCTAAACCCTAAACCAAAACTAAATAAAACCTAAAAATAAAATACATAAATAAACATAAACCTAAATAAAAAAATAAAATAAAAACCTAAACTAAAATTTAATGTTAAACCTAAAAATAAAATAAAATAAACCAATAAAAATAAACTAAATTAAAATAAATAAAAACCTAAACTAACTAAAAAAAAATAAAACCTAATAATAAAAAACCTAAATAAAATAAGAATTAAATGTAAAATAAATATAATATAAACTAAAAATAAAAATAAAATAAAATAAAATAAAAACTAAATAAAAACCTAAACCTAAAAAAAATAAAAAATAAAACCTAAATGCTAAACTAAAGAAAAAAATTAAACCTAAAATGAAAATAAAATAAACAAAATAAAATAAACCTAAACCTAAACTAAAATAAACTAAACTTGAATAAATTAAACCTGAACCTAAACCTAAACCTAAACTAAAATAAAATAAACTAAAAAATAAAATAAACCTAAGCCAAAACTAAAAAAATCTTAAAAATGAACCTAAAATAAAAACATAAAATCTAAACCTAAAAAAATAAAATTAAAACCTAAACATAAACCTAAAAAAAAACTAAAACTTAAACCTAAAAAGTAAAATAAAAATAAAGCTGAACTGAAAAATAAACATAAACCTAATCCTAAACCTAAAAAATAAACTACAATTAAAAAACTAAACTAAAATAGATAAACTAAAGTAAATAAAAATAAAAATAGAAAATAAAATAAATTAAATAAACTAATTGAACTTAAACCTACCATTTTACTTAATTAAAAAAACTCTAACCTTAAGTTAAGCCTAAACCCTAAACCTTAAACCCTAAAGCCTTAGCACTAAACCGTAAACCCTAAACCCTAATCCCTAACCCTAAACTTTAAACCCTAAAACCATAAACCCTAAACCCTAAACCCTAAATCCTAAAACCTAAACCAAAACCTAAACTAAAAAAACCTAAAAAAAAAAAAAAATAAATAAAAAAGATAAACCTAAATAAAGTAAAATAATAAAATAAATAAGAACCTAAACTAAAACTTATACCTAAAGCTAAAAATAAAATAAAATAAACTAAAATAAAATAAATAAAAAGCTAAACTAAATTAAAAAATAAAATAAACCTAAAAATAACAAACCAAAATAAAATAAAAAATAAACGTAAAATAAAAATAAAATAAACCTAAATTAAACCTATAATAAAATAAAATAAAACCTAAATAAAAACTGAAATATAAAAAATAAATAAATAATAATATCAAAATCATAAATAAAAAAACCAAAACCTAAAATAAAAATAAAATAAACATAAACCTAAACTAAACTAAAATAAATAAAACTTAAACCTAAACCTAAACTAAATAAAATAAAGTAGATTAAAAATAAAACCTAAAATAAAAACCTAAAATAAAAACCTAAAACCTAAACCTTAAAAAATAAAAATAAAAAACCTAAACCAAAACCTTAAAATAAAAAATAAAACCTGAACCTAAATAATAAAATAAAAGGAAAACTCAACTAAAAAATAAACCTAAACCTAAAAAAGAAACTAAAATAAAAAACCTATATTAAAATAAATAAATGAAAAATATATATAAAGTAAATATAAATATAAATAAAATAAACATAAATAAATAAAAGAAACTAAACTAAAATAAAAAACTAAATTAAATAAACTAAATAAACCTAAACTTCTAAATTTACTTAATTTTATTTAAAAAAACCCTAACCCTAAACTAAACATAAACACTAAACCCTAAACCCTAACCCTAAAATCTAAACCCTAAAACCCTAAACCTAAACACACCTAACCCTAAAACCAACCATAAAACAAACCCTAAAGCTAAACACTAAACCCTAAAGCCTAAACACTAAACCCTAACCCTAATGAAACCATATGGACCTAAACCTTAAACCCTAAAATCCTAAACCCTAAACCCTACACCCTAAAAACCTAAAAATCTAAACCTAAACTAAACAAAAACTTAAATAAAATATACATAAAAAAAACTAAACCTAAATTAAAAAAATAGATAAAATAAAATAAAATAAAAACCTAAACCTTAACTTGAAAATAAAATGAAATAAAATAAAATAATAAAAATAAACTAAAATAAAATAATTAATATCTTAAACTAAACTAAAAAATAAAATAAACTTAAGAATAAAAAAGCTATATAAAATAAAAACTAAATGAAAAATAAAAATAAAATAAAACTTAAATAAACCTAAAATAAAATAAAATAAAAACTAAATAAAAACCTAAACCTAAAAATAAATAAAAAGTAAAATCTAAACCTAAAATAAAAATAAAATAAATAAAATAAAATAAACTAAACCTAAACTAAAATAAACCAAATTAAAATAAATCAAACCTAAACCTAAACCTAAAGTAAACTAAACCAAAACCTAAACCTAAACTAAATATAATAAAATAAGCTAAAAATAACCCTAAACCTAAACCAAATATAAAAACGTAAAACTTAATAATAAACACATAAAATAAAAAACTAAACCAAAACCTAAAAATAAATAATAAACTTAAACCAAAACATAAACCTAAGAAATAAACTAAAATAAAAAACCTAAACTAGAATAAATAAACCTAAAATAAATAAAATAAACTAAATAAAAATTAAAAATAAACATAAATAATAATAAAATATAAAATAAACTAAAATAAATAAAATAAAACTTGTTGTGTTACTTGGTTGATGAAATCAAAAAGAAGAAATGTTGAATCTGAATTTGTTCTCTGTTAAAAAAAACCAAAAACTAAGAACCCTAAACTAAAACCTGAACCCTAAACCTAAAACTTAAACAATAAACCCTAAAACCCTAAACCCTAAATGCTAAACCCTAAAACCTAAACCCTCTCTAAACCCAAAACAACCCTAAACCCTAAACTAACCCTAAACCCTAAGCCCTAAAAAGCTAAAAACCTAAACTTAAACTAAATATTATAAAAATAAATAAATAAAAGAACCTAAACCAAAATAAAATAATAAAATAAAATAAAATAAAAACTAAAACTAAAACATAAACCAAAACCTAAAATAAAATGAAATAATTAAAATAAAAACTAAACATAAAATAAAATAAATAAAATCCTAAACTAAGCTAAAAAAAATAGAAAAACATAAATATAATGAAAACAAAACCTAAAATACAATATAATTTACCTAAAATAAAATAAAATAAAAACTAAATAAAAACCTAAACCTAGAAAATAAACTTAAAAACAAAACCTAAAAATAAATAAAAAATAAAACCTAAACCCTAAATTAAAAAAAAATAAAATCCAAAATAAACAATATAAAATATACCTAAACCTCAACTAAAATAAACTAAACTAAACTAAATTAAAAAACCAAAACCTAAACCTACAATAAACTAAACCAAAACCTAATCCAAAACTAAATAAACTAAAATAAACTAAAAATAAACATAAAATAAAAACCTAAAAGCTCAACATAAAAAAAAATTGAAAACCTAAACCTAAACATAAAAAAAATTTTAAAACCTAAACCTAAAAAATAAAATAAAAATATAACCCAACTATAAAATAAACCTAAACCTAAAAAATAAATTAAAATAAAAAACCTAAACTAAAATAAATAAACATAAAAAAATAAAGTAAACTAAATAAAAATAAAAATTAACTAAAATAAAAATATAAAATAAAATTAACTAAACTCAATAAAAAAACTAAATAAACTAAATAAACTGAAACTGGGTTTGTAATTTTTTTTTAAAAAAAATTAAACCATAAACCCTAAATCTAAATGCTAAATTTAACTTTAACCCTAAACCTAAACCTACAACCCTAAACCCTAAACATTAAAAAACCCTAAACCTAAAACCCTAAACCCTAAAAATCGTACACTAAACTATAAACTAACCCTACTAACCAGATCCTGAAAACTGACCACCCACCCTAACTACTCTAAACTAACCCCAACTATAACCTCCACCTTAAATATTAAACCCTCTTAAAAACTCTTACTCTCCCTACCACTGACCCTAAACTACCAAACCTAAACCTCAGGGGCTTAACTAAACTGAGCTACCCTACCACCTTCCTTAAACTCAAACTCTCTAAATCTAAATCCCCAAACCTCCAAACTCCTAACTTAACCCAGACCCACTCTCAAAGACCCACAAATGTTCCATGACTCCCTAAACCATAAATTCTAAACCCTCCTTAAACCTCTCTACCAACCCTAAACCACAACTCTTTGAACCCTAAAGCCTAAAACAAACCAGCCTAAAGCCTAACCCCAAACTAAACCCTGACCCTAAACCCTAAAACCCTAAACCCTAGACCCTAAACCCTAAATCTTAAAAACCTAAAAACCAAAACCTAAACGAAATGAAACCTAAAAATCAAATTTATAAAAAAACATAACTAAATAAAATAAAATAATAAAAATAAATAAGAACCTAAACTAAAATCTAAACCTAAAGCTAAAAATAAAATAAAATAAACTAAAATAAAATAAATAAAAACCTAAATAAAATAAACCTAAAAATAAAAAAAATTAAATTAAATTAAAACTAAACGTAAAATTAAAATAAAATAAACCTATAATAAAATAAAACAAAACCTAAATAATAACTTAAACCTAAAAAATAATTAAAAAATAATACCAAAATCATAAATAAAAAAAACTAAAACCTCAAATAAAAATAAAATAAATAAAAATAAATAAATAAAATAAAATAAACCTAAACCTAAATTAAATTAAAATAAATTAAACCTAAACCTAAACCTAAACTAAATAAAATTAAGTAGATTAAAAATAAACCTAAAGTCAACTAAAAATAAAACCTAAAAATAAACCTAAAATAAAAACCTAAAACCTAAACCTACAAAAATAAAATAAAAACCTAAACCAAGAACTAAAAATAAAAAATAAAACCTAAACCTAAATAATAAAATAAAAATAAAACTTAACTAAAAAATAAACCTAAACCTAAAAAATAAACTAAAATAAAAAACCTATACTAAAAAAATAAATCAAAAATATATAAATTATAGTAAATATAAATAAAAAATAAACATAAATTAAAATAAAAATAAAATAATCTCAAATAAATAAAAACTAAACTAAATAAACGTAAACCTACAAGTTAACTTAATTTTTTAAAAAAAAAACCCCTAATGCTAAATTAAGCCTAAACCCTAAACCCTAAACCTAAACTCTAAACCCTAAAAATCCTAAATTCTAAACCCTAAACCCTAAACATAAAACCCTAACCCTAAACCCTAGACCCTAAAAACCCTAAACCCTAAAGCCTGAACACTAATTCCTAAACTTAACCCAAAACCCTAAACAGTAAAACCTTAAACCCTAAAACCCTAATCCTAAACCCTAAACCCTCAAAACCTAAAACCTAAACCTAAACTAAATAAAACTTAAATAAAATATATATAAGAAAACCTAAACCAAAATTAAAGAAAAAGATAAAATAAAATAAAACCTAAACTACTAAAAATAACCTTAAACCTAAACTAAAAAATAAAACCTAAACATAAACCAAAAATAAAAACCTAACACCTAAGCCTAAAAACATAAAATAAAAAACTAAACCTAAACCTAAAAATAAATAATAAACCTCAACAAAAACATAAACCTAAAAAAATTAAACAAAAATAGAAAACATAAACTAGAATAAATAAACCTAAAATAAATAAACTAAACTAAATAAAACCTAAAAATAACCATAAGTAATAATAAAATATAAAATAGGCTAAAATAAATAAAATAAAACATGTGTGTTACAAGGTTGATGAAATCGAAAAGAAGAAATGTTGAATCTGAATTTGTTCTCTGTTAAAAAAAACCAAAAACCAAGAACCCTAAACCTAAAACCTAAACAATAAACCCTAAACCCGAAATACCAAAAACCCTAAACCCTAAACCCCTAAACCCTAAATGCTAAACCTGAAAACCTAAACCCTAAACTCTAATCCCAAAAAAAAACCTATACCTAACCCTAAACTAACCCTAAACCCTAAACCCTAAAAAGCTAAAGACCTAAACCTAAACTAAATAAAATAAAAAAAATAAATAAATACAAAAACCAAAATGAAAATAAAATAATAAAATAAAATAAAATAAAAATCTAAACTAAAACCTAAACTAAAACATAAAATAAAATAAAATAATTAAAATAAAAACTAAACATAAAATAAATTAAATAAAAACCTAAACTAAACTAAAAAATAGAAAAACATACATAAAATGAAAACTAAACCTAAAATACAATAAAATTAACCTAAAATAAAATAAAATAAAAACTAAATAAAAACCTAAACCTAAAAAATAAACCTAAAAACAAAACCTAGAAATAAGTAAAAAATATATCCTAAACCCTAAATTAAAAAAATTGAAACCCAAAATAAACAAAATAAATTATACCTAAACCTTAACTAAAATAAACTAAACTAAATTAAAAATACCTAAACCTAAACTACAATAAACTAAACCTAAACCTAAACCTAAACTAAATAAACTAAAATAAACTAAAAATAAACTTAAAATAAAAACCTAAAACCTAAACCTAAAAAAAAATTGAAACTTAAATATAAACCTAAAAATAAAAATTAAAACCTAAACCTAAAAAAGAAAATAAAAATAAAACTCAACTAAAAAATAAACCTAAGCCGAAAAAATAAATTAAAATAAAAAACCTAAACTAAATAAAAATAAAAATAAAAAAAATAAAAATATAAAATAAAATAAAGTAATCTCAACAAAAATAAATTAAAAAAACTAAAGAAATCGAAACCTACATGTTTACTTAATTTTTTTTAAAACCTAAATGTGAAAAATCCTAAACCCTAAACCTAAATGCTTTAACCTAAACCTAAAACCCCAGGCCTAAACCCTGGGATCTTAAACCCTAAAGATCCTAAACCCCAAAAAACCCCAACCAAACCACCCAGGCCACAGGCCTAAACCATTATATCCTGGGCTTAAACTTAAACCCTAAACTAAAGGCTGAGCCCTAAACCTTAAACCTAAACCTGAGCCAAAGGCTGAGCCTGCACTGAGCCTAAACCTAGTTTCCACCAGGCCCTCTACTCCAACTGACCTAGCCCTAAATCCTGGGCCCTGGGCCACTAGGCCACCTTTAAACCTCAATCTAAACCTCCTACCTGAGTGTTGACCATGACCCAGGCCACACCATGAGTTAGGCCCCAACCCTAAACCTGGGCTCTAAACACTGACCACAAACCCTAAACTGATCCTAAACTGGGACTCTAAATCCTAAACCCTCCCTAAAGCACTAAACCTGATCACTGGGCCACACCACTGAAACTGGCCAAACTGGCTTGGACTGAGTGTTGGCCATGGCCTTTGCCATAAACTATAAGTTCTAAACCCTAAAACCCTGGGCCCTCTCTACTACCTGGGCCCTGGGCCCCTACTAAGCTGACTCTAAACCTGAGGCTACCACAACCTAACCCAGGCGCTGGGCCTCACCACTCCTAAACCTGGGCTCTCCAAACCCCACACCTCCTCCAAACCCTGACCCTAAATCTAAATAAAACCTAAAACCTAAACTAAATACAAAAATAAAATATAAAAACATAAACCTAAATAAAATAAAATAATAAAATAAATAAGAACCTTAAACCTAAACCTAAAGCTAAAATAAAATAAAATAAAATAAAATAAATAAATAAAAATTAAAAATAAAAAACCTAAAAATAAAAAAATAAATAAAATAAAAACTAACGTAAAATAAAAAATAAAATAAGCCTATATAAAAATAAAATAAAACCTAAATAATAACTTAAACCTAAAATAATTAAAAATAATCAAATAAATAAACAAAATAATAAAACCTCAAATAAAAATAAAATAAATAAAATAAAATAAACCTAAACATAAACTAAACTAAAATAAATAAAACCTAAACCTAAACCTAAACTAAATAAAATAAAGTAGATTAAAAATAATCCTAAAGTTGAACTAAAAAATAAAAACTAAAAACAAACCTAAAATAAAAACGTAAAAACTAAACCTACAAAAATAAATTTAAAATCTAAACCAAAACCTAAACCTAAATAATAAAATAAAAATTAAACTTAATTAAAAAATAAACCTAAACCTAAAAAATAAACTAAAATAAAACCTATACTAAAAAAAATCAATCAAAAATATATAAATTAGACTAAATACAAATAAAAAATAACCATAAATAAAATTAAAAATAAAATAATCTAAAATAAATATAAACTAAACTAAATAAACCTAAACCTACAAGTTTACTTAATTTTTTAAAAATACCCCTAACACTAAATTAAGCCTAAACCCTAAACACTAAACTATAAACCCTAAACCCTAAACCCTAAACCCTAAACCCTAAACTCTAAACCCTAAACCCTAAAACCACCCACCCTAACCTAAACCCTACCATAAGATCTAAACCACAAGCCTAAAACTAACCCTAAACCTAACCAACCCTAACCTTAAACCCCCCAAAACCAAACTAAAAAAAAACCTAAACCTAAACTAAATAAAACCTAAATAAAATATATATAAAAAAACTTAAACCTTAATTAAAGAAAAAGATAAAATAAAATAAAACCTAAACTGCAAAAAATAACCTTAAACCTAAACTAAAAAAATAAAACCTAAAAATAAACCAAAAATAAAAACCTAACACTAAGCCTAAAAATATAAAATAAAAAACTAAACCTAAACCTAAAAATAAATGATAAACCTAAACAAAAACATAAACCTAAAAATAAACTAAAATAAAAAAAGATAAACTAGAATAAATAAACTTAAAATAAATAAACTAAATTAAATAATAACTAAAAATAAATATAAGTAATAATAAAATATAAAATAGACTAAAATAAATAAAATAAAACATGATGTGTTACTTGGTTGATGAAATTGAAAAGAAGAAATGTTGAATCTGAATTTATTCTCTGTTAAAAAAACAAAAACCAAGAACCCTAAACTAAAACTTGAACCCTAAACCTAAAACCTAAACAATAAACCCTAAACCCGAAATACCAAAACTCCTAAACCCTAAAACCCTAAACCCTAAATGCTAAACCTGAAAACTTAAACCCTAAACTTTAATCCCAAAAAAAAACCTATACCTAAACCCTAAACCCTAAAAAGATAAAAACCTAAACCTAAACTAAATAAAATCAAAAAAATAAATAAATACAAAAACCAAAATAAAAATAAAATAATAAAATAAAATAAAATAAAAAATAAACTAAAAAACCAAAACATAAAATAAAATAAAATAATTAAAATAAAAACTAAACATAAAATAAATTAAATAAAAACCAAAACTAAACTGAAAAATAGAAAAATGTAAATAAAATGTAAACTAAACCAAAAATATAATAAAATTAACCTAAAATAGAATAAAATAAAAACTAAATAAAAACATAAACCTAAAAATTAAACCTAAAAATAAAACCTAGAAATAAATAAAAAATAAATCCTAAACCCTAAATTAAAAAAAAAAATCAAAACCCAAAATAAACAAAATAAAATATACCTAAACCTTAACTAAAATAAACTAAACTAAATTAAAAAAACCTAAACCTAAACTACCATAAACTAAACCTAAACCTAAACCTAAATTAAATAAACTAAAATAAATTAAAAATAAATGTAAAATAAAAACCTAAAACCTAAACCTAAAAAAAAAATTGAAAACCTAAATCTAAACCTAAAAATAAAAATTAAAACCTAAACCCAAAAAATAAAATAAAAATAAAACTCAACTAAACAATAAACCTAAGCCGAAAAAATAAATTAAAATAAAACCTAAACTAAATAAAATAAAAAATAAAAAATAAATATTTAAAATAAAATAAATCTCGATAAAATAAACAAAAAAAAAACTAAAGAAAGAACCTATGGGTTTGTAATTTTTTTTAAAAAAACCTAAACAACCCTGCATCCTAAACCCTAAAACTTAGTAAATTAACCCTAAACCTAAACTTACTGCAACCCTAAACCCTTAAACCTAAAAGAAATCTGGCTAACCCAGACCAAACCCCCAGAACTGACCCCTGACCTAAACTTAGGCCCAAACTGAGCCTAAACTATAGGCCTCCTAAAACTGACTCCACAAAACCCTGAGCCACAGAGAGCACTAAAGCCACACTAATTCTGGCCCACCTGAGCCACTGGGCCCTGGGTCTGGGGCTCTCTAAAAAATCTTTAACTTTGACCTAGTCTAAATTAAAGCCCAAAACCCTAAACCCCAGGCTCTGGGCCCTCTAAACCTAAAACTCCTAAACCTAAACTAAACTCTAGGCCATAAACTGACCATAAACCACACTGGGTTTAAAACTCCTAAACCCCAGACCCTAAAGCCTAAAACACTAGATCCCCCTAAAGCCTAAACCCTAAATCTTACCTGCCACCCTGTAAAAGGTAAAACCTAAAAACATAAGCCTATATAAAAGAAGAAAATAAGAGAAAATAAAAACCTAAACTAAAATAAAATAGAATAAAATAAATAAAAATCTAAACTAAACTAAAAAAATAAAATAAACCTAAGAATTAAAATCCTAAATAAAATAAAAACTAAACATAAAATACAAATAAATAAACCTAAAATAAAACTAAATAAAAACCTAAATCTCAAAATAAATAAATGTAAAATGTAAAATAAATAAAAAATAAAACTTAAACTCTAAATTAAAAAAAAACATAAACCTAAAATAAAAATAAAATAAACAAAATAAAATAAACATAAATGTAAATTAAAATAAACTAAACTAAAATAAATAAAACCTAAACCAAGACCTAAAATAAACTAAACCTAAACCTAAACTAAATAAAATAAAAATAAATGTAAACTTAAACTAAAAATAATTCTTAAAATAAACCTAAAATAAAATCCTAAAGCCTAAACCTAAAAAAAATAAAAATAAAAACCTAAACCTAAAACTTAAAAATAAAAAAATAAAACATAAACCTAAAAAATAAACTAAAATAAAAAACCTAAACAAAAATAAATATACCTAAAATAAATAAACTAAACTAAATTAAAAATAAAAAACCTTACTAAAAATATAAAATAAAAGAAACAAAATAAGTTAAAATAAAACTAAATAAAGGAAGAAACTAAACTGGCGGGTTTGCTTAATCTTTTTTTAAAAAATTGTAAACCCTAAACCTAAACTAACCAAACCTGAGCCTACAATGGAAACACTAAACCCTAAAAAACTAATCCTATGCCCAAAACCATGTACCCAACTAACTACCTTAACCACTGAGCCCCAGGCTGACCTAAGACCATAAACCCTAAACTCTGACCTACCACCATAACCAAAACTCACAACCCAAAACCTAGCCTAAAGCCTACACAAAACCCTAAATTACCATTAGTAAAACCTAAACCCACAAACCCTAAATCCGAGCCACTAATCACTAAACCACAAATATAAACCTAAGCTAAATAAAACCTAAAAATAAAATAAATAAAAAATGTAAACTTAAATAAAATAAAAACCTAAACTAAAATCTAAAAAGAATAAAAAAACTAAAATAAAATAATTAAAAATCTAAACTAAACTAATAAATAAAATAAACCTAAGAATAAAAAAGATAAATAAAATAAAAACTAAACATAAAATAAAAATAAATAAACCTAAAATAAAATAAAATAAAATAAAAACTAAATAAAAACCTAAACCTCAAAAATATACCTAAAAGCAAAATGTAAAAAAAAACCTAAACCCTAAACCTAAAATAAATAGAATAAAATAAATTTAAACCTAAACTAAAATAAATAAAACCTAAACCAAAACCTAAAATAAACTAAACTTAAACCTAAACCTAAATTAAATAAAATAAAATAAATTAAAAAAAAACAAATCATAAACTAAAAAAAACCTAAAAATAAACCTGAAAAAAAAACCTAAAACCTAAACCTTAAAAAAACCTAAACCTAAACTTAAAAATAAAAAGTTAAACATAAATTAAAAAAATAAAATAAAAATAAAACTAAATTAAAAAACAAACTTAAACCTAAAAAATAAACTAAAATAAAAAGCATAAACTAAAATTAATAAACCTAAAATAAATAACCTAAACTAAATAAAAATAAATAATAAACATAAATAAAAATAAAAAAATAAAATAAATTAAAATAAATAAAAAAAACTAAATAAACTACTTATTTTGTAATTAAAACCTCTAAACCTTAAACCATAAACCCTAAAACCCTACAAGCCTAAACACTAAACCTTAAACAAACTCTACTCCTAAATTATAAACCTAAAAAACCTAAAAAACTAAATAAACCTAAAAAAAACCTAACCTAAATAAGATAAAAACATTAAATAAAATAAAAATGTAAACTAAAACCTATACCTAAACCTAAACCAAAAAATAAAATATAATAAAAAATGAAAAGTTAAAACTAAACTAAAGTAAAATAAATAAAAACTAAACTAAACTAAAATAAAATAAACCTAAAACTAAAAAAACATAAATAAAATAAAAACTAAACAAAAAATAAAAATAAAATTAAACAAAATTAAAAAAATAAGCTAAATATATTAAATAAACCTTAACATACTGGTTTAAAAAAATCATAAACCTTAAATCTTAAACCCTAAACCCTAAAGCTACAACCCTAAACCTTAAAACTTAAACCCTACTCTAAAAAACCCTAAACCCTAAAGCTACAACCCTAAACCTTAAAACCTAAACCCTAAACACTAAAAAACCCTAAACCCTACACCCTAAAAAACCCTAAAACCTAAACCTTATAGCCTAACCCTAAACCTTAAACCCTAAAAGCATAAACCACAAAACCTAAACCTAATCCCAAACCTACCCTAAACCCTAAACCCCCAAGCCTAAACCACAAACCCCAAACCCAAACTAAACTAAACCTAAAGTAAATAAATTAAAAAAATAAACTTAAACTAAACTAAACCCTAAGAATGGGAACCTTGATGGCGGGAACATCAGCATCAACCGGGCTCCATCTAGATCTAGAGGTGGAGGCGAGGCATTTATATCGTGAGTGGTCTGGGATCTGGGGAGGTGCTAGTGGATATGAGGTGGTAGTCTGAGTGGTTATGGAGGCTGGAGGAGCAATGCGTGTTATACCATATAGAGGAGAGATCGGGATATGATGGTTGACCCTACTACTCGAGAGGTCGAGGTTGTTCAGATGGGAGATGAAAAAATTTAAAAATGGCTAATCAGATCTGCTGCTTATGGAACTGTGTCTTTACATTAGAGACGGTTCTAGTTATCTAGGGTTTTTGATTTGCTCTATGCATGCTCCTTTTTGATCTATGTCATCGCTTGTGTCTTAGAGATCTTGGTGTGTTACTTGGTTGATGAAATTAAAAAGAAGAAATGTTGAATATGAATTTATTCTCTATTAAAAAAAACCAAAAATTTTAAATCCTAATCTAAAACTTGAACCTTAAACTTAAAAGCTAAACCTTAAATCTTAAACCCTAAAAATAAAAAAATAAAAAAATTAAAAGAAACCATAACCTTAAACCCTAAACCCTTAACCCTAACACTAACCCTAAACCCTAAACCGGAACCCTAAACCTAAAACCTAAACTCTAAACCCTAAACCCTAAACCCTAAAAACCCTAAACCCTAAACTCCCTTAAAACTCGAAAACCCTAAACCCTAAACCCTAATCTTTAAACCCTAAACCCTAAACCTTAAAGAGCTAAAAACATAAACCTAAACTAAATAAAATCTAAAAATAAAATAAATAAAAAAACCTAAACCAAAATAAAATAAAAAAAGAAAATAAAATAAAAGCTAACCCATAAACTTAAACCTAAACCTAAACCTAAGCTTAAAAGGAAAATAAAATAAAAAATGAAAACTAAACTAAAATAAAATAAATGAAAACCTAAAGTAAACTAAAATATAAAAAACTAAATAAAATAAAAACAAAACTTAAAATAAAAATAAAATAAACCTAAAATAAAATAAAATAAAAATTTATATAAAAACCTAAACAGAAAAAATTAAACAAAAAATAAAACCTAAAAATAAATAAAAAATAAAACCTAATCCCTAAGCCAAAAAAGAAAAACCTAATCCTAAAATAAAAATAAAATAAAACTAAACCTAAACTAAAATAAACTAAAATAAAATAAATAAAACCTAAACCTAAATTAAAAATAAACAAAACATAAACCTAAACCTAAACTAAATAAAATAAAATAAACTAAAAATAAACCTAAACCTAAACTAAAAAATAAAACCTAATAATAAACTCAAATAAAAACTTAAAACCAAAACCTAAAAAAATCAAATCAAAATCATAAACTAAACCTAAAAATAAAAAATAAAACCTAAACTTAAAAAATAAAATAAAAATATAACTCAACTAAAAAATTAACCTAAACCCAAATGTAAAAAAATAAATTAAAATAAAAAACCTATACTAAAATAAAAAAAAAACCTCAAATAAATACACTAAACTTAATAAAAACAAAAAATGATAAATAAAAATAAAAAATAAAATAGACTAAATTAAATAGAAAAATAAACTAAATAATCTAAATAAACGTAAACCTACCAGTTTACTTAATTTAAAAAAAATAGTAAACCCTAAACCCTAAGCTACCCCTAAACCATAAAAACCCTAAACCATAAAGCCTAAACACTACACCCTAAACACTAAACCCTAAACCTAACCCTAAACCCTAAACCCTAAACCCTAAACCCTAAAACCATAAACCCTAAATCCTTAAACCCTAAAACCTAAACCATAAAAACCTAAAAACCTAAACCTAAACTAAATAAAACCTAAAAATAAGAAATATAAAAAAAATCTAAACTTAAATATAATAATAAAATAAAATAAAATATAAACCTAAACTAAAACTAAAATGTAAACCTAAACCTAAAAATAAAATAATATAAACTAATCAAAATAAATTAAAATAAAATAAATAAAAACCTAAACTAAACTAAAAAATAAAATAATCCTAAAAATAAAAAACCTAAATAAAATAAAAACTAAATGTAAAATAAAAATAAAATAAACCTAAAATAAAATAAAATAAAAACTAAATAAAAAGCCTAAACCTAAAAAATAAACCAAAAAATAAACCCTAAAAATAAATAAAAAATAAAACCTAAACTTTAAACTATAAAAAAACCTAAACTAAAAATAAATAAAAAATAAAGTAAAATAAACCTAGACTAAAACTAAACTAAAATAAATAAAACCTAAGCCAAAACCTAAAATAAACTAAATAGAATAAAAAAACTAAAATTAAACAAAAACCTAAACTAAAAAATAAAACCTAGAAACAAACCTAAAATAAAAACCTAAAACCTAAACCTAAAAAAATAAAGTAGAAGCTTGAACTTAATCCTAAAAATAAAAAATAAAACTTAAACCTAAAAAATAAAATAAAAATTAAACTAAACTGAAAAATAAACATAAACCTAAACCAAAATCTAAAAAATAAACTAAAATAAAAAACCTAAGCTAAAATAAATAAACCTAAAATAAATAAACTAAACTAAATAAAAATAAAAATTAAACCTAAATAAAAATAAAAAAATAAAAGAAACTAAAATAAATAGATAAAATAAACTAAAATAAAATAATAAAATAAAAAATAAAAATAAACTAAAATAAAATAAATAAAAACCTCAACTAGACTAAAAAGATAAAATAAACCTAAGAATAAAAAATCTAAATAAAATAGGAACTAAACTAAAAATAAGAATAAAATAAACATAAAATGAAATAAATTAAAAACTAAATAAAAACCTAACCCTAAAAATAAATAAATAAAACCTAAACCATAAACTAAAAAAAAAACTAAACCTAAAAATAAAATAAAATAAACCTTAAGCTAAAATAAAATAAACTAAGCTAAACTAAATAAAACCTAAACCTAAACCTAAAATAAACTAAACCTAAACCTAAACTGAAACTAAATAAAATAAAATAAACTTACCTAAACCTAAAATAAGAAATAAAACCTAAAAGTAAACCTAAAATGAAAACCTCAAACCTAAACCTAAAAAAAAATAAAATAAAACCTAAACCTAAAAAATAAAATAAAAATAAAATTCAACTAAACAATAAAACTAAACATAAACCTAAACCTAAATAAGTAAACTAAAATAAAAAACCAAAACTAAAATAAATTAACATAAAATCAATAAACTAAACTAAATAATAGATAAAACCTAATTAAAAATAAAAATAAATAAATAAAAATAAATAAAAAATAAACCAAATAAACGTGAACCTACCAGTTTATTTTTTTTTAAAAAAAGCTTAAACCCTAAATCCCAAACCTTAAAACCTAAACTCTAGACCCTAAAACAAACCCTAAACCCTAAATCCTACACCTACAACACTAAACCTATAACCCTAAACCCTAAACCCTAAAAGCATAAACCCTAAACCCTAAAACTAAAACCTAAACCCTAAGCTCTAAACCCTAAGAACCTTAGATCCTAAACCCTAAACCCTAAACCCTAAACCCTAAGCACTTAACCATAAAATCTAAACTCTAAACTCTAAATCCTAAACCCTAAACTACAAACTAACCCTAAACCCTAAAATGATAAAAAACTAAACTAAATAAAACCTAATTAATAAATAAATAAACTTAAACCAAAAAAATAAAAAAAAATAAATACAAAAATTATAACCTAAACCTAAACCAAAACTTAAACCTAAGAAGAAAATAAAAAATAAATAAAAACTAAACTAAAATAAAACTAAAAAAAGCATAAATTAAACTAAGAAATTTAAAACCTAATAAAATAAAAATGAAAACTAAAATAAAAATAAAATAAACCTAAAATAAAATAAAATAAAAACTAAATAAAAACCTTAAGCTAAAAAGTAAACTAAAAAGTAAAACCTAAAAATAAATAAAAAATAAAACCTAAACCCTAAATTAAAAAAAACCTAAATCAAAATCAAAAATAAAATAATCCTAAACCTAAACTAAAATAAATTAAACTAAAATAAATAAAACCTAAACCTAAACTTAAAATAAACTAAAGTTAAACTTAAACCTAAACTAAATAAAATAAAATAAACTAAAAAAAAACTTAAACTGATATTGAAAAATAAAACCTAAAAATAAACATAAATTAAAAACCTAAACCTAAATCAAAATAAAATAAAATAAAAACCTAAACTAAAAAATTAAAATAAAACATAAACCTAAAAAATAAAATAAAAATGAAACAAAACTAAAAAATAAACCTAAACCTAAACCTAAACCAAAAAATAAACTAAATTAAAAAAACTAAACTACAACAAATAAACCTAAACTAAATAAACTACATTAAATACAAATAAAAATAAACCTAACTATAAATAAAAAATAAAATAAAATTAAACCTACCATTTTTCTTAATTTAAAAAAATAAAAAATATAATATAATAAAAATCCTAACCCTAAACCCTAAACCCTAAACCTTAAATCAACAACCCTAAACCCTAAACCCTAAACCCTAAACCTTAAAACCCTAAACCCTAAACCCTAAACCTTATACCCTAATGCATAAACCTTAAACCCTAAACCCCAAACCCTAAACGCTAAACCCTAAACCCTAAACCCTAAATCCTAAACTCTAAAAACCTAAAAACCTAAACCTAAACAAAATAAAACCTAAAAGCAAAATAAATTAAAAAACCTAAACTTAAATAAAAATAAAATAAAATAAAAACCTAAATCTAAACCTAAACCTAAACCTAAACCTAAAAATAAAACAAAATAAGAATCAAAAACTAAACTAAAATAAAATAAATAAAAACCTAAACTAAGCTAAAAAAATAAAATAAACCTAAAAATAAAAAAACCTAACTAAAATAAAAAGTAAACATTAAATAAAAATAAAATAAACTTAAAATAAAATAAAATGTAAATAAAAACCTAAACCTAAAAAAAGAAACCTAAAAATTAATAGAAAATAAAACCTAAATCATAAACTAAAAAAATGTAAACCTAAAATAAACAAAATTAAATAAACCTAAACCTAAACTAAAATAAATAAAACATAAACCTAAAATAAACTAAACCTAAACCCTAAACTAAATAAAATAAAATAAACTAAAAATAAACCTAAACCTAAACAAAAAATAAAACCAAAAAATAAACTTAAAATCTAAACCTAAAACCTAAACCTAAAAGAACAAAATAGAAACCTAAACCAAAACCTAAAAATAAAAAGTAAAACTAAACAAAAAAATAACCATAAACCTAATCCTAAAGCTAAAAAATAAACTAAAATAAAAAACCTTAACTGAAATAAATAAACCTAAAATAAATAAACTAATCTAAATAAAAATAAAAAATAAACTTAAATAAAAATAATAAAATAAAATAAACTAAAATAACTAAAAACTAAACTAAATAAACCTAAACATTCTGATTTACTTAATTTTCAAAAAAAACCCCTAAACCCTAAACCCTAAACCCTAAATCCTAAATCCTAAACCCTAAACCCTAAAACTAATCTTAAACCAACAACCCTAAACCCTAAACCCTAAAAAACCCAAAACCATAAACACTAAACCCTAAAACCCTAAACTTTAAACCTTAAACCCTAAAACTTAAACCCTAAACCCTAAACTCTAAACCCAAAATCATAAACTAACCCTAAATACTATACCCTAAAACTTAAAACCTAAACCCTAAAATAAATAAAACCTAAAATAAACTAAACCAAAACCAAAACCTAAACTAAATAAAATAAAATAAACTAAAAATAAACTGAAACCTAAACTAAAAAATAAAACCTAAAAATAAACCTAAAATAAAAACCTAAAACCTGAACCTAAAAAAATAAAATAAAAATAAAAACCTAAACCTATAAATAAAAAAATAAAACATAAACCTATAAAATAAAATAAAAATGCAAATAAACTAAACTAAAAAATAAAGCTAAACCTAAACCTAAAAGGAAGAAATACACTAAAAAAACCTAAAATAAAATAAATAAATCTAAAATAAATAAACTAAACTAAATGCATATAAAATTAAACCTTAATAAAATTAAAAAATAAAATAAAATAAAATTAAAAAACCAAACTAAATAAACTTATACCTATTATTTTAGTTAATTTTGAAAAAATAAAAAAAAAAAAAAATAAAAGCACTAACCAAAAACTCTAAACCCTAAAATTAACCCTAAACCTTAAACCCTAAACCCTAAACCCTAAACCCTAAACCTACAACCCTAAACCCTAAACCCTAAACCCTAAAACCGTAAACCCTGAAATATAAACCCTATACCCTAAAACATAAACCCTAAACCCTAAACCCCAAACCCTAAACCCTAAGCCCTAAACCCTTAATCCTAAGCCCTAAAATCCTAAAAACCTAAGCCTAAACTAAATAAATCCTATGTATAAAATAGAAAAAAAAACCATAACCTAAAAAAATAAAATAAATAAAACAAAACCTAAATAATGTAAAATAGCATAAAATAAAATGTAAACTAAAACCTAAACATAAAACTAAACTTAAACCTAAACCTAAACTTAAAAATAAACAAAATAAAAACTAGAAACTAAACCAAAATAAAATAAATAAAAACCTAAACTAAACTAAAAAAATAAAATAAACCTAAAAAATAAAATACCAAAATAAAATAAAAATAAATGTAAAATATACAAATAATAAACCTAAAATAAAATAAAATAAAAACTAAATAAAAACCTAAACTTAAAAAATAAACTTAAAAATAAAACCTATAAATAAAAAAAATGAAACCTAAACCCTAAATTCATAATAACGTAAACCTAAAATAAATAAAATAAAATGAACCTAAACCTAAACTGAAATAAATCAAACCTAGAATAAACTAAAATAAACTAAATAAAATAAAATGAACTAAAAATAAACCAAAAACTTAAACAAAAAATAAAACCTAAAAACTAACCTAAAATAAAAACCTAAACCTAAAAAAATAAAATAAAAACATAAACCTAAACCTAGAAATAAAAAATAAAACTAAAACTAAAAAATAAAACTAAGCTAAAAAATAAACATAAACCTAAACTTAAACCTAAAAAATAAACTAAAATGAAAAACCTAAAATAAAATAAATAAACCTAAAACAAATAAACTAAACTAAATAAAATTTTGAAAATAAACCTAAATAAAAATAAAAAATAAAATAAACTAAAATAAATAAATAAAACTAAATAAACCTGAACATACCCGTTGACTTAATTTTTAAAAAAACCCTAATCCCTAAATCCTAAACACTAAACAGGAAACCCTAAACCCTAAATTTTAAACCCAAAACCCTAAACTCTAAACGCAAAAACTAACCCTAAACCTTTTACCCTTAATTGTAAACTAACCCAAAACCTTAAATGCTAAATCCTAAACCCTAAATCCTAAACCCTAAACCTTAAACCCTAAACCTTAAACTTAAACCCTAAACCTTAACTTAAACCTAAACCCTAAACCCTAAACCCTAAATCCTAAACAATAAAACCCTAAATTCCTAAACCCTAAATAAACCTTAATCCCTAAACCCTAAAAACCCTAAGCCCTAAACCTTAAACTAGCCTTAAACACTAAGCTAACCCTAAACACTAAACCCTAAACCCTAAACCCTAAACCCTAAAAACCCTAAACACTAAACCCTAAACACTAAACCCTAAACCTTAAACCCTAACCGTAAAACAAACCCTAAACCCTAAACCCTAAAACCATAAACCCTAAAACCCTAAACCTTAAACCATAAACCTAAACCCTAAACCCTAAACCCTAAACCATAAAAACCTTAAAACCTAAACCTAAACTAAATAAAACCTAAAAATAAAATAAATAAATAAACCTAAACCTTGATAATAAAATAAAATAAAATAAAATAAAAACCCAAACTAAAACATAAATTTAAAAATAAACTAAAATAAAATAAATGAAAACATAAACAAAAATAAAAAAATAAAATAATCCTAAGAATAAAAAACCTAAATAAAATAAAAACTGAACATAAAATAAAAATAAAATAAACCAAAAATAAAATAAAATAAAAGCTAAATAAAAACATAAACTTAAAAAATAAACCTATAAATAAAACTTATAAATAAATAAAAAATAAAACCTAAACCCTAAACAAAAAAACCTAAACCTACCAAAAAAATAAAATAAACCTAAACCTAAACTAAAATAAACAAAACTAAAATAAATAAAACCTAAACCTAAACCTAAAATAAACTAAACCTAAACTAAATAAAATAAAATATACTTAAAATAAACTTAAACCTAAACTAAAAAATAAAACCTAAAATAAAAACCTAAAACCAAAACCTAAAAAAAACTTAAAACCTAAGCCTAAAAATAAAAAATAAACATAAACCTTAAAAATGAAATAAAAATAAAATTCAACTAAAAAATAAATTTAAACAAAAACCAAAACCTAAAAAATAAGCTAAAATTAAAACCCTAAACTAAAATAAATAAATTTAATAAATAAACAAAACTAAATAAAATAAAATAAAATAAACCAAAAGAAAAATTAAAATTAAAATAAACTAAATAAACTAAATAAACTTAAATCTACCGATTCACTTAATTTTTAAAAAAAACTCTAAACCCTAAACCCTACAACTACCCTGAACCCTAAACCTACAACACTAAACCTACAACCCTAAACCCTAAATCCTAAACCTTAAACCCCAAACCCTAAACCTTAACCCTAACCCTAAACCCTAAACCCTAAAATGAAATGCCCTAAAATCCTAAACCCTAAATCTAAACCTAAAGTAACTAAATAATTTAAAAAATAATCCTAAACCATAAGAATGGACAAAACCTTGACGGCAGGAACATCACCATCAACTAGGCTTAGTCTAGATCTGACGGTGGGGTGAAGGCGGAGGCGACAGTTATCGTAGTGGTGGTGGGGGATTTGGAGGTGCTGATGGATATAGAGGTGGTTGTCCGAGCAGGGTGGTTATGGAGGTAGACGGAGCGATGAAGGTTATAGCGACGGAGGGAGAGATCAAGGATATGATGGTGGATTCAACTACTCGAGAGGTTGGGATGGTTCTGATAGGAACTGTAGAAACTAAAGAACAACCAATCTAATATGTAGCTTATGGAACTGTGTTTTTACACTAGAGATGGTTCTAGTTATCTAGGGTTTTTTATTTGCTCTACGCATGCTCAATTTTTATCTATGTTATCGCTTGTACCCTAGAAAACTTTGTGTGTTACTTGGTTGATGAAATTGAAAAGAAGAAATGTTGAATCTGAATTTGTTCTCTGTTAAAAAAAAATCAAAAACCCTAAACATAAAACCTAGACCCTAAACCCTAAATCCTAAAAAAACCTAACCCTAAACCCTAAACCTACTACCTGCAACCTACAACCCTGAAACCCTAAACCCTAAACCCCAAACCCTAAACCCTAAACCCTAATAATAAACTAATAAAATACTAAACTATACTAACTAAAACTAAAACTAATAAACTAATAATAAACAAAAACTAATTATAAACTAAAACAAAAAACTAATAAAACTAACTAAACAAAACTAACTAAATAATAACTAAAAAAATTAATAAACTAATAATAAAAAACTAACTAAACTAATAAACAATGTAATAACTCAATTAAACATAAACAAAAAGCCTGACTAATAAACTAACTAAAAATAAACTAAATTAATAAACTAACTAACTAAACCCTAATAAATATCTAACTAATAAACATAAACCCTAAACATAACTAACCTAATAAATAACTAACTAATAATAAAACTAAACCCAATAACTAAACTAATAATAACTAAACTAACTAAATTATGATTAATAACTAATAAACAAAAATTAATAAACTAACTAAATAACTAATAATAATAACTAACAAAAACTAAAACTAATAACTAAACTAAACTAAATAAACATAATAATAAACTAACTAAATAATAATAACTAAAACTAATAATAAACCTAATAAACTAAAACTAAATAACTAATAACAACTAACACCAAACTAATAAATTAATAATAAACTAAACTAAATAAAACTGATAACTAAACTAATAATAATAATAATAATAAACTAAATAATAAATAAAACCATAATAAATAAACTAAACCTAATAATAAAAAACAAACCTAATAAACTAACTAATAATAATAAACTAATAAAACTAACTAAACTAATAAACTAATAACTCATAATAATAAAAAATAAACAAAACTAAAAACTATTAATAACTAAAATAACACTAAAAATTAATAAAACCTAATAACATAAAAACTAAGTAAACTAAACTTACTAAACTAACAAAACTAATAAATAATAATAAACTAAATAAATATTAACTAATAAAACTAATTATAACTAACTAGCAATAACAAACTAATAATAACTAAATGAACTAAATAAATAACTAATAATTAAACTAACTAAAACTAATAAATGACTAATATTAATATTAATAATAATAACTAAAATAATAATAATAAAATAAAAAATAAAATAATAAATGAAAAAACTAAATAAAATAAACACTAAACACGTAAACCTAATAATAAAACTAATAATAACAAACTCAACTAAACTAAAATAATTAATAACTAAACTAAAAAATACTAATAATAACAACTAAACAATAACTAAAAAAACTAATAAACTAATAATAAAACTAAACTAAAACTAACTAATAACTAACTAATATAACCTAATAAAATAAAAAATAATAAACTAATAAAACTAATAAACTATAAACTTAATAATAACTAATAAAAAAATTCAAATTAATAATAAAATAAAGAAAACTAATAAAACTAATACTAATAATAAATAACTAATAAACTAAAACTAATAACTAATAAACTAATAAACAAACTAACTAAAAAAACTAACTAATAAAACTAAACTAATTAATAAATAAACATAAACCCTAATAAATAATAAACACTAAAACTAAACTAATAAACTAATAATAATAACTAATAATAAATAACTAAATAACTAAAAACCATAAACCTAAACTAATAAACCATAAAAACTAACTAATGAATAAACATAATAATAACTAAACATAATAAACTAACTAATAACTAATCATAAACTAATAATAAAACCGCTAACTAAAAAAATAATAATAACTAACTAATAATAAACTAATAAATTAATAACTAAATAAAATAAAACTAACTAAATAAAACAAAACTAACTAAATAACTAAACTAATAAACCTAATAAAATATAATAATAATAACTAAATAATAACTAAACTAATAAAAACTAATAATAATAATTAATAACTAACTAATTAAACTTATACTAATAATAATAAATTAATAATAAAATAACTAATAATTAACTAAATAACTAAAATCATAAACCCTAACTAAATAAATAAAATAAATAATAATAAAACAAATAATAATAAATGTAAAGTAATAATAATAATAATAATTAATTTAAAGCAAAATAATAAAACCAACTAACTAAATTATTAATAATAATTAATATAACTAATAAACTAATAAAAACTAAACCATAAACTAAACAAAAAAACTAATAATAATAAACTAATAAACCTAAACCCATAACTAAACTAGTAAAACTAATAAACTAAACAAATAAAGTAATAAATAAACGAACAAAACTAAACCAATAAAACTAAACCACTAACTAAAACTAACTAAAACCTAAATAGTAATAAAACAATAAACTAAAAATAATAACTAACTAAACTAAATAAATTACTAACTAATTAATAAACTAATAAACTAATAAACTAACTAACTAAGAAAAACTAACTAATAAAACTAAACTAATTAATAAATAAACCTAAACTCTAAGAAATAATAAACACTAAAATAAAACTAATAAACTAATAATAATAACTAATAATAAATAGCTAAATAATCAACTAAAACTAAACCCTAAACCTAAATTAATAAACCATAAAAACTAACTAATAAATAAACATATTAATAACTAAACCTAATAAACTAACTAATAACTAATAATAAACTAAATAATAAAACACCTAACTAAAAAATTTAATAATAATTAACTAATAATAAATTAATAAACTAATAACTAAATAAAAAAACTAGCTAAATAACTAAACTAAATAATTATATTAATAAACTTAATAAATAAAGTAATAATAATAATAAAACTAATTAATAATAACTAAATTAATAAAAGCTAATAATAATAATAATAATAATATCTATTAACTAACTAACTAAATTAATAAACTAATAATAATAAAAATAATAATAAACAAACTAATAAAAACTAAAGAACTAATGACCCTAAACCTTTACTAAATAATAATAATAAACTTAAACTAATAATAATAATAATAAACTAAAAAAAACCAATCCAAAATAAAATTAATAATAAACCAACTAACTAAACTAATAATAATAATAAATAATAAATAACTAATAATAACTAACAAAAAACTAAATCATAAACTAAACTAAAAAAAAGTAATAATAATAAACTAATAAACCTAAACCCATAACTAAACTAATAAAACTAATAAAATAATAAATACAGAACAAAACAAAACTAACAAAACTAATCCACTAACTAAAACTAAATAAAACCTAATTTATAATAAAACCATAAATTTGTAATAATAACTAACTAAACTAAATAAATAACTAACTAACTAATAATAACTAAACTAACTAATAATAATTACTAAATAAAATAAAACAAAATAAACCCTAATAAATAAACAAACTAAATAAACTAATAAACTAAACCTAAAATCCCCCCCCCCTAATAACCTAAATAATAATAACTAAAATAAAATTAATAAAACTAAACTCATAACCTAACTAAAACTAAACATAAAACCAATAATAAACTAATAAAACCTAATAATAATTAATAAACATTAAACCTAAAACCTAAACCCTAAAACTAAATTAAACCCTTTTATTGAGCAATTTTTGGATCCCTCGCATTCTTGGTGAGTTTTTGAGCTTTTCTGTTGTTTCCCTAGATTGTCGCAGGCCAATGGACATGTTCTTGTCACGACACTGTGACTCATGGTGTCATCTTTTTCAAATCCATGGGTTAACTCCCATGTGCCGATGGATCCCGCTAGGGCATTAGATATTTTGGGTAATCCTACCCCTAAATTACCTGGTGTCACTAAATCTTTAAAAGAGGCTTTAGCTAGTAAGAATTCCTCCACCGAGCCTCCTTTGAATTTTCTTCATACAACTTTTAAAGGTACTCTGACAATTATGATTTTAGATGAGGATATTGAAAGTTAGCTGAGCCTATTGCTTTTTCTTTGATTAGAAAGTTTTCATTTAAATGGCCAAATATGGGACATATTCATTCTTTTTTTCATCGCTTAAATTTATCTTATTCTTTTTCTATCAATCTGATGGATGCAAGGCATATTTTGATTAAACTTTCTAATGACCTTGATTATAGAATAATATTTTCTAGGCATTCTTACTATGTTTTTAATTATCAAATGCATATTCTGAAGTGGACACCTATGTTTGATGTTAATGAAGAGTCTCCTATTATTCCCGTTTTGATTACTTTACTTAACTTGCAGATTCATCTATTTAATCATTTGATTCTTTATGCTATTGGGTTTATTTTTGGTCGGCCTTTGCATGTTGTTCAAGCAACAACTGCTTCTTCTAGACCGTCTATTGCTAGAATTCTTATAGAGGTTGATATTACTAAAAAAATATCAAGAAGAAATTTGGTTTGGTTCAAAGAAATGCAATTATTTTAATTAAGTTGTTTTTGAGAACTTTCCCATTTTTGGTAATCATTGTAAGATTCATTGGCATGAAATTCTTTAATGCTTTATTGCTCATCCCTCTCTTAGGAAGAAAATCATCAGTAAGAATTCAATTGTTGAAAAAAATGATGATTCTCTCAAGTTGGATAAATGAATATCTCCTTTTCAAAATTTTGATGTTTTTCAAAACTAGATTTATGAATCTTCTGAAAAAGTTTTACCTATTAATGATTTATCTAATGCTTAAGGTAATTTTAATGTTTCTGGAAAAGTTTTAACTAATAATCATGCTCTAAGTGTTTCTTTTGATGATTCTATTAAAGGGATGGCTTTAGAGGCTGTGGTTAATGATTCTAATGGATTGGATGTTGTGCATATGTCCTTTCATGATGATGGTTCGATTATTGTTGATGCTAACACCATTTCTTTCAATCAGTTGGATGTTGTTTATCTTTCTCCTATGTCTTCTTTAGATCATGAGAATGAGACTATTTCTTTTCCTTCTTTGGTTGACAATGGGGGTGAAAAGAATGTTTTTATTTCTGATATTTTAACTTTTGGACCTCACAATCTTGTTAGTATTGGTGATCCTTCTTTTAAAAAAATAAGATTTAGCTACCTGTGACAATTCTCTCATTGTGAATAGTTATATTTTAGTTTAAAATGATGGTTTTTTTATGGCTAGTAATTATGTTCAAAATTTGGTAATATGTTATGTGTTTCTAAGGGATTTGAATCTTACTTTAATTCCTTACATGAAGATTGTACTGAAAATCTGGATTCTGATTCTTTTGCTTCTTTTATGAATTAAGATAGGGAGGATACTCTTCAGATTTTGTTTAAAGGTGAAAATATTGATAATTGTCTTCTTAATAAAGTTATTTCTTCTCCTTTCACTTCTGATTCTTAAATGCATACTATTTTTGATTTTTCCTTTGTCTAATGTTGTGGATGATTCTGAATGCTCTTCTTTGAAATTGATAGCTTCTATTGATCCCCATGCCTTTTATAACAATATTGATTCATTTTTGGATGAAGATTTTTGGAGAAAGGGCATGGTTATAAAACTATTTACAAGAAGAAAAAGAAAACAAAAGGTTCAGATTTATGCCCCTCCTCACTTGCAGAGGGTTACTTGTTCCAAAGCTTCTTGGAATTAATCTCTCTTGTCCTTGGGAGGTTTTTTTTACTTTTGGCTAGTTTTTGTTCTGTTGGTTGAGCTTTTGCTATGTGTTTTTTTGCTAGCTGGAGTATTGGCTTCTAATTTTCCTCCTTCTGGCTTGGTGTTCCTAGCTTCCTGTTTGTTGGGTTTTTTTGTGCCCTTTAGTTGGTTGGTTTTGTGCTAGTAGCTTTGTTCCTATTATTGACTTTCTTTGGTTGGTGCTTTGCTCTCTTTGTTGGTGGTAGGTTGGGATTTTGTCCTTGGCGTGTGGTTTGTCCATTGGTTGGCTATTTCTCTACCAGTTTATTTTAGCTTTTGCAAACCTTCTTCTTTTTTTGTTGGTTTATTTGATTCTTTTGCTCTTTCCTAGGCTATTTTTCTTTGTTGGGTATTTCCTTTCATTTTGTTGGTGCTTTGGTGGCTTTGTATTGGTGTTGTTGTGGGCTCTGTTGACTTTGGCTTTGAGGGCTCTTTTTTTTTTGGGCTGTGACTTCTTTTCTCCCTCTTTTTTAAGAGGTGTTCATATTTGGTTTTGTTGGGATTGGCTTTAATTTTATTTGTTGGTCTTCTCTCTCTTTCTATTTCCTTAGCTTCACTTTTCTTTAGCTGGGTGGCTATTATGATAGGTTTGTATTTTTCTTTGGTTGGGATGGCTATGACAATAACATGGATTTTTTCCTTAATATTTTATGGTTGGTGACTTTTCCTATCTGTAACCCTTCTTTGAAGCTAGACAGACTTAGGATTTGATGTCCCTCATTATTGTTATTTTCCTTCTTTCCTCATATCTGAGCCTGAGTTTTTTTCTCTTTATGTTTTTGATCTCCATCTGGCTGAGATTTCTTGTAGGTTGCAAGTTCTCTTATTTTGTTGTTCTCTTCTTCTTCTTGGAGGGAGCTGGAGTCTTATTGATGGTCTCTTTTTTCTTAGATGGCTGGAGTTGTCTTCAACTGCAGGTTGCAGGTTTCCTTTCTTATGCATCTTTGTATCTTTGGAGGTTTTTTTGGAGCTCTGTGGATTCTTCCCCTTTGTTGGCTTTTGCTTGGCTTTTTTAGTTGTCTTTGTTTTTTTTCTTTATTGCTCTTTGATGTATTTGTTTAGGGATTAAACTCTTTATGATTCTCCTATAGCTCATTTGAGTAGTGGTTTTTTTCTTTTTGAGTTTAGTCTCTAATATGGTCTTCTTGTACCTATTTTTTTGAGCATAAATTCTATTTAGTTATAAATAAAAAAAAACCCTAAACCCTAAACCCTAAACCCTAAAAACCCTAAAGCTTAAACCCTAAACCCTATACCCAAAACCCTAAAACCTAACCCTAAACCCTAAACCCTAAAACACTAAACCCTAAACCCAAAACCCTAAACCCTGAAAACCTAAAAACCTAAACTTAAACTAAATAAAACCTAAAAATAAAATAAATAAAAAACTCAAACCAAAATAAAATAAAAAATAAAATAAATTAAAAACCTAAACCTAAAATTATAATAAAATAAATGAAAACCTAAACTAAACTAAAAAATAAAATAAACCTAACAATAAAAACCTAAATAAAATAAAAACTAAATGTAAAATAAAAATAAAATAAACCTAAAATAAAATAAAATAAAAACTAAATAAAAAGCTAAACCTAAAAAAATAAACCTAAAAATAAAACTTTAAAATAAAAAAAATAACATAAACCCTAAACTAAAAAGAAAAACTAAACCTAAAATAAAAATAAAATAAATATAAACTAAAACTAAATTAAACTAAACTACAATAAATAAAACATAAACCTAAACCTAAAATAAACTAAACCTAAACCTAAACTAAATAAAATAAAATAAACTAAAAAAACCTAAACTAAACTAAAAATTAAAAACTAAAATAAAATCCTAAAACCTAAACCTAAAAAATAAAATAAAAACCTAAACTTAAACTTAAAAATAAAAAATAAAAACTAAACCTAAACCTAAACCTAAACTTAAACCAAAAAATAAGCTAAAGTGAAAAACCTAAACTAAAATAAATTAACCTAAACTAAATAAGCTAAACTAAATAAAAATAAAAATTAAACCTAAATAAAAAATAAAAAAATAAAATAAACTAAAATAAGTAAAAATAAACTAAAGAAACTAAATTAACTTAAACCTATCGGTTTACATAATTTAAAAAAAAAACCATAGACCCTAAATCCAAAACCCTAAACCCTAAACCCTAAACCCTAAAACTAACCCTAAACCCTAGACCCTAAACCCTAAACCCTAAACCTTAAACCCTAAACCCTAAATCCTAAACCCTAAACCCTAAACCCTAAAACCTAAAAGCATAAAGCCTAAAACCATAAACCCTAAAACCTAAACCCTAAACCCTAATTGAGCTGATTTTTTTGAAAGGTGATCTTAAAGAAGTCAACGAAGAGGTTGAAAAATACAAAGTTGGTGCTCTTGCCTGTGTTGGTCTTGTTTGACCTATTAATGTGGTGGTTCTTCCAGGCAACACTAGTCTGGATCCTGCACAGACTTCTTTCTTCCAGGTTCTCAACATCCCAACTAAGATCAACAAGGGTACTATTGAAATTATCACCCTGATTGAGCTGATTAAAAATGGTAATAAGGTGGGATCCTCAAAGGCTGCTCTCCTTGCTAAGCTGGGGATTAGGCCATTCTCTTATGGACTTGTCATCCAATTTGTGTATGATGATGGTTTGGTGTTTAGTCCTAAGGTGCTTGACCTTACTGAAGATGATCTCATTGAGAAGTTTTTGGCAGGCCTTTCAATGATGACTTCTTTCTCACCGGCCCTCTCTTATCCCACCCTTGCTGCAGCAGCCCACATGTTCATCAATGCTTACAGGAATGTCCTTACCATCATGATTGCCAGTAATTACACATACCCATAGGCCGAGAAGGTTAAGGAGTATTTGAAGAAATATGATGATGATATGGGTTTCAGCTTGTTCGACTAAGCATTGTTGGCCTTCTATAAAATCAAATTTTATTGTCTCTGAGAGTTAAATCATTTTGTGAATTTTTGAATTGAATTTTATTTTATCATATTTTATTAGTTGTTAGAGGGTAATTTATTATTTGATTTTATAATTTCTTGTATGTTATGAAATCATTTGAGTTTTAAAAAAAAAATCCTAAACCCTAAGCCCTAAACCCTAAACCCTAACCCTAAACCCTAAACACTAAACCCTAAACCCTAAACTTAAACCTAAACTAACTAAATAAATTAAAAAAAACTAAACCCTAAAACTAAATAAACCTAAACCTAAACCTAAACCTAAACCCTAATAATGGGCAGAACCATGATGGCATGAACAACAACAACCGTGCCTAGATGCGTGGAAGCAAAGGCGAAGTTATCACAATGGTGGTGGGGGATCTGGAGGTGCTGGTGGATATGGAGGTGGTGGTTAGAGCAGTGGTGGTTATGGTGGCGGCAAGAGCGACAGAAGTTACAGCCTTGGTGGTGGCGAAGGGAGAGATCGGGGATATGATGGTGGATCCAACTACTTGAGAGGCCATGGTGGTTCTGATGGGAAATGGAGAAACTGAAAAGAAGCCGATCCGATCTACTGCTTATGGAATTGTGTCTTTACAGTAGAGACAATTCTAGTTATCTAAATAAAATAAAATAAAATAAAAAATAAAAACTCAACTAAAACAAAATAAATAAAATCCTAAACTAAACTAAAGAATAAAAAACCTAAATAAAATAAAAACTAAACTGAAATAAAAATACAATAAACCTAAAATCATATAAAATCAAAACTAAATAAAAACCTAAACCTAAAAAATAAAAATTAAAATAAAACTGAAAAATAAATAAAAAATAAAACCTAAATCCTAAACAAAATAATAGAAACTAAAATAAAAATAAAATAAAAAAACTAAAATAAACCTAAACATAAACTAAAATAAACTAAACTAAAATAAATAAATACTAAACCTAAACCTAAAATAAACTAAATCAAAACCTAAACCTAAACAAAAATAAAATAAAATAAAATAAACTAAAAATAAACCTAAACCTAAAAAAAAATTAAAAATAGAACAAAAATAAAAACCTAAAATTAAACATAAAAAATAAAATAAAAACCTATACCTAAACATAAAAATAAAATAAATAAAACCTAACCCTAAAAAACAAAATAAAAATAAAAGTCAACTAAAAAATGAGCCTAATCTTAAAAAACAAACTAAAATAAAAAACCTAAACTAAATTGACTAAACCTAAAATAAATAAACTAAACTAAATAAATATAAAAAATAAACCTAAATAAAAATAAAAAATAAGATAAACTGAAATAAATAAAAAATAATCTAGATAAACTAAATAAACCTAAACCTATTGGTTTACTTAATTAAATAAAACCCTTAAACCCTAAATCCTAACCCCTAAATTATAAACCCTAAACCCTAAACCTACAAATGTAAACTTACAACCCTAAACCTACAACCCTAAATCCTAAACCCTAAACCCTAAAACCCTCAAGCAAAAACCCTAAACTCTAAACACTAAACCCTAAACCCTAAACACTAAATAAACCTTAAACCCTAAAACTCTAAACCCTAAACCCTAAATCCTAAACCTTAAAACCTATAACCTTAACCCTAAACCCTAAACCCCAAACCCTAAACCCTAAACTAACCTTAAATAACCCTAAACGCAACCCATAAGATGGGCCTTGATGGGAACATATGCCCTGAGCTCAGTCTAATCCCAGTGGTGGAGGTGGCGAGGAAAGTTATCTTGATGGTGGTGGGGGGGATCTAGTGTGGTGGATATGGAGGTGGTGGTGAGTAGCATTATGGAGGTGGGAGGGGTGATGGAGGTTATATGAGTGGTGGCGGAGGGAAAAGATTGGGGATATGATGGTGAATCCTACTTGAGAGTGGTTCTTATGGGAGCTAGAGAAACTAAAGAATGGGTGATCAATGCTTATGGAATTGTGTCTTTATAAGAGGCGATTCTACTTATCTAGGGTTTTGATTTACTCTATGGGTGATCATTTTTATCTATGTTATCACTTGTGTCTTAACTTGGGTGCTACTTGGTTGATGAAATTGAAAAGAAGGAATGTTGAATTTAACTTTGTTCTCTATTAAAAAAAATAAACCTTAAACCCTAAACTAAAACTTAAACCCATAACCTAAACCCTAAACCTTAAACCCTAAACCGTAAACCTTAAAACCATAAACCCTAAACCCTAAAACCTACAACCCTAAACCCTAAACCCTAAACAAACCCAAAATGCTAAAACCTAACCCTAAAATAATCCCTCAACCTAAATCTAATACCTAAACTCACAAACTAACCCTAAACCCTAAACCTTAAATAAAAGATGGTTAAGTATAAATGACCTAATCCTAACATAGTTATGGTAGCTAAAGAAAATGTCTTCAGGAGACTTTCCCTTGACTATTAGAGATATGAATACCCTAAATCATATTATAATACCATATATTATAGTATAATGTAGCATCATATATTTGAGCATGTAGTGATGTGTTATTTGATGTTATAAGATGTTTTGAAATGTTTTAGTATATTATGGCATTGTGCCCTATAGTCTATAATAATATAAATCATAAAAATATTGATTTAATAAATTAGATGATGATATTTGTTAAATTTGATGTGGGAATTAGGTTGTAGTACCAAAGTTTTGCTATGCCACTTGTATTCTAAAAAGTAAGATTTTATGTTCAAAATAAATATTATGTATTATAGCATAGTATAACATCATATATCATAATATATTATTCTGTGCATTTTAATTTCTTTTAGTATTTTACAATCATGCAGTCAAGCCTACACTAGGATTATTTATAAAAATGTTGATTTAGACTTTAAAATGGTGGAATTTGGCCAAATTCAGAATAGGTAGAGCATGGATCATAATATATTGTTCCAATTTAAAATATTTAGGTGATACGACTAAAATATATAGTTTTTTATTATTTAGACTAATTTTATGATTTTTTATCTTAAGCAATCCCTTGTGATGTGATATGCGATATAATGTAATATAAAATGTTATAGTGTATTATAATATAGAATGCCATAACATAGTGCAGCATCATGCGTTATAGCATAGTATTGTGTATTGCTACTTGTTGTTTAACATATTTTTGTTTGTTATAGTATGATGTAGTAGAGTTTGTACTGGTATAATTCATAAAATTACTAATTTATAGGCTGAGATGATGGGATTTGGCCAAATTTAAGGTAAGCTTTAGGGAACATCATTAGGGGTGTGCTATGGTGTGTCATTTAATTAATAGAATGGAATTTTGCATCCAAAATAAATGTTTATTTTTCAACCAAATTTTATAAATTTCTTGCTTAAAGTGATTCATTTTAAGGTGTAATGTAAGATAATATATTATATGAAAGCATATTAAAATATAATGTACATAACAATATAACTTCACATATATATATGAATGTGGTGGTTTGTTACTAAATGTTATTGTACGTTTTAGCATGTTTTACTTTTTGTTATAATACATTGGGTCAAAACTCACAAAAATGTTAATTTGAAGGTCGAGATGGAAGAATTTGGCCAAATTCATGGCACACACCAAAAAGAAACACAAAATTATGCTATTTTGTACCATTTCTATTGGAAATATAACAATTTTACATCCAAAATGAACATTATTCATATTTTGAAAAACTATGTTATTTGTTCCCTTTAAGTGATTCTAATGAGGTGTAATGTTAAATAATATATTATAATATAGCAAATTATAATATAACATCATATATTATAATATAATATAGTGTGTTAATTCACACTATAATATGTTTAGCATGATATTGTATAGTTAGTTTGAGCTTGCACCATCACAAATCATAAAATGTTGATTACAATGTTAAGATGATGTAATTTGAATGGATACATTGTTAGGCTTTTGGTTGAAGTATTAAAGGTGTGCATATGAAGAAAAATATTTGATGAGAATTCCATGTCAAGGACAAGGAGGAGATCCACTAAGGGATCACACATGCATGTACGACATATGGGGGGGGTCTATGTGAGGAATAGAAGAAGAAAATCATGAGGATAAGGTTTTAATTTGATTTGATTATATGATTTATGGAAAGAAGATCCATTGGGGATAAGAATCTATAATCCACCGAGGATTAAGATCAAATCAACTTAAATTTGTTTTGTTTTAATTGATGTGGAGGCATATCTGCTAGAGATATGGGCTCGAGTCCATTGGGGAATGGGTATATGAACCTTCCACTAGGGAAGCAGGTTTGGGCTATCTGCTTGGGATTGGGATTTGAGTTTAATTTCATAGATTTGTTTGGGGTTGTATCCACTGGGAATAAGAGTTCGGTTCAATTTCTTTGATTTAGACTCTATTAGGGGAGTTGTTTTTTTTTGCTCCACTGGGGAGGTAGGTTTTGAATTTGATTTGTTTGCTTGATCTATTTATATATGATTTGGGGCTCCACTGGGGTGTGATGTAACTCCACTAGAAAAATTAGATTGGGTTTAATTTAATCTGAGTTAATGTATGGACCCTATTGGTGTGCGATGGACCAACTAAGAAGGGGTTATATCACTTAACATACCTCAAGTCTATAAATCTAAAGGGATAGTCTCGGCGTGGGGTAGAGCTAGCCAACCTAAGGGGTTATCTTTCATTGCACAATGGCTGCGCTAGAAAGAAGGCATAGTAGACTTACATCTTTTGAAGCAAGGAACAACCACTAGGTAACTTGTTGGATGCACAACAAATCAAACCTGACTTAAGGCGACTATTGAGTGAATTCTGCTGGGGACTTATGTCAACTCAAAAGTAGTTAGAATTAATTTTATCTTAATTTCATGTAATTTTGTATGATTTGTTTGGTTTAGTTTGAATTTGAATTGAGGGAATATCCACTAGGGATGTCAGCTCGATCAAATTTGATAGATTTAATTTATGGACCATGTCGGTGTGTGATGGACCCACTAAGAAGGATATCGGACTTATTGTCTATCTTAGATTTACAAATCCAAATGGATAGTCTACTGATCATGGGGTAGAGCTAGCCAACTTAAGGGGTTGCATTTTGGTGTGCAATGACTGTGCTAGGAAGAAGGCATAGTAGACTTACATCTTCTAAAGTAGGGAACAACTACTGGGGTAACTTGTTGGTAGCACAACAAATTGAACCCGACTTAGGGGTGACTATTGAGTGAATGTCATTGGGGACTTATATCAACTCAAGAGTAATCAGGTGATTCTTATAAGGAGTTTTGCTGACACTATTCTAAAGATAGGATGCGTACTTGGGAAAAGGTACCGATAGGGATGTCCTCCTAATCCATAAGTGAATATATATATTATTTATATGTTTGTGTGGACCCTGTTGGTGTGCAAGGGACCACACTAGGAAGGGGCTATGTCATTAACATATCTCAAATTTACTAGACCAAGGGAGAATCTACACATCCATAGGATAAATTCTCTAACCACAAGGGTGGTTACTTGGAAAATGAAACTGACAAATTTGATAGTAATTCGAGTAGTGTCTAAATGGGGTCGTAAAGGACGTGATCCAAATATAGAGCCCATAGGGGAGCTGCTGCTAGGGGCATTATCTTGAGCCCTAGAAAAGAAATCTTATAGGTGTATGGTGGCCAACTCAAGTAGAAAGCGTAGCAAACTTAAATCTACCATGAGTGGTGTATCTTGAGGTGCGAGAATAACCAACCTAAGGTGTATTCGTCAGCATGAGTTGGTGTATCCATCAGCATAGTGAGAACCAACCAACCTAAGGTGTCAGTCAGTGTCCATCGATCAATCTAGAAAGAAATCATGTAGGCTTATAACTTTCCAAATGGAACTGATCATCGGGATAGTCTGTCATCATTGGGACAAATGTTATCTAACCTAGAGAAACTACTAAGCGGGGATCCCCAGAAAGGACTGGACCCAGACTTGAAGTGGTCACGAGGGAAGAAGCCACTAGGGGACTTATCCTAAACCTTAAATATACTTGACCCAGTCAGTGCATGAAGGCTAAGCTGAGAAGAAAGTGTGGCAGACTCACATCCTCTTAAATGAAGCCAACATGAGGTAGCTTACAGGTCATGTAGTTAGGCCTACCAAACTAACAAGGCACTCATTGGTGTGTAGTGGCCAAGTAAGGAAGGAAAGCGTAGCAGAGTTACATCCTCCAAAGTAAGAAGACCACAGGGTGACACACACTAGGGGTAACGTCATTTCGATCTAAACATTGATTGAGTGTCATTGGGGGAGTTATCTCAACTTCAGTAGCCCAAGATAAAAGATCTATGTTTATTTTATATATTTGTGTATAATTTGTGTTTGTATTGTGTCGATAAAGAAAAGGATGTTGCTTGAGTTCCTTACACCTACCCTAAACACATCATGGCAGACAAGAATATTTTTAACATGGAAGAGTTTGAATTCGAAATGGAATTTTCATTGATGATAATTATTTTCAAACATGATTTATAATATTTCTTCAAGTACATCCTGTAGATTGGAAGCATTAGGTACTCTCCCTTGTGATTAATAAGCTGATAAAATTCTCTTTGGTAGGCCTTCTCTATGGTGAAAGGGCCTTCCCAAGTGGGTTCAAATTTTCCTTCCATCTTACGATGGGCAGCACTTTGTCTCCTTAGAACTAAAATAAGCTCTCCTACTTGAAAAGCTCTAAGACAAACCAACTTGTTGTGAGCTAAAATCCTTTTAGCTTTGTACAACTCAAGATTTTTGCATGCCCGCAGGCGTCTCTCCTCCAAACCTTTAAGCTCTTCTAACCATAACTTGGTTTTCTGCATTATTGTGATATATTGCTATCCTTAGTGATCCGAGTTGGACTTCTAATAGTAGAACAACTTAGACCCACTAAGGAGAAAGGAGTAGACTGAATTGGAGTTCTATATATGGTGCAGTAGGCCCACTAGGCTTCAACTAATTGCTTATGCCATTGTTGCTTATTGTTTTTGAGTGTCTTCTTCAATATTTGGATGAAAGTTTTGTTGAAGTCTTCTACTAAGCTCTTTTTTCTCATGTAGTTGATGGTGGAATATCTCCAATCTATAATGTGTCTCTAGGAAAAGTTGTTAATCTCAGTGCTTTTGAATGCAATACCATTATCATATATAATTCATTGAGGCACTCTGAACCTATATACGATATGGTTCCTAAAAAATTAGAGCACATGCTAAGTTGTGACTTCTCTGAGCAGAATCGCCTTTGTTCATTTGGAAAAGTAGTCAGTAGCAGCTAAGATGAACCAGTGACCCTTGGAAGAAGGAGGATCAATTGGACCCATTATGTCGGTACCCAAAAACTCGAATGGCCATGAGGCCACTATAGAATGTAGAATGTTGGGTGGTTGGTGTAGGACCACATCGTGTATTTGACATTGGTGGCATCGCCTAGTCATATCTATGCAATCCTTGATCATCGATAGCCAGTAGTATCCTAGTATCTTGATATTGGCTTTCATCTTCGAACCGGATTGGTTGGCTTCACATAATCCTGAGTGTACCTCGGTCACGATCTTACAAGCTTCGTGCTTGTCTAAATAATGTAACCACATATGATCAAAAGATCGATGACACAAGACACCATCCACAAGAGCATAGGAAAGTGCTCTCTACTTTATCTAATGGGCTTGGGACTTCTCTTGAGGTACTTTGCCTTTATTTAGGTAATACATGAATGGTTGCCTACAATCTAACTCCTTGTCTTTCTTGGCAATGGCAACCTCCCCTTCAAGTGAGTACTTTTTGATGAGTTCAATATCAATAAGGGATAAGACTTGTCTATTTTGGCTAAAGCATATGCTACGACATTCTCCCCTCGAGGAATCTTATAAATGATAACCTATAAGATTTGGGCCAACAACTCCATGGTGTACTTGTGGTAGTGATGGAGCTTGGGCTTTATAACCTTTAGGACCCAGTGATTTGATTGATAACTAGCTAAGGATCCCTAAAGATGTTGATGTTCTGGATGCTTTGAGTAATGACTAACTCAGGCTAAGAGCCTCATATTGACTTCATTGTTGGTGCTAGGATTGACGATGATATGAGAATTTCATCACATTGCGTAGTTAAGAGAACTATTCTTACCCCTGCCTTTCCTGGAATAGTATATTGTGGTTCTTCTCCTTTTTTAGAAGAAGCTGCACCATCAAAGTACATCTCCCAATGGTGAATGCTAGTATCCCCAAAGTTCATGATTTGTTCATCAGAGAGATCATCATTAAGCGGAGAGTCAGCAGGAAGTGGGTGTGCTGCTAAGAAATCTGCTAGTGCTTATCCTTTCACCATACGGAGGGGTACGAATGTAATGTCAAACTGTGAGAGGATCATGGACCATCGTGCCAACTATCTGGATATCATATACCATGTCATTAGATATTGTAGTGGATGGATCTCAGAGATTAAGTTTACCTTATGAGAAAGGATGTAGTGCTATAACTTTTGGGATATAAAGATTAAAGCTAGGCAATACTTTTCAATGGGTGGATAATTAGCCTCAATAGGGATTAGATAATGGCTGAGGTAAGAGAGTGTGTTTTCTTCCTTTTATTATTTGCTTGGGCCAATAAATCACCAAAGGAGTCATCTAATGCAGTAGTGTAAAGTATGAGCGGCTTGCTCGAGATAGGCTAGAACTGGTGATGTCATCAGGTAATGCTTGATGTCTTTAATGACATGTTCACACTTATCATCCCACTTGAATTTCGCATCCTTTTTAACAAGTTCTGAGAATGGTTGACATCTTTTTAATAAGTTAGATATAAAGCATCTTAGATATGCCTACCACTATAGGAATGATCTCAATTGAGTTAAACTTTTAGAGGGTGGCATTTTTAATATTTCCTTGATCTTCTCCAGATCAATTTTGATTCCCTATGTCAAAACCCAAGGAATTTCCTTGAAGCTACATAGAATGCACACTTCAGGGGGTTCATTTTGAGGTTAAATTATCTTAACTGTTCAAAAACTACTCTCAAGTTAAATAGATGGTATTCCTTTTCTCTACTTTTGGCAATGAGATCATTGACATAGAACTCGACTTAATGATGAATCAGTTCATTGATGATTTGATTTATAGCCCGCTAATACATAGCACCAGCATTTTTAAGGAAGAAAGGCATGACCTTATAGCAATAGATTATGATTGGGGTTCTAAAAGTAGTGTTTCTTTCATCTTCAAGGTCCATCTTTATTTTGTTATATTCAGATGAGCCATCCATGAAAGAGAAGACTGCATGAGATGAGGCAATGTCCACCATCAGCTCCAGGATTGATAATGTAAATTCATCTTTTGGACATGCCTTATTAAATCCCTAAAATTATCGCATATGTGAATTAGGCCATTCTTTTTCTTAACTAGGATGATGCTGGCTAACCAGGTAGGGTATTTTTCTTCCCAAATGAAGCCATCATCGATCAGTTTCTTGACTTCATAAATGACCTGTTGTTCTATGTCTACTCATACGCATCTAGGAGATTGCTTGATAGGCTTAGTAGTGGCTCTTGCTAGTTTATGGACCTACATTAGGAGCCAATCATCTCTTCATAACTCCATGCAAAGTAGTCCTTTAACTTAGTCAATAGCCTAACTAATTCATTGGTTTCAATTTCATTCAATAAAGAACTAATGTATGTTGGGCATGGATCTTCTTCAGTTCTTGAGTTGATTTCCTTGAGCTCGTTGATGGTTGACTTGATCTCTTCTTTGAAAATTGTCGGTGCATCTTTGACTTCAAAATAATCTGGATCATCTGAAGTTTCTAAGTATAGCTCCTCATATGAGATAATGTGATTTGAAAAGAACCTGTCAGATTCCAAATGATTGGTGATGACTAAGCAGTAATCATCATCATCGACTGGACCCACTATACCGAATCCTTATCCCGATCTTGATTGAGAGATTTTGCATTTTTTTCCATATTTTTTCAATGTAGTCTGACCTATTCTTTGACCATGTATGTGGGATTGACCCTTTCTTTGCTAAATTATGAACACAAAGCAAGTACCAATCAAAAGATAATTCTATTAAATAGATATATATGAATCAACCTCAAGTTCTACATCAACTTCTTGACTTGAGGATGATGCTCCCAGAAAGAACCTCTGAGCAACACTATGGAGCCTAAGCTCTATTGACCTAACTTTTGGAGTGTGGATTCAATCTTCCCATCTTAGATTTAGGAGTCTTCTAGACACTAAGATATCCCTAGTGATAAGACACTTCTAACAATTAGGTAAACACTTAACCTAAGCCTCAAGACTTAGAAGAGTTAACCATTAGATTAGGTTATGCTTTATGGATTAGGATAATCCACAACCCAAATCCAATCCATGTTCACCTTCTCAAACCAAACCTCAAGTTCAATTCAAACATCAAATTAAAATCCAAATCCAAACCCAAATTCCAAAACCAAATGATTGAAGCCCATGATCAAATCAAACTTGAAACACTTCCCAAGCCATATGACCTATTCCATGGACTTAGCCAAATCTTAATCCAAATCAATCCAAAATCAATTAATTTTCTCATAATCACTTTATATCTTCAGTCATCTTCCTAAATATAAATCAAATCTACATTCAAATGATCAAAACTAAATCAAATTAAGTCAAAACCCTTCCTAAGCCATATGACCTATCCCATGGACTTAGCCAAATATTAATCCAAATCAAGTCAAACTCTATTGATTTTCTCATAAATCAATCATATTTTTAATCATCTTCATAAATTTAAATGAAATATACATTTAAATCATCAAAACTAAATCAAACCAAATCAAAATTCAAACCTAAGCCACATAACCAACTCCATGGACTTAGCCAAATTCCTTCATTCCAAAATCCAAAATCAATTGATTTTCTCATGAATCAATCATACCTTCAATCATATTCATAAATATAAATGAAATGTACAATCATCAAGCAAAACCAAAATCAACCCAAGTTAACATTTGTGACTTGAAATATTCAAATGAACCAAAACCAATTTGAACCCAAGCCAATTGCTATTGAATTTATATATCAATCCCAAATCCATATATAAACTCAATTAATTAAACTCAACCTAAAATCAAGCTAACTAAACCCAATTGGTCTACTTGACCCAAAGTGGCCAATTTCACCTATTTGAGCCAAGTTATAATCCTACCCAAATTAGATTGAACCAAGCCTATCGAAACCTCCCATAATGATTATTGATCACCCTAAGTTGATCAATTTTCACAAATTACGTCAAACCAAGTCAACTTAGTAATTTGACTATGGTGTTTACTTTTCATAGATAGGGGATACCACATAGATCTTATGGGGATACTTATTGAAGTGATCAGGTACGACATTGAGGATTGATGTACTATCTTGAGAGATAGAACTCACCATCCTACAATGGACCTAATCACCTAATATGGACTCCTAAGGCCAATGGGTCTTCGAATGTACCAGAGATGTTTCCCCTAATTTACATGGAAAAGTAAAGTAGGGTTTATTTTAAGCTGAGCTCATTAAGTTCCCTATGGAAGTAAGCCCCCCATAGTTAATTACATCTTAAGGAATGAGGTTCCTTAGGAATAATCTCGAATAAGGTAAATGATCATTGTCTCCAAAGATTTCAAAGATTGAACTATCAATCAATTGATTATTTTTAAAAAATCAAGTGGGCTTGATCAAAAAAGAGAGAGTTATTATCAAAACCAAAGGGAGAAGAGTAGGGGATGCTCATGATACTTGGTAACCTAGTGAGCATCCCAAACTATCCTATGGTTGGGCTTTATATTTTTGAAATTGAGGAGAATTATATGTTTGAGTTGAATTTTAATTGGAAATCTAGGACTTACAATTCCACAATACAAGATTGTAAAAATGCCAAAGAGGTGAGGATTTATGCTTGTATCTCTAATGGGAAATAGCAACCTTGATCCTAAATCTAGGGAGCTTCGCATAAACTAAAAGCGTGACCTAAATCTAAGCGACAAAATGGGCATATGGTTTACCTCCACAAAAAGAGATATATCACCCAACTATTGGACTTACAATCGCTTGGGGTGGCCACCAATTAACTCCTCCTATGATTTTAAATACATGTAGGTAAGTCATATGCTTTGCAAGATGGTTAGGCTATTATTTATTTAGAAGTAAAACTAAGTCCTTAAACTCACTCTCTAAGAGACTTGATCATGAAGGGCATGAATAATGACCTAAATCTAATGCAAATTTTGTCAAGTTTTATTTTGATTTTTGGACATTTTTATTTGACATAGACTATGGGATTTTATATGCCTAATGCATGAAAAAATCAGTAATGGAACAAAATCAGAAAGAAGGAGGTGCATTTCAACCATGGCTCTCAAAGGTCAAGCCATTTTCTCTGGCAAAGGTGGAAGCCCTCCATTGGCAAGAGTGAGACAATATGATTTATGCATGATATGAGACATACAACTTCCAGCTAAAGGGGTTGCTAAATATTTTATTATCATGATTTATGTCCTAGGCTTTAGGTGAGATTATGAATTATCTAGTTTAATTTTGAATTGATTAATTGGATAGAAAATTTATTTTTTCCTAAGATCGCATCCAGGCCATTCAACACTCATCAAATAATTAAAAAAATAGGAAAATCATGCCATCCTAATTAATAAATAATAAACATAACATCAATCAATTTATAAAATTAGCACAAAAGAATAAGAGGCTGATGTGGTTGGTTCCACCGCACAATCCGAAAAGAAATGTGGATAGCCGAGCTCTGCCCTTATACATCCCGGTATAATGAAAGAATAAATTACAATTATGAAGTGACAAGTGTTATGGGGGTCTTCATTCTTCATCCTCCATTCTTCACTCCTTGTCCTTCATTCCTTCATCTTGGTTTTCTCCATTTCTCTATTTCTTTCGGTTTGACTTGGGATGTCACATGGTATATAAGATGTGGCTTATAACTAATTGTTGACCTCATTTTTAGGATGAGCTCTCAACCCCTCCATCTTAAACATAGGATTTCTCTTAGACTTTAAGAGTTCCTTAGTCTTAAGATACATTTAGCGATTAGGTGGACACTCAACCTAACCATTGAGACTTAGAAGAGTTAGCCATACAAATAGGTCATGCCTTAGGTGTGTTAAGAAAGTTTTCCTACCCTATAGCTTGAACCAAATTCCTCACTTCCTCTCTTCAAGTCAAACTCCAAATCAAACTAACTCCAAACTCCAAATCAAATCAACATCAAAACTTAAATCAATTCCAACATAATTGATTTTCTCAAACTCAAATCAATTCCAAATAATTGAAGCTTATTATTGAAATTCCAAGTTCAAAAATCTTTCCTAAGTCCTTTGATTCCCTCTTATGGACTTAGCCTAAATCAAATCCAAATCAATTCAAATTCAAGAAATTTTCTCATAACCCATTTATATTCTCATATGTATTCACATTTATAAATGAAATATAAATTCAAATCAATTAAACCAAATTCAAAATTCAAATCCAAATCAAAAATCTTTTCTAAGTCACTTTGATTCTATCTTATGGACTTAGCCTAAATCAAATCTAAATCAATTCAAATTCAAGGAATTTTCTCATAACCAATTTATATTATCATTTATATTCACAAATATAAATGAAATATAAATTTAAATATCCAAAAATCAATTCAAAGATCAAATTCAAACTCAACCAAAATTCAACCTAAGCCTTTCAAGTCAAATTCTTGGACTTAGCCAAATCAATTTCAAATAAAGCCTAACCCTTGATTTTTCTTCATGATTCAATCAATCCTTCAATCATGAATTCATACAAACTTTAATCATCAAACCTAAACCAAATTCAAAAATCAAATCCAAGTGAAACTCATGTTCACCCTTTTGAACTTAAAATTGTCAAATTAATCAAAACCATTTGACTTCAACCCACTTGCAAATGGATTTATATTTCAATCATAAGTCCATATGTGAGTTCTATCAAACTCAAATCAAGCTTTGACCAAACCATTTGACTTAGGCTCACTTGACCCAAAGTGACCCAAAATGCCCCTTTTGAACCAAATTCTAATCCTACCCAAATTGGATTGAACTAAGCCCAACTAAGCCTCACATTGTAAGCAATAATCATCATGAGATGATCAATCACTCAAATTGGTCAAACCAAGTCAAACCTAAGGGTTGACCAAGTCAACACTTAGCCAAAATGAAACCTAAACTAGCCAAAATCCATCATAGGCCAAATTGATTGAAACCATTGATCAAACTCATTCATGATCAATGTTTGAACTTGACCAAGTCATCACTTGAGCCTAACCTAGCCCAATTGGCCACTTGACCTAAGTTGACCCAACTTGACCTAAAAAGTCAAAATGTGTCAAAACTTGATCTAATCCAAATTGATTGAAACTAATGGGTCAAGTTCATTCCAATTCACTTGTTGAACTTGACCAAAGTCTTAATTAGCCAACTAGACCCAACCTAGCCTAATTAACCTAGAACCCAACAAGACCTAAAAGATAAAATTGAGCCAAATCTAAACCAATTTGATTGGAAGCAAAGATACAACCCATTTCAAATGATCAACCAAACATAAACCAACCCATGACCTAACCCAAATAGGTCAAATGGGTCAAATTGGTCATCTTGACCCATTTGACCTAAATGAAATCAAATGAACCAAAATAAAATCTAAACCAAATTGAACCAAACTAAAGTTGCTAAAACATTTCAAATGGTCATATAAACTTGACCCAACCCTTGGTTTGACCCAATTTGACCAATTTCAACTTGACCCAAATTGACCCATTTTGACCTAAATGGGTCAATATGAGCCAAATCATATCAAATCAACTTGAAATTCATTGAAACTTGGCCTAACCCATTTTTCAATCATACCAAACATATTCAAATTGAAATCCAAGCCAAATGACCATTTTACTTATAGGCCATAGAGTAACCTAAAATTAAAATCACTTGAAATTTGGTCAATTCTTGTTCATGGACCCTTGGCATCCTCTTAGTGGACCAAATGGCCACTAATGGACATTGTGCACCTAACCCATTGGGTTTGGGTCAGTCAAACCCAACCCAATGGCCAAACCACCACCCACTTAGGAATTGAGCACATGGGATCTTTCCTCCCCAATTAAAGCACATGGGAGATTCACTACTCCACTCCACGCTCAAAATCAAACCTTGTGCAAGTCCTAATAGCTTAACAAACCCACTCAAGGAGGTGAATTGGATCAAAATGGCATAGCTCTTCATGACCATTTGATTCACCTAGGGTGATATATACTCCCCATAATTCCACTTCATTCCACAAGACACACACTCAATTGAGCTAAGGAAACTTAGAGCAAGAATTTGCAAGTCTCCCCAAGATTCTTACAGTGAATTATAATTCTCCATTTTCATCTTTAAACCAAAATAGGGAGGCCAAGGCAATTTCCACTTTGCTCATTACTCAATATCAACTCAATTCCTCCTGCAAGAATCTTCAGAGGAGTCAATCGAGTTGATCCAAACCTTTTCCCAAGTTTTCAAGGCAAGGGAGGTGGGACTTCAATCAAGGCCGAGCCCAATTGAAGGAGAGCTTTTTCCATAGGAATATCCATTTGACCAAATCACCTCAAATCTTCAACAGTCTCTACTAGATGAAGATACATCAATATATTTGAGCAGGTGATAGCCTCGCAAGGTATGCAACTTCAACCTTAAAGAAGACATGGTGTGGTCCTTTATGAAATATATTCTCACCTCATGAGAATTTGACTATTAGATCTTCTCCCCTTTACTCCTAGATGGTGTGGGTAAAATTTGAGTTCAATCTGAGCTCAATCGAGCTCGGATCATGTCATGGAAGGTGGATGATTCCCCTTTCCCATAGCGAAACTCAATGATGGATCATGGGTCGTCCATCCGTGTGTTTTGGATGAACGACCATGATCAAGATGCATAGAAATATCTGATTAATCCCTTAATAACAAGGGCTTTATCTCAGCCATCTGATCCTTGATCAGACGGGTGAGGAGAAAGCATGTAGCCCCACTGTTGATGCGATGCTACGATGTGACAACATAAGTGGTCTCTCCCATTACGCCACATGGAAAGAGCGCGCTGTGTCAGCCTCCACATGGAACCGACGGGATTAGCTATTTTAATTAGGGATTTAATTAATTATCCTTAATGGCTAAATATTCATAATTGCATTACTAATTCTAGAAAAATCATAAAAATACAAAGTAAAATGCATTATAAATATAATTTAGAGGAGGAAATTCTAAAATTATTTCCAATGGGTTTTAATAATATATTTTCCTCAATTAAGGTTTTATTAAAAACTTAATAACCTTACTCCATAATTATCCCAGATTAATTCCAAACTTCTCATGTGCATTTATGGAGATGACTTCTATCGCCCCTAATTTTATTGGGATTTATTGATGGGTTAATTAGGGAGATCAATTAATGAATCCTTAATTACTCTCATTTATGTAATTAAGGGTAATTAAGCATATGAATAGTGTTTTAGTCCCTTTATTAAGTTTATTAAGCCTTGCTTAGGTAGATAAGAGGTTTATGGAATGTATTAGAGGAATTTCCCTAAACTCATTTCCTTCCTTAATCCAAACTTAATTAAGTGTTAATCCTCTAATCACTTGCTTAATTAATTTGATTTTAAAATAAAAACATTCCAGAGCTTAATCAATCCATCTTGGGTAGATGCTTAGGTGTTTAATAACCTAAGTGGCTTAAGGAAATCAAAATCCACCCAACATGTGTGTGAAGGGTTATGAAAGTACTTAAATTAAAACCTTTAGCTTAATAAATTACTAATTATGATCCAATTGCATTAGGCCCTTTCTTTCATAGGTGCATTGTTGATTTAAATTCCTTGTGTGGTTTTATGTCATACATTGGCTCATAATTATTTGATTAAATATGTTAAAGTGGTGTAGGTAAGGGGTAATTAACACACTTAATTCACACCTTAACCTAACCAAAGCATAAAATTGATCTAATCACCTAAAAATTAAACTTAAATAACTCACACATGGGGGAATGGATTAGGACCAAAACTCATCTCACATTTCTCAAATTAAAATGAAACTCAAAGAAAATTCAAACTATCTTTAAAATAAGTTTGATTTGCTTTAAACAATTCTATTTCAATGGATTATCTTTATGAATTAATTAGGGTGAATGAATTTACATGCTTTCCTCACTTTATTTCTTTTCTAGCATGCTAAATGTGTATGTCATATAAAAACCATGCATTCATTCCTTTTAAAAATTCAAATTTAAAATGATATATTTCTTTTATATCAAATTGCATGTTTTGGCTAAAGTAAGGATATGATTGGCTATTATCACTATTAAATCCAAATATTCTTTTAAAACTTATGAATCAAACATCAAAACTAAAAGTTATGCTACTTATAATTATTTATGAGCTTGTATGTGAGTAAAACTATAAAGATGAGCATAGTGTGGGTTTCCTTCTCTTTTCTTTTAGCATAGTTTTGAATAGGATCTGGCAAAGTGTATAGTTCATTTGAAAAGAACACAACACTTGGTTAAATCCTTTCCTATTTACTCCTATGTTATTATTGAAGAAGGACATCCACACATATACAAATGAATTACATAAACAAATCAAACAAACTAACATAAACTTTTACATCTTTCTTTTTCCATCCATTTCTTTTATATATGTGTATGTATTTAAGGAAAATGATATATTAGTCTGGACAACCCTAGGGGTTGCGAGGCTATAAGTAGCCCTAAGTAGGTCTTGTACCTTACACCCCTGGTGCTAACAATGGCTGTACTCACTTATGCCTTTCATACATATATGTGTGCATATGAAAAATGGATAAAAGAATCCCTCTTTTATACTTAATGAAAATCATGCATCATAAAGCATACAAATTTTCTTAAGTAACACTACTTAGCATTCATCATTAAGGTGTTCTAAACATTCCCATTTGTATGTATAGATATGCTTAGGATTCATCCATATGCATGTTACACATGTTGGGAAAGAAATTAAGTGATGTGTATTTTGTGATATTAATTCACTTTACTTAATCTTAGAATGCCTTTCTTTTTAAATAGGTTTGTTTAGGGAAAATCTAAACTTAGGATTAATTAAAAAACTTAATAAAACATTCACTAAACAAAAATAAAATATGAATCCACCTTAGAAATTACTTATAGGGAGGAAAGAGAAGTTCTCTTCTCTTTTCCTCTCTTACAACTTAGTAATTAATTAGGATTCACTAAAACCTAATCAAAACACAAAATAAAATTAACCCAAAATAGTTAAACAACTCAAAATGAAACTACCCATCTGAGTTGAACATTTTCATACTTAGAAAATTTAAACCTTAAAGCCATATTGACACACACATTAGGCTAAGTCACCATTTCCAGCTTTAAGTTAGGGCAGTGCATGGTTTGATGTTTGCTTTTATTTTATTATGTTATGTTTTAGTCTGGATGTTTGGGTGCATGTGCATAGACTAAATGATAGGATGATTTAGTCTAATCATTATCTTCTACAGTGGACTGTGCTTAAGGGGTGCAATAATAAAGATATAAAATTGATTTTACTGTGCAAATGCTTATACCCCTAAGCATAATCCAAAATAGGACTTGGTTACCCATGTGTGCTAAGTCCAATATATATATATATATATATATATATATATATATATATATATATATATATATATATACATGCTTGGGATTGTATGGTTTATTTAGCTAATCTTTGTTTTGCAGGTTTTAGTTAGATTTACTTTTTCTCATTTTCATGTAATTTTGAAATTAAGATTTTGGAATGATTGTTGTGGGGGATTAGGATGAACATTGGTTATAAAATTACATCTTATGTACCATATGAAGCCTTTGGAGCTACCACATTCCAACCAACCAAAAGAAGGAACCAAAAGAAGAAAGAAGAAAAGAAGAATGAAGACTCCCCATAACATGAATTCCATACTTAATTGTAATTAATTCTTTTGCACTAGCTTTATAAAATGTTTGATGTTTGTTTAACTTGTGCATTAAGATGGCATCTTTTCCTAGTTTCTTCCTTGCATTGATGTATGGCCTGGATAACGATTAGGCTATTAGGAATATAAATTTTCTACCAAACTAATCAATTTAAATTAAAAATAAATAACTCATAACCTCATCTAAAGCCTAAGTAAAAAATCAATATAAAAGAAGTAGCAACTCCTTAGTTGGATGTTGTTTTACTTTTCTGACATCATGCATAAAATAACATATTATTTCACTCTTGATTGGAGGGTTTCCACCTTTGCCAGAAAAGTTGGCCTGACCTATGAGAGCCATGATGGAAACACACCTCTTTATCTTATTGATTGTGGCCCATAATCTAATTTCTCATGCATTAGGCATAAAGAATCCTAAAGTGTCAAATTGATTATCCAAAATGAAAATAATATGATAAAATTTGCATTAGATTTAAGTCATTAAAGCATGCCCTACATGATCTAGTCTCCCTTTGCCCTACATGATGAAAATAATATGATGAAAATTTCTCATGCCCCGTTTGCAAAAGTGAAGTCTCCCTTTTCAAAACACAAAAATTTGAAACACACTTTTGGAATTTGATTCTTTAGCATACCACATTTGCTAAAATAAAGTCTCAATTTTCAAAAAAAAAATTTCAAAACACTTTTGGAGCTTCATTCTTTAGCATACGACATTTGCTAAAGTGAAGTCTCCATTTTCAAAATAAAATCTAAAATAAAATTTGAAACACATTTTTGGAATTTCATTTAGCATACTCAAATTTGCTAAGTGAAATCTCCATTTCACAAAATTTTTAAAACACATTGGGACTTCATTCTAGCATACCACATTTGCTAAAGTGAAGTCTCCACTTTCAAAACAAAATCCAAAACAAAATTTATAACACATTTTTGGAATTTCATTTAGCATACTCAAATTTGCTAAGTGAAATCTCAATTTTAAAATAATTTTCAAAACACATTGGAACTTCATTCTAACATACCACATTTGCTAAAGTGAAGTCTCCATTTTCAAAACAAAATCCCAAACAAAATTTCAAACAAATTTTTGGAATTTCATTCAGCATACTCAAATTTGCTAAGTGAAATCTCCATTTCACAAGAATTCAAAACACATTGGAACTTCATTCTAGCATACCTCATTTGCTAAAGTGAAGTCTCCATTTTTCAAAACAAAATCCAAAAAAAAAAAAAAAGAAACACATTAGGATTTTCTTACTTAAATTTGTTAATAATCCTATTTTCAAAAAATTTCAAAAAAAATAAAACACACTTGGATTCCTCATTTAGCATACTCAAATTTGGTAAATGAGAATTCCATTTTCAAATCACAAATGATTCACAAAATAAAGCAAACAAAGAAATAGAAGAAATTGTTTTAAACACCTCACCTAGCATACTTAAATTTGCTAAGTGAGTAGATTCCAAAAATCTCAAATCAAAATCAATTTGACCCTTTACTTTAACATACCCAAATTTATTAAATAAAGGTTCCTCAAAATAAATAAATAAAATCAAAATTCAAGTATGAACTTAATGGAAGCATCTCTCCAAAATATTTGAATCCATTTTCAACATACCCAAATTTAGTGAAAGTGGATTCTACATTCAAAAATCCTCTTTCCAATCAATCTCAAAATCTCTTCTAAATTCATTTGAGCCCAACTTAACATTTTCAAGATTTTGAGTATGGGTTTGAATTCTAAATTTGAATTCAAAATCAACAAAGCAAGAAAATCTGATTCAAGTTTGTTTTTGATATTGTAGTTTTAGTCAGCTTCGGATAGTTTTTAGTCTCAATTTAATACATTTTCATTCAATGGCAGTGTCGAGATATGTGTTCACTTTTCTCCATGGGATGGATCTGGCCCTAGATCAGGCCAACCTCTCATGCTCTGACTATGCCCAGCTCATCCAATTTTGTTGAGGTTTTGAGGGGGCCCGAATTACATGAGAGGGGACCTCCTCATGGCTATTAGTAGGAGCATAGTGGTCGGGCAAGAGCTCATCATTCGGGATGACATGGCATCAGATTCTGAGATTCCCTCACTGAAGAGGAAGGCAGTGGTGGTTCCCACAGTAGCAGTGTCAATGATATTACTAGTGTGCCTGGTTGTTCTGCATGCTGCCCCAGTCAGGGCTAACACCCACTCACTAGCACCTTCCAAGGGGAAGGCTCCCCTGACCCCAAGGATTGTCTTTCCTACTTTTGAGGTTGGGTCTAGCTCTTACTCTGCTCACCCTACCAGGACCCGAAGAAGAAACAAGAACCACATGATAAAGTGGTACCACATTAACATTGCTAAGAAGATGGAGGCAGCCATGCAATCTATAGTTGAGGAGTTGCCCATGATGGTTTCCCCATTGGTTACAGCAAACTAGTTCCATCCTCTCTCGGTCCGATGAGAGGATGTCGAGGATTTCACCACCTCCAAAGGTGCATTTTCATGCACCTATTACTGAGAGGAGGAGGTCGTATGCCTTCCTGAGGATAGTTCTTTGCCAGGTTGGCAAAGCCTACGGATGATCTGAGTCGAGGATCAATTTGATTTGAGATCTATTATCCCCCATAGTGTGAGGAAGCATATTAGATAGGATAGGGTGAGGGAGGCCTATACTTCAGTTCACAATACCATCCGGGAGAGGCGGATGTTCAGCCGATAGTCAACAACCTCTACACTTGTTGATTTTCACGCGCTACCCACATCAATCATACTGACATCATTCTTCATATGGACCACACATCATAGAAGAGCAGCTCCTATCCTGAGAGAGTTGGTGGTGCCTCCACCACACCGCTCTACCCCCCATCCACCATCTTCGATCCATGTTCCAGCATCTCCAGTTCCACCAAAGGCCGTGAAGACCGCATGTGGGGAGAATAGGACCCCATTGGTGATCCGGCTATGGCCAAAGGATTTTGTTCCATCTACACCACCTACTATGGTGAGGCCAAGCTCTCCTGCTCGACCAAATCATAGTGTGGAAGGAATGATGACCCTGAAGTATCGTAGTTATCCCGTTACCACCACCACCATAGTATATGGTGGAGATAGCAGTTACTGAAGGAGAAGGTGAATGCTTAATTACACCTGTGATGATAGATCCTCCTAGAAGTGTCACTCCATATAAATTTAGTGATAGTCAAGAGCTAATTTCTTCCAGCGTGTATAGCCCTCATAGGGTGAACTCTCCAGCAGCAGGGGAGGTCCATTGCCTCATGATACATGACAGTGATCCCACCACCAATAAGCCAAAGTCATTTGTGCTTTAAACAAATCATTCTCTAGATGATATAGTAGCCCATTATCTCATGGAGAAGAAAGAAATCCTAGGATATGACTGGTATGATGAGGAGAAGATCATCTTTGATCCCAATGAAGATGATTTATTGGGAGATTCAATAGGGGTTTGCATGGTAGACACTGGGGGATCCCTCCTTAGAGAGTAATGAGACTATGGAAGGTGTTGAGGCCAAGTAGGAAGACATGGCCTACTCAACCTAACACCTCCTTCAGCAGATAAAGTAGAAGGATGAAAAATAGTTAGGATGCAGAAGAGGGTCAAATATCTACTAGCAGCTATCTTAGCACTTCAAAACCAAGCACTGATAGCCCATCCTACTATAGCTGAGACCAGTCAACCAGAGTTGGTGCATGTCTTGGATCTAGCCAAGACTTTACCTCCAGTAGAGCAAGGTAGCACCAAAGATAAATAGGAAGGATGCGACGCTTCATACAAGAAAAGATATCAAGAGTATGGTTGAGCAATAGGTGAGAGAAGCATTGGCTCAAGCTTGAGGAGGATCATCAGTTCCAAAGGGTAGACCCTACCCGGAGGAATTCGATGACATCCAATATCCTAAGGGTTTCATGCCACCTTCTTTCAAGATTTTTGATGGTAGTGGGAACCGAGGAAGCACATTGCATAATTCAGAGCTAGTTCTTGCAATGCTGGTTGTAGTGATGCTTTAATCTTCTATTTCTTCATCAGTAGATTAGCAAGTATAGCATTTGACTAGTACGTTGAACTTTCATACAGTTTAGTGAAGACTTTTACTGAGTTGGAGCAACTCTTTATCAAGAGGTTTGCTAGAGCTCAGCAAAGGGTCACTGTTGGTGTTCTCATTGTGGCTCAACAAAATCTTAGTGAGTCCCTTATTGATTATATTCTCAGATGATAAAATTTGAGTACGAAATGCAAACCACAACTATTTGAATAGCATGCCATCGAGATTCTGCTTAAAAATATCTATGGCCCGGTCACCTTCATGCTCAAAGGTTTCACCATCAAAACTTTCGAGAAATTAATCATCAAGAAGGCTAGCTTGCAAGGAGAAGCCAAACAATTGCCTTCTTCAGATCATTAAAGCCGAAGTCGCAGAAGGTATATGAGAAGAAACTAGGGGCAGTGATAGCAGTAGACAAGGGGAAACAACCGACCAGAGAGTAGTTTGAGAGACCTAATGCTCCACAGCCATCACTTCCACCTCCTCTACCACCACCAAGGAGCCCTACCAGTCATCACAGCAGCCTCCATCGCCTGCACCGCCTCCTCCTCAACCACATAATCAGAAATAGCAGTACACATACCCACCCAGTAACTATGGTCCACCTACTCTTTTGGATAAACTTAGAAAACCTTATTCATTTAAGAGAGAAGTAATAAGAAAGCTCTTTAAGAATCTCTTAAAGAAGCTGTTTACCCAACCTAGAGGCCTGGAGGAAGTGGGCAAAAGACATGACCCTAACTTTTGTCCCTACCACCATAGGTTAGGTCATGTTTTGGAAGATTGCTTCACATTTAAGGATTGGCTTGAACATAGCTTCAAGACAGGTGCTATAGTCATCCTAAGGAATACCTTATGGAATAACCATCCAGTTCCATTAAGGTAATCCTTGGGGATACTCACGATCCTTCCAAAACCAAAGAAGGTTGGGATATCTCCTTATCTAAAACCTCTATGAAAATAGTCTCAAAGATCAAGAAACTTTCCTTGTAGGTGCCTGAGCTAGCTCAAATCTCCAACATCAAAAAAGGTTTGCAAGTTACCAAAGCCAACTCAGAGAAAGTGGGAGCTCAGCAGTAGCAGCCTGTGCTAGCCCAAGATAGCCAAGTAGTGCAACCACCGAGTCAATTCTCCAGTCCACCATTTCAGCTACTACATCAACAACCTCCTCTACTTTAGCTAGCTCTTCTTCTTCTAGTAGATATCTTGTATTAGTGGATGAGGGCATCAAATCCCTCACCCCTCTTACCTTACCTGATTTGTACTATGTACCTCCTATCAAATCCAAGAAATTCAAAATAATGCTAGCTTGAATTATATCATGTCACTTCTAATGGGCTATCTAAATCTATTCTAATGATAACTCTTCAAGTCTAAATAATAACTATAATAATTTTGATCTTCCTCTTTATGATTTAGAGTTAGATTTTCCTACTCTGAATGCTACAGGTTTTCCTCTTGAGATAGACTTGGAATCATCTGATTTTGAGGGTCCCATAGGAGAAGCTATAAGTGAGCCTGACATGCAGGTATAACCTTCCATTAGCCTACCATAAGAGATAATCGAAGTCAACCTCCATACTGACAAGGTTCTACCTCCTAGGGCAGCACCTCAAGATAGAGGAAAATAAGTCATTAGTTTAGTGGATCAAGAAGCCCCTCCATAGGATGCTCTACCCTTGGATATGCTTGGGAGGATGTAGTGGACTACAATGTGCTCTCTCACTTAAGAAAGTTTCCATCTAAGCTAAGCATATATGATGCCCTTGTCTTACCCAAAGAGATGAAGGAATTATTAATTAAGGCTCTCCTTGATCCTAAGATATGCTTAGGTCATCTGATCGCTATTGGAGAGGAGGCACATTATTTTAAAGAAGCTCAGGGGATCAATTTTATAAATGAAGACCTTCTGGGGGACATGGAGCACAACCGTCCCCTATACATTATAGTTGACATAGGAAGATTCAGACTTTTCAGAGTTCTCATCGATCTAGGTGCATCGGTAAACATTATGATTCTAAAGACCCTTGCTTATTTGAGGATCGACATCTCCACACTCTGAGGAGATCGGATGATGTTGAAAGGATTCAATGAACTAGGTGAGAGGGCTTTAGGTTCTACAGTGTTACCTTTGGAGATAGGTGACTGGATGACTAAAGCCATGTTTTATATCATTGATTCAAATACTTAATTCATTGGTTTGCTCGGTAGGCTTTGGATACATCAGAACAAGATGATTCCATCCTCCCTCCATCAGTGCATCAAGTTTAGGAAAAATGGTATTGAGTACTGTGTCAAAGAAGATGAAAAGATATTTTCAGTTAGAGAGGTTGAGATATATGAGGATGCGACCTACTATCTTTCTTAAAACATTCTTTCTCATGAACTTGGACAAAATACAAATTCAACAAAAGAAGAAAATGAAGAAAAAGAAAAGTAAAATAAAAATAAAAAGAAAATAAAAATCAAAGTGAACAAGAAATGGAAATTGAAGAAGAAATAGAACTGCATATCACATTCCACCGACAGTTCATTCCATCATATGGACATGTGGGTAGGATGACTTGACCTCCACCAGGCAAAGGTAGAGGTAGAAATAGAGGTAGTTCCAGAGGTGGAAGACCCTCTAGTTGGCCATCAAATAGGGGTTATGTTACAGTTCATAGGAGTACCTCTACTATTCACATAGACTTGGAATCTAGCTCTGAGGATGAGTCTAATGTGATTAGTATACCAGCCAACCCCTCTCACGAGTTTCATTGGAGGTGACACTTGAACGGATAGTGACAAAGATCAAGCCTCTAGACAAAGCAAAGTATTTGAATCAAATGTATGTAAAACTATCAGGCAACAGTTAGGAACCTTAGCTCTAACCTCACTTTCATCTCAAAAAGTTAAAAGTTTAGTAGTTAAGAAGCCCCTCAGTCTTCCAGAGATGTCCAACCGAAGAGATTCTTTTTGGGTTCATCATCCTCACGTCCAAGACCCAATGTAGGACTTGAGGATATTTCAAATGAAGAATTAATGGAATTACCTTTTGACTAGTACTCTCCTTCTATTCTTAATCTTGAAAAAAAGGGTTTGATTCATTATTCATGATCTAAAGCACAGGTCAGAGTACTTTGATAAGCGATGGAACAACATAGGTAGGGATGCAAAATAAAGATCAGGACAAGGATTCTATACAGTGGGTGCAATCGATGATGATGATTACTGGTTGGATAAGTTCTTTTCACACCAAACCAACTCTTATGAGGATGTGTGTTTAGAAATCTCAGATGATCCAGATGATCTCCAAATCAAAGATGCACTGCCAGAATTTGAAGAGGAGATCCATTCAACAATCTACAAGCTTAAAAAAATCAACCTCAGGATAAAAGAAAATCCACGCCTGACATACATCAGTTCGTTGTTGAATGAAGAAGAAACTAATGACTTAGTTAGGCTATTGACTGAGTTTAAGGATTGCTTTACATGGAGTTATGAAGAGATGCCTGGATTATTTCCTAACATAGCAGTCAATAAACTAGCAATAGATCCTAGCACTAACCCTATCAAGAAAACTCCTAGATGCATGCGATTAGAAATTGAATAATAGGTCATTTCTGAAGTCAAGAAATTGATCAATGATAGTTTCATCAGGAAAGAAAAATACCTTACCTAGTTAGCCATTGTCATCCTAGTTAAGAAGAAGAATGGCCAAATTCACATATGAGTCAATTTAGGACTTAAATCAAGCATGTCCTAAGGATGAGTTTCCTCTTCCTATACTAAAATTAATGGTGGACATCACCTCATCTCATGCAATTTTCTCCTTTATGGATGGGTCATCTAGCTAAAACCAAATCAAGATGGCCACTAAGGATGAACGAAACACTGCTTTTTGAACCCCAATCAAAATCTACTGTTATAGGGTCATGCCTTTCAGCCTTAAAAATGCTGGTGGTGCATACCAATGAGCCATGACTCAGATCTTCAACAAACTCATCCATCATCAGGTTGAGTGCTACGTTGATGATCTAGTAGTGAATGATAGAGAAAAGGAAGACCATATCTTTGACTTGAGAGTAGTTTTTGAACGGTTAAGATAATATAACTTCAAAATGAATCCCCCAAAGTGTGCATTCGGAGTAGCTTCACAGAAATTCCTTGGGTTTATTGTCCGATATTGGGGAATAGAAATAGATCCAAAAAAGATCAAGCTATCTTAGAAATGCCACCTCCTAAGAGTTTAACTCAACTCAGATCTTTCTAAGGATGGTTGGAATATCTAAGATGTTTAATTTCCAACCTATCAAGGAGATGCAAGCCATTCTCAACACTTGTCAAAAAGGACACCAAATTATGGATGAGAAGTTTCAGCATGCATTTGAAGATATCAAGTAGTATTTGGTGAAGCTGCTAGTACTAGCTGCCCCTATCTTGGGCAGGCCACTCATCCTCTACACTGTTGCATTGGATGACTCTCTCAACACTTTGTTGGCCCAAGCTAATGATAAAGGGAAGGAGAGTCCTCTCTACTACCTCAGTCATCATCTGAATCCTGCTAAAGCAAACTATCCACCTATTGAGAAACATTGCCTAGCTTTGATCTTTGCATCTCAGAAGCTATGGCACTATATGCTTTCTCATAAGGTGAACTTGATTTCTAGAACCAATCTACTACAGTATCTCTTAACATGGCCAATGCTATCCGAATGTTTGGCACATTGGTCCATAATTCTCTCGTAGTTTGATATCACATTTTGTACCCTCTATGTAGTAAAAGGACAAGCAGTAGATTTTTTAACATCACACCCACTTTCTACTGATTCTCCACTTAGTGATGACCTCCCTGATGAACAAATCTTGAACTTTGGGAGGATCAACAACCACCAATGGGAGATATATTTTGATGGTGCAGCTTCTTTTCATAAAAGGGAATCACCATGATCTACTCTTCCAGGAAAAGCAAGGGTAGGAATAGTTCTCTTAACTCTAGACCACGATGTGATGAGATTCTCATAATATCTTCCCAATCCCTGCACCAACAATGAAGCTAAGTATGAGGCTTTGATTGTTGGTCTGGAGTTAGCTATCACTATGTGTGTCAAGAGTATCAACATCTTTGGGGATTCTCAGTTGATCATCAATCAAATTGTTGGGTCCTACAAGGTTCTCAATCCCAAGCTTCATTATTACCATGAGTATACCATGAAGATGTTGGCCCAAATCTTTGAAGTCACCATCTATAAGGTTCCCTATGTAGAGAACACAGTAGCATATTCTTTGACCAAACTTTCCAAAGAATTGGCATGTTTGAAAGATGATTCCATTCCAAAAAGGGTCCAAAATAGACAAGTCCCATCCCTTAATGATGATGAACTCATCGAGAGACTTTCTCTTGAAGGGGAGGTTGTCATTTCCTATAATGACAAGGAGCTAGATTGGAGGCAACCGTTCATAGACTATTTGAATACCAGAAAACTACCTCAAGAAAAGTCACAAGCCCATCAAGTAAAACAGAGAGCTCTCTCTATGCTCTAGTTGATAGCTCCCTGTACCGATGGTCCTTTGATCAAATGTGGTTATGTTATTTAGATAAACATGAAGCCCATGGCATAGTAACTGAGGTACATTCAGGTCTATGTGAAGCATATCAATTTGGTCCAAAGATGAATACTAAGATCAAGAGACTAGGATACTACCGGCCTTCTATGATTACATACTGCATGGATGTAGCTAGGAGATGCCATCGATTCAAGTACAGTTGTCGTACATCAACCACCCAATATTCTACACCTTACATTTGCATCATGGCCATTTGAGTGTTGAGGTACCGACATTGTGGGTCTTATCGATCGTCCTTCTTTCAAGGGTCATTGGTTCATCTTAGTTTCACCAACTACTTTTCTATGAGGCAATCCCACTCAGAGGTCATAGCCGATGTGCTTCAATTTTTTTGAAACCATATTGTATATAAGTTAGTGCCTCTACTACTTATAATAATAATGATGCGCATTCAACACCAAGATCAATAGCTTCACCCGAAGATAAGGTATAGATTGGAGATACTCCACCATCCACTACCCTAGAGAAAATGGCTTAGCAAAAGAATTCAACAAAACTCTCATTCAAATACTAAAGAAGACTCTTGTTGATAATAAGCGACAGTGGAATGAGCAATTGGTTGAAGCCTTATGGGTCTACCGCACCATATATCAAACTCCAACTCAATCTACACTATTTTCCATAGTATATGGGTCTGAAGCTATTCTACCTTTAGAATTTCAACTCACGTCACTAAGGATAGCATTGGGTAGCAAGATCACAATAGAGCAGAATGCAAAGTTATGGTTAGAAGAGCTCAAAAGTTTGGAGGAGAGTCACCTATAGGCATGCCAGAACCTTTAGTTTTACAAGTCCAAAATGATTCAAGCTCACAACAAGTTGGTCTTCCCTAGGTCTTTCTAAGTAAGAGAACTTGTGTTAGTCCTAAGGAGACTAATTGTTGCCCATCAAAAGATGGGAGGTAAGTTTGAACCCACTTGGGAAGGCCCCTATGTCATAGAGAAGGCCTACCAAGGAGGATCATATCAGCTCATTGATTGTAAAGAGGAACACCTGATGCTTCCAATTAATGGGCTCTATTTGAAGAAATATTACCTATAAAACATGTTTGAAAACAATTATAAAAAAAGAACAAAAATTTGATTCCATTTTATCAAAATCTTCTCTTCTTTTGAAGCATTGTTTGCTTGTCTTGCGAATCTATCATGAAGTATTTAGTATAGGTGTAAGTGTCCCCCTAGAGGCATCCTATCTCTCTTTCATAACACAAACATATAAATGTTCATCTGGCAAAGGTGGAAGCCCTCTAATCAAGAGTGAAATAACATGCATTTGTGCATGATATTATAAAGAAATGTCCATCTATTTAAGGGGTTGCTAATTCTTTTATTTTGATTTTAAACCTAAGCTTTAGGTGAGGTTATGAGTTGTTTAATTTTTATTTGAGTTGTTAAGTTGGGTAAAAGATTTATTTTTCCCTAAAGAGCCTAATCCACATTCAGGGCATACATAAAGCAAGGAACAAACTAGGAAAAGTATGCCACATAATGCAAAAGCTAAACAAAGCATTAATCAATTTATAAAACTAATCGTAAAAAGAATAAGTGGTCATTGTGATTGAGCACCACCACACAAACCCATATATATCAAACATGGGTAGCCGGGCTCTACCCTTATACTAACTAGATTACAAATGAATTAAATTACAATTTAAGCAAATGAATTCATTGTTATGGGGGTCTTCAAGCTTTATTCTTTTTTTTATTTCTTCTTTCTTCTTTCCTTTTTCTTCTTTCTTCTTTTGGTTCCTCCTTTGGATGGTTGGAAGGTGGATGCTCCAAGGCTTCATATGGTGCATAAGATAGAATCTTATGACCAATGCTCATCCTAATCCCCATAAAAAATCATTCCAAAATCCTAATTATACAAATTTTTATATGAAAAGGAAAGTAGAAATCTAACTAACTCTAAAATAAAGGTTAGTTAAATTACACCACACACATCCCAAGCATGTATATTGGACTCATCACCCCACACATGGGTGACTAAGTCCACCTGACCTATGGATTGTGCTTAGGGTATAAAGCACCTGCAAGCAAAAGCATTTATATTTTTATTTATGATGGCGCCCCTTAAGCACAATCCCCTGCATAAAAGAACAGTTAGACTAAGCACGTCCTACCATTCATTCTATGAGCATGCACCTTAACATCCAGTCTAAAACACATATCACAAAACAAAACAAACATCAAACCCTACACTGACCTAACCTAAGGCTAGAAGTGGTGTCTTAGGCTAATTTGTTTGCTTTGAAGGCTTGTGTGGTATACTTAGCTTAGAACTTTGGGTTCAAATTTTCTAAGTGTGAAGAACATGTTCAACTTAGAGGATGGTTTCATTTAAGTTGTTTAAGTGTTTTGGGTTGGTTTTATTTCATGTTTCAATTTGGTTTAAGTGAAACCTGCAATTAATTACTAAGTTATACAGAGAGGGAAAGAGAAGAGAACTACTTTTTCCTTCCCTAACCTTAAGTAATTTTCTAAAGTTGGGTCTTGTTTTAGTTTCATTTAGGTGAATTTTTTGAGTACACAAACATATTAAAAAAGAAAGGCATTTTAAGATTAAATAAAATGAATCAAATTCACATAACACACATTACTTCACTTCTTTCCCAACATATATAACATGCATATGGATGGACCCTTATATCTATACATGCAAATGAGAGTAGTTAACACACTTTATGATGTATGCTAAGTAATCCATTTAAGAAAATTTAGAAGTTAAATATGCACATTTTTCTTTAGAAAAGGTTTTTCTTATCCAAAATTTTACAAACATACATGGAAGTAGAAAGGCATAAATTAGTAGCCATTCCTAACCAGGTATAAGGTACAAGACCTACTTAGGGCAACTTAAAGCTTCGTAACCTCAAGGTTGTCCAGACTAATATACCACTTTCCTTAAATACAAACATCTATATAAAAGAAATGAAATAGAAAAAGTAATATGGAAAAGTTGTTTAACAAATTTATTTTATTTATGCAATTTAAGTATGTAAGTGTAGGTAACACTTCTTAGATGATAGCATAGGGATGAATAGGATATGAAATTAGGTGAGCATTAGGTCCTTTTCAAATGAACCTTATATCTCACAAAAATTCCTATTCTAAACTATACCAACATAGGAAAGAAAAGAAACCTATACTAAGCATACCTTTATAATATTTCACATGCAAGCTTATAAATAAGGCATAAGTAGCACACTTTTAGATTTGATATTTTATTTATGTAATTTTGAAAATAATTTGGATTTAGTAGTGATAATAGCCACTCATATTTTACTTTAGCCAACACATGGACATTTGACATAAAGTAAACAATTTCATTTTAAAATTTGAAACATGAATTTATGAATGTATGAAATCACATGGAATACAACTTAACATGTTGGGGAAAGATTCAAAGTAATGATAGCATGTAAACAAACTCACTTTACTTAAATCCTAAAGACATTCTTATAGAATAAGAAAAATTAAGAATAAATCAAAGTGAATCTCAAAATGATATTTGTTTAGTTTGAAGTTTGATTTAATTTTGAAAAGGTGAGATGAGTTTACTGTTCCTAACCCATTCCACATGTGTTTTGTATTTTTGTTTAAGTTTTAGACAATTAGATCCATTTTTATGTGTTGACTAGGTTAAGGTATGAATTAACTTAATTAACCCTTACATACACCACCTTAGAAGAATTAACTAAATAATTATGAGCCAATGAGATGACATAAAACCCACAAGGAATTTAAATTTACAATGCACCTAATAATGAAAAAGCCTAATGCAATTTGGCTCATAATTAAAAGTTAATTAAGCTAAGGGGTTTAGCTTAAGTAATTTTAAAATACCATTTTACACTAATGAATGGGATTTTTGATTTCCTTAATTGAACTTAGACTATTAAACACCTAAGCATCTACCCAAGGTAGATTAATTAAGTTATGAAACTTTTTAGAATTTCTAAAAATTGATTAATTGAATAATTAATGAATTAACTCTTAATTAAGAGGAGATTAAGGAGAGAAGAGGGGGTTTAGGGAATAGCTTAGGGAAAATGCCCCAAAATTATTCCATAAACCTCCTACTTACTGAATTTGACCTTAATCAACCCTAATCATAGGGTAAATCCACTAATCATACCTTAATTATGCTTAATTATATGAAAGAGGTAATTAGGGAATGAAATAGCAATTTCCCCAATAGAGCCCTCAATAAATCACAAGAAAATTAGGGGTGTAGAGGTCATCCCCTAAAATGAACCCTAAAAATTTAAGATTAATGGATGACCTAATTAAAGGATAATTAGCTAATTAAGATTCCCAAAGAAAGCTAAACTCAAAGAAAAGACTAATTCAAACTTCATTGAAATCATTTTAAAAATATGCTAGATGAAATTATCTTTCCATAGCATTTTTTCCTTTTATTTTCTTGATTTTTTAGAGGGAATTATGAATTTTTGAAGTTCTCTAGATTAATTAAGAATTTATTAAACATTTAACTAATCCTTGATTAATCCTCAGCTCACGGCGCGACGCATGGCGGCGGCGATAAGCACGCTTTACATGCATCATGTCATGAGGGGGTGACTTAAATGTCACATCCTAAATGGCGGCTGTGGCACACACGCTTATATTCCTTGCCTTCCAATCAAAGATCGGATGGTTGAGAATCCACCCTTAGTTTATAAAGAAAAGTAGATTATTAAATGTGTTAAATAATCTCAGCCATCCATCTAAAATATGCGGATGGATGGATGAGATGATTTAAGTTCTTCCTTGAGAATCAATGGAGATCTCATGATCTAGGGAGATTTGAATCTTGAGCTCATTGGATTAAAATTGTACCCACGCCATCTAAGCACAATTACAAACCTATCCAATGGTGGATTTAACATGCCATAAACATTTCTTTCATAAAGGACCAACACCTCCTAATCTAAGTGGTTGAAAAATTCCATACCTCACCAGCACTCGAGATCGATAAGGTAGCTTTTTGGTGGAGATGAAGCCCTACTGAAATTCCTAGTCCTTGAGTTTGAGTGACTCAATGGATGAACCAACACCACTTCACTTGGGCTTTGACTTTGATTGAATTGATCATCTCCTTGCTATAGGAACTCCAATGTGAGCTTGAGTTAGCTTGAATTGGTCCTTAGAAGAAGTGTGTAGGAGGAATTTGGAGGAAATCAAGTGTGGAGGAAGTTACCAATTCACTCTACCGCCCCTATTTTTGCACTATGCAAAATTGAGAAAGAAGAATTCAAATCCTCTCAGAAGACCTTGGGAATGCTCTCTGATGATTGCTAAGGGTTCCTAGGCTTCAATCGACAGAGAGTGACTTAAAATTTCATTGAATTAGGAGGAGTATATCTCCCTATATGGAAATCAAATAGCAGAGCCATTATTTACCTTTTTGATCCAATTGATGAAATTGGAGAGGTTGTTTTGGCTATTTTGAGTGTGCACATGGTCGGTTTGATCCTTAGAAAGGATTGCCAACTTTCCATGTGCTGAATTTGAGCTTAAGAGGGAATTTGAAATTTTAATTTTGAGCTAGGTGGTCGGGTTTGGTCTAGGGGAAAAATGGGCTGACCCAAACCCATTGGGTTGGGTGCACCACTCATCACTAAGTCCCCTTGAGATTTTAGGAAAGCCTCAAGTGATTGTGAAGAGGGTATGACCAAAATACCCATGGGCAAGGCCAAAATTTATTCTATGGCCTAGGGTAAAGTGGTCATTTTTCTATTTATTCACTTTGGACATGATGGGTATGTTGAGAGACTAGGTTTGGCCAAGTTTCATTAGATTTTGAATCCATTTGATAGGGTTTGGCTCATGTTGACCCATTTAGATCAAAATGGGTCAACTTGGGTCAAGTTGACTAATAGGTCAAATTAGGTCAAACGAAGGGTTGGGTCAAGTTCATATGACCATTTACAATTTTTTGGTGGCTTTAGCTTGATTTAATTTGATATATATTTGGTTTTGGCTCATATGACTTCATTTAGGTCAAATGAGTCAAGTTGACCTATTTGACACATTTGATAAAGTTCAATTTTGGCTCAACATGACTCCTTTAGGTCATGTTGGGTCTAAGGTCAATTAGGCTAGGTTGGGTCTAGTTAGACAATTGAGGCTTTGGTCAAGTTCCACAAGTGATTTGGGATGGACTTGACCCATTGGTTCCAATCAATTTGTCTTAGATCAAGTTTTTACATATTTTGACCCTTTAGGTCAAAATGGGTCAACTTGGGTTAAGTGGGCCAATTGGGCTAGGTTAGGCTCAAATGTTGGCGTGGTCAAGTTCAAGCATAGCTCATGAGTGAACTTAGATTAATAGTTTCACTCAATTTGGCCTATGGTGGAATTTGGCTATGTAAGGTTTCATTTTAGGTTAAGTGTTGACTTGGTCAACCCTTAGATTTGACTTGGTTTGACCCAATTTGATTGATTGATCATCCCATGATGATTATTGATCATGATGAGAGGGATATATGAGTTTGGTTCAATCCAATTTGGTTAGGGTCAAAAGTTGGCTCATAAGGGTACTTTAGGTCACTTTGGGTCAAGTGAGCCTAAGTGGGTCAAATGGCTTGGTCAAAGCTTGATTTGAAGTTCGTTGATCTTGTATATGGAGTCATGATTGAAATATAAATCCATTTATAAGTGATTTGAAGTCAAATGGGTTTTGATCCATTTAAAATTTCATTTTCAAAGGAAGAATATGAAGGGGTCTTGGGTTTGATTTTTTATTTGGGTTTTGATTGTTTGATTGGAGTTTGGATTTATGAGTGGACTCATGATTGCAGGTTTGATTGAACCATGAGAGAAAATCAAGAGTTTGGCTTGATTTGAAAGTGATTTGGCTAAGTTCAAGATTTTGACTTGAAAGGCTTAGATTTGATTTGAGCTTGATTTTGAAATTGGTTTTGATTGTTTGAATTTATATTTCATTTATATATGTGAATATAAATGAGAATATAAATTGATCATAAGAAAATATCAAGAATTTGAAGTTATTTAATCATGATTTGGGTAAAATCCATTAAAGGGAATTTAAAGGATTTAAGAAATTTTTAAATTGAAATTTAATTTTTGAATTGGATTTGATTGATTTATATTTATATTTCATTTATATATGAGAATATAAATGAGAATACAAATAAGTTTTGAGAAAATCATGAATTTGAATAGATTTGATCAAAGTTTAGGTTAAATCCATTAATGGAAATTTAAGATTTAAGGAATTTCAAGGATTTTAAATTTGAAATTTAATTTTTGAGTTGGATTTAATTGATTTATATTTATATTTCATTTATATATGAGAATATAAATGAGAATATAAATAAGTTTTGAGAAAATCCCATGAATTTGAATTGATTTGATCAAGGTTTAGAGTTTATTTTGGCTAAGTCCTTTAATGGAAAATTAAAGGGACTTAAGAAAGTTTTCATGAATTTATTTGAAATTTTCAATTCTATTTGATGGGTTTGAATTTATATTTCATTTTTAAATGTGAATATAAATGAGAATATAAATGGATCTTGAGAAATTCTCAAATATTTGAATAGGTTTGAATCATGATTTTCAATAAGTCCTTAAAGGACGATTAAGGACTTAGGCAAACTTTGGACTTAGGATTTTTGATAAATTTTGATCTTGGGTTTCTATCATAGCTTTCAATCATGGAATTGAATCATGGAATTGATTTGAGTATGGAGAAAATCAAATAGAATTTATTTGGAGTTTTACTTGACAGAAGGAAAGTGAGGAATGGTTTAGGCTAAGGGTGGGAAATTTCCTAACACCCCTAAGGCATGACCTATTCCTATGGCTAACCCTTCTAAGTCTCTAGGGCTAGGTTGGAGTGTCCACCAAATCACTAGATGTGTCTTAAGACTAAGGAACTCTTAAAGTCTATGAGGAGTCCTATGTCTAAGATGGAGGGGTTGAGAGCTCATTCTAAAAATGAAGTCAACAAAGGGCGCTCAATAGGTGTGGTGTGATTGACAAGGAACACCGCACGTATTGGTGTTGATCGAAATGATCAACAACACTGAAAGATCACAAGCACTAATAGAAAAAATCTATCCTTAACCCAAGGATATTAAAGAATTTAGACCGTAGTGCAATGTGGCTCTACTTATGTCCAAGACATAAGAGAGAGGGGAGAATCCACTAAGGGATGGAGTGTGAACTTTCCACTAGGGAAGCAGGTTCAAGTTATCTATGAGGAGATGAAAGGTTTGTTTTGATTCAAATCTCACTAAGGAGAGATCTCCACTAGGGGAGAGGGTTGAATTTATTTTAATTTTTATTAGGTTTGAATTTTGGAGATGAACCCTATTGGTTTGCAACGGGTTGTAATGAATAGGAGCCATGGAGGCTAAGACCTAACTCAGATTTACCAATCCAAAGGGGTAATCTACTAAGCACATAGTAGGACTAGCCAACCAAAGGGAAAATGCCTTTCGATATACAATAGTTGTACTAGGAAGAAAGCATAGTAGACTTACATCCTCCAAGTAAGGACCAGCTAATCAATTGATAAGACAATAGATTGAACCCAACCTAGGGCTGACTATTGAGTGAATGTCACTGGGGGACTTAGATCAACTCAAGGATAGTCAAGGATTTATTCCACTTTTAGTTTTATTTGTTTTGATTATGATGGATCCCATAGGTTTGTAATGAATTGCAGTAGGGGCCACGGAAGCGTAGACCTAACTCAGATTTACCGAATCAAATGGAATAGTCTACCAACCACAAGGTAGGACTATCCAACCAAGGAGAGATGCTTTTGGTACACAATGGTCAAGTCTTAAGAAGAAAGCACAGCGACTCATATCTTCTATAAACTATGAACCATTAGGGTGATCAGTTGCTTTGGGCAACAAATCAAACCCAACCTATGGCTGACTATTGAGTGAATTTTACTAGAGGACTTAGATCAACTCAAGGATAGTGAAGATTAATTTCATTTTTAGATTTATATTATTTTGTTGGATTCCATCAATTTGTGATGTGTCACACTGAGAATGAGCTTATAGAAGCCTAGACCTATCTCAGATTTATTGAACCAAAGGGAATAGCTTCCTGGCCGATGGGAGAACTATCTGACCAAAGGAGTGCCTTTCGGTTTCTAATGATCAATTGATGGGAAGAAAGCTCAAGGACTCACATCTTCAACTAGAAAAGAGCACTAGGGTGATCGGTTGCTTTGGGCAAGAAATCAAGCTTGACCTAGAGCTGCCCATCGGTTTGTGATAATCATGCTAGAAAGAATGTGTCATGGTCTTATATCTTTCAAAGAAGAATGACTGCCAGGGTAACCTGCTTGTGGAAAAAAAAAGATTGAACCTGACCTAAGGGCGACTATGGAGTGAGTACCGACCCGTAGATTTATCTCAACTCAAGTTGTCAGGAAATTCCTATAGGGAGTTCTGCTCACACTATCCTAAAGATAGGATGCCTGCTTTGGAAAAGGGGCCCTTTGGGGGCTTGAATCCTAATCCATAAGCAAATTAATTTTGTTTATTTTAGTTTGTTTATTTGATCATGGACCCTGTTAGTTTATGAGGGATCAAACTGAGAAGGAGCTTATATCAGCCTAGACCTATCTCAAGTTTACTGAACAAGGGAGAATTTGTGCATCCACTGGACAAATTTTCCAACCACTGAGGTGGTTACTAGGAAAGGGGAACTTTCCAATCCAAAAGTAACCGGGTAGTGTCTAAATGGGGTCACAAAGGACTTGATCCAAATAGAGTGCCTATAAGGGATGGGGCTGGTAAGGGCTTAATCCAACACCCTGGAGAAAATGACATGGCTCGTCATATATCCATAGGTATTCGGTGTCCAACTCAAGGAGAAAGCACGAGGCATATCTGCCAAAAGTGGTGTACTCATCGGGTGATTCGCTGTCAGCATAGTGAACATCAACCAACTTATGGTGTCCATCGATTTGCAATAATTAGCCTAGGAAGAAAGCTCGGGGACTCACATCCTCTTATAGCGGAACTGATTGCTGGGATAGTCTGTGTTCAGCTAGACAGTGTTATCCTACCTAGGGAGACTACTGAGTGAAGGCCACTGGGGAATTAGATCAACTTGAAAGTAGTCAAGAGGAAAGAATCCTTTGGGGGACTTATCCTAAACCTCAAATATACTCAACCTAGTTAGAACATGATGGCTAGATCAAGAAGAAAGCACGGGGACTCACATCTTCTTAAACAAAGTCAACCATGAGATAGCTTACTGGTTGGGAAGTAAAGACTACCATACTAATAAGGTGGCCATCAGTTTGTAATGATCAATATTAAGAAGAAAGTGCAAGGACTCATATCTTCCAACAAATGATAACTAGGGTGACATACTAGTGGTAGCATAAGTGACTGACCTAGAGCAACTAATGAGTGAGTGCCTCAGGGGGCTTACTCCCACATCAAAATAGCTCGAGATAAAAAAATTTGTGTTTGTTATTGTGTATGTGTTAAAAGAAATAGGATACCTCTACGGGACTCTTACACCTACCCTAGAACACGTTGGGGAATTATGAAATGACGCTACAGATGGCAACAAGAATTCCCACTAAGAAAGGAAGCTGTTTGGGTTCTCTCACACCTATCTTAGTTATACTAATTGAAATAGGATGCCTTTCAAGTTCTCTTATACCTATTCTAAAAGCATCAAGAGATTGTGTTTGTGTTGTGAAAGAGGGATAGGATGCCACTCGGGGACACTTACGCCTACCCTAAACATGTTTTGGCGAATTCGCACGGCAAGCAAAAAACACTTCGAAAGAAGAGAAGATTTGATGAATGGAATAAAATTTTGTTCTTTTTATTAATGAATTATTTTTAAACATGATTTATTTCATGAGCAATATTTCTTTAGATAGAGCCCATTAATTGGATGCATTGGGTGTTCCCCTTTACAATCAATAACCAGATAGGGTCCTCCTTGGTAGGCCTTCTCTATGATATAGGGGTCTTCTTAAGTGGGTTCAAACTTGCTTCCCATCTTTCAACAGGCAAGAATTGGTCTCTTTAGGATTAACACAAGTTCTCCTACTTGGAAAGACCTAGGGCGGACCAGCTTATTATGAGTTCCTTGTACAACTCGAGGTTCTGGCACGCCCGTAGGTGACTTTCCTTCAAACCTTCAAGCTCTTTTAACCATAACTTTGCATTCTACTCTGCAGTGATCATGCTAAATGCTATTCTTAGTGAAGGGAGTTGAACTTCTAAGGGAAGAACAGCTTCAAACCCATACACTAAGGAAAATGGGGTAGACTGAGTTGGAGTTTGGTATGTGGTGTGGTAGTTCACAAGGATTCAACTAACTACTCGTTCCACTATCGTTTGTTGTCATCAAGAGTCTTCTTTAGTATTTAGATGAGATTTTTGTTCAATGCTTCTGCTAAGCCATTAGCTCTAGGGTAGTAGATGGTGGAGTATCTCCAATCTATACCATGTCTTATGGCAAAGTTATTGATCTTTGTTCTTTTGAATGCAGTATCACTATCAGATATAATTCATCGAGGCACCTTGAACCTATATATGATATGGTTCCTGAAAAATTGAAGCACATGTTGAGCTATGACCTCTCTGAGTGGGATGGATTTCGCTTATATGGAAAAGTAGTCGGTGGCAGCTAAGATGAATCGATGCCCCTTAGAAGAAGGAGGATCGATCATACCCATAATGTCACTACCCCAACACTCAAATGGACATGAAGCCAATGTAAAGTGTAGAATGTTGGGTGGTTGGTGGAGGACCACACCGTGCACCTGACACTGATAGCATCTTTTAGCTACATCCATGCAGTCTTTGGTCATGGAAGGCCAGTAGTATCCAAGTATTTTGATCTTCATCATCATCTTCATACCAGATTGATGAGCTCTGCATAATATTGAGTGTACCTCAGTTACAATGCCACATGCTATTTTTTGTTTAATCAATGTAACCACATTTGGTCAAAGAATTGGCGATATAGGGTGCCATCAACAAGAGCATAGAAAAGAGCTCTCTATTTCACCTGATGGGCTTGTGACTTTTCTTGAGGTAGTTTGCTGGTGTTCAAGTAATCTATGAATGGTTACCTCCAATCTATCTACTTGTCCATTTTGGCAATGACAACCTCCCTTTCAAGAGAAAGTCTCTCGATGAGTTTAGCATCAATAAGGGATAGGACTTGTCTATTTTGGACCCTAATTGAAATGAACTCATCTTCTGGACATGCCAACTCTTTGGCAAGTTTGGCCAAGTTATCTTCTACTACATTCTCTACTTAGGGAACCTTGTAGATAGTGACTTCAAGAATCTGGGCCAACAGCTTCATGGTATACTTGTAGTAATGATGAAGCTTGGGCTTCAAAACCTAGTAGGACCCGGCAATCTGGTTGACGACCAACTAAAAATCTCCAAAGATGTTGATGCTCTTGACATTGATGATGATGGATAAGTCTAGACCAGCAATCAAAGCCTCATGCTCAGCTTCATTGGTGGTGCAGCGGTTGGAAAGATAGTATGAGAATATCATTACATCATGGTTTGGAGTTAGGAGAACTATTCCTACCCTTGCTTTTTTTGGAGAATAGATCGTGGTGCTTCACCTTTAAGAAAAGAAGTAGCACCATCAAAATTCATCTCCCATCGGTGGTTGCTGCCCTTCCCTAAGTTAATGATTTGTTCATCGGGGAGATCATCACTAAGTGGAGAATCAAGAGGAAGTGGGTGTGCTGTTAAAAAATCTGCTAGTGCCTGACCTTTTACCGCACTGAGGGCTACAAATGTGATATCAAACTACAAGAGTATCATGGACCAATGAGCTAAATGTCTGAAAAGCATTGGCCGTGTCATGAGGTGTAATGGATTGGTTCAAGAGATAAAGTTCCCCTTATGAGAAAGCATATAATGACGTAGCTTCTGAGATGTAAAGATCAAAGCTAGGCAATGTTTCTCAATAGGTGGATAATTTACTTCAGCAGGAATCAGACGATGGCTAAGATAGTTGAGAGCGCATTCCTTCCCCTCATCATTGGATTGGGCTAACAAGCATCGAGAGAGTCATCCAATGCAGCAATGTAAAGGATCAGTGGCCTGCCAGGGATAGGGACTACTAAAACTGGAGGCTTCACCAAGTACTCTTTGATGTCTTTGAATACGTGCTGGCACTTGTCATCCCACTTGAACTTGGCATCTTTTTTGACAAGTGCTGAGAATGGTTTGCATCTCCCTAATAAGTTTGAGATAAAGCATCTTAAATATGTCCACCATCCTTGAAAGGATCTGAGTTGAGTTAAACTCTTAGGAGGTGGCATTTCTAAGATAGCTTTAATCATTTAGGGATCTATTTCTATTACCCGGTGTCAAACAATAAACCCAAGGAATTTCCTTGAAACTACTCCGAATGCACACTTCAGGGGATTCATTTTGAAGATATATTATCTTAATCATTCAAAAACTACTCTCAAGTCAAAGAGGTGGTCTTCCTTTTCTAGACTCTTGACTACTAGATCATCAACATAGAACTCAACCTGATGATGGATGAGCTCGTTGAAGATCATGCTTTATGTAACACCAAACTTTTTAAGGCTGAAAGGCATAACCCTATAATAGAAGATTTTGATCTGTGTTCAGAAAGTAGTGTTTCTTTCATCTTTTGGAGACATCTTAATTTAGGATGATCCATCCATGAAGAGAAGACTGCATGAGATGAGGCAATATCCACCATCAACTCTGGTATAGGAAGAGCAAACTCATCCTTAGGACATGCCTTATTTAAGTCCCTAAAATCGATGTATATGCGAATTTGGCCATTCTTCTTCTTAATTAGGATGACACTAGATACCTAGGTAGGATATTTTTCTTCCTTGATGAAACCAGCATTGATTAGTTTCTTAACTTCAGAAATGACATGTTGTTCAATTTCTAATTGCATGCATCTAGCAGCTTGCTTAATAGGGGTAACATTAAGGTCTATTATTAGCTTGTGGACTGGTACATCAAGAGATAATCCAAGCATTTCTTTATAACTCCATGTGAAGCAGTCTTTAAACTCAATCAATAGCTTAACTAAGTCATTGGTTTTTTCTTCATTCAACAATGAACTAATGTATGTCGGGCGGGGATTTTCTTATGTCCCGAGGTTGATTTCTTTAAGTTTGTTGATTATTGAATGAATCTCCTCTTCAAATTCTGGCGGTGACTCTTTGACTTGGAGATCATCTGGATTGTCTGATATTTCAAAACACACATTCTCATAAGAGTTTGGGATGTGTGAAAAAAACCTATCAGACTCCAAATGGTTGGTAACAACTAGGCAATAATCTTCATGATCGATCGGACCCACTATACTGAATCTTAGTCTTGCTCTTGATTATGCTTGCCTTCCTGTATTGTTCCATAGTTTTTTGAAGTATTTTGACCTATGCTTGGATCAAGTGTGAGGAACTAAACCTTTCTATATAAGATTTTGAACACAAGGCGTGTAAAAGTCAAAAGGTAATTCCATTAATTCTTTAAAAGTATCTTCCTTAAGTCCTGCATCAAGCTCTGGACTTGAGGATGATGAACCCTAAAAGAGCCTCTTCTACTTCATGTCATCGGAAGACTTAGGGACTTCCTTAACAACTATACCTTCAACTTTCTAGGATGTAAGTGAGGTTTGAGCTAAGTTTCCCAACTGCCTAATAGTTTCACATAAACCAGATTCGAATACTTTGCTTTGCTTGGAGGCCTCATCTTTGTCTCTGGCTGGATCAAAAGTCACCTCCAATGGAACCCACTGAGAGGGGCTGGCTGGTATACTAATCATATTAGGCTCATCCTCTGAGCTAGATTCCAAGTCTATGTGAATAGTAGGGGTACTCCTATGAACTAGAACATGACCTCTATTTGCTAAAGGCCAACTAGGGGGTCTCCCACCTCTAACGCCTCTATTTCTCCGCCTCAGTGGACGTTGAGCCATCCTACCCACATGTCCATATGATGGAATGAACTATGGGTGGAATGTGATATGCAGATCCACTTCTTCTTCAATTCCCCTTTCTTGTTCACTTGGATTTTCCTATTTCTTTTCATTTTCTTTTATCTTTTATTTTTCTTCATTTGATTTTACTTTTGCATTTACATTTAAATTTTGTCCATGTTCACAAGAAAGGGTGTTTTGAGAAAGATAGTAGGTCGTATCCTCCTAAATCTTAACCTCTCTAACTAAGAATGGCTTTTCATCCCCGTTGACACGGTATTCAATTCCATCTTTTCTGAACTTGATGCACTGATGAAGGGAGGATAGAATGATCTTATTCTAATGTATCCAAGGCCTACCAAGAAAAGTTTGAATGAAGTATTTGAATCAATGATGTAGAACTTATTTTAGTCCATTCATCGATCTCTAACTAACACTATAGAACTTAAAGCGCTCACCTCGTTGAATCCTCTCAACATCATCCTATCTCCTCAGAGTGTAGAGTTGTCAATATTCAAATAGGCAAGGGTCTTTAGACTCATAATGTTTACTGATGCACCTAAATCCATGAGAACCCTAGTGAGTCTGAACCTGTCCATGTCGACTGTAATGTATAGGGGACGGTTGTGCTCCAAGTCCCCTAGTAGAAGGGCTTTATATGTAAAGGTGATACCTTGGGATTCTTTTACATAATGTGCTTCCTCATCTATGGCAGTCAGTTGACCTAAGCATATTTTAGTATTAAGGAGGGCTTTGATTAGTGACTCCCTCATCTCTTTGGATAAGATAAGGGCACCATATATGCTTAGCTTAGATGACAAATTTCTTAGATGAGAAAGGATGTTGTTGTCCACCTTTAGTTGGTCTTCCACAAGAATATCCAAGGGTGGAGCATCCTGTGGAAGGGCTTCTCGATCTTTTGTACCAATGACTTGTTTCCCACTATCTAGAGGTGCTGCCCTAGGAGGTAGAACCTTGCCACTATGGAGGTTGACTTCAGTAATTTTTGTAGGCAAGGTGGTGGCAAGTTCACTTTCACCTACACTTCTCCTATAGACTCTCATTTGATGATTCCAAGTCTATCTCAAGATGAACTCATAGTATTTAGAGTTGGAAAGTCTAACTCTGAATTAGAAAGAGGAAGATTAGAATTGTTATAGTTAATTAGACATAAAGAGTTATCATTAGGAATAGAAGAAGACAACTCATCAGAAGAGAAATAGATGTAATTCAAATCCACTTTATTTTTCAATTTCTTGGAAGTATTTGGGGATACAAAGTAGAAATCAAGTAGAGTAAGTAGAGTAAGGGATTTTATGCCCTTATCTGCTGATATGAGAATTCTAGTAGAAGCGAAATGGTAAAATGGTAGAAACTATAACTAAAGGCTGGAGGCTGGACACGGTCAATGGCTGTGCTAAGGGGCTATCCCGGGCTGACACATGCTGTTGCTTCTACTACTACTGCTGAGCTCCCACTTTCCTAGAATTGGCACTGACAATTTACAAACCTTCTTTAGTGTTGGAGGTTTGAGCTGACTCAAGCACCTACAAGGAAAGCTTCTTGATCTTCTAAATTTTTTTCTTAGAGGTTTTAGACAAAGAGATGTCCCAACCTTCTTTGGTTTTGGTAGGATCACTTGTATCCCCAAGGATTACCCTAATGGAACTGGAGGGTTCTTCCATAAGGTATTCCTTTGGGATGACTACATCACTGATCTTGAAACTATGTTCAAGACAGTCCTTGAATGTAAACCAGTCCTCCAAAATGTGGCCTAGCATACGATGGTAAGGGAAAAAGTTTGGATCATGACTTTTGCTTACTTCCTCCGGTCTTCTAGGCTCGAGTAGCTGAAAATCATGTTTCTTTAAGAGATTCTTAAAGATTTTCCTGATTACCTCTCTTAAAGAATAAGGTTTATTTAACTTATCTAAAAGAGTAGGTGGACCATAGCTACCTGGCGGTGGGTATGCATGCCACTACTGCTAGTGGTATGGCTGGAGAAGTGGTTGTGCTAGCCATGGAGGCTACGATAGAGGCCAGTATGGTTTCCTAGGTGGTGGCAAAAGAGGTGGAGGCTGCTGAGGTCATGGTCTCTCAGACTGATCTCTAGCTGGCTAGTTCCCCTTATCAACCGTTGTTACTGCTCTAGATTTCTTCTCATAAACCTTTTGGGATTTCTACTTTGGCAACTAATCTAGAAAAGACAATTATTTTGCCTCTGCTAGTAGACTAGCCGCCTTGTTGACTAGCTTCTCAAATGTCTTTATGGTGAAGCCCTTAAGCATGAAGGCAACCAGGTCATGGATATTCTTCAAGAGAATCTCAATGCATGTTGTTAGACATGGTTCACACTTCAAAGTTACGCCATCATAAAATATAATCAACAAGTGACTTACCAGAGTGTTGTTGGGCTACAACAAGATCACCTACAGTAACCCTTTGATGAGCTCCAAAATCCTCTTGATGAAGTGTTGCTCTAACTCAACAAATATCTTAATTGATTTGTTGGGAAGTTCAACATACCAATCAAAAGTGATACCCGATAGGCTACTGACAAAGAGTCTCAAGAGTAAAGCATCATTGCCACCTACGTTGCAGCAACTAGCCCTAAAGTGAGCTATATGCTGCCTCAGATTCTTACTGCCATCAAAACTTTTGAAGGAAGGAGGCAAAAAACCCATGGGATATTGGATAACATCAAATTCTTTTGATTAGGGTCTACCATTTGGATCTGATGATCCTCCTGCTTGAGCCAAAGCTTCCTTCACCTATTGCTCAACCATAGATTTTAGATCTTTTTCTTGTATGGAGGTACTATCCACTACCTTCCTATACAGGCTAGTGCTACCTTGCTCAACAAGAGGTAGAGTCTTAAATGGATCCAGATATGCACTAGTTGGTGACTCGACGTAATAGGATGAATGAGGGCTTGTTTTGAAGCACTATCATTATTGCTAACAAGTCCTATAACTAACGTGCCATCCTATCAATCTGCTTGTCCTTCTACCTTAACTGAAGTCAGAGGTGTTGGGATGATTCTACTGTATCCTCTTAATCAACCTAATCACCTTCCATGGCCTATTTATCCCTAAGAAGAGAACCTCCAGTTTCAACCATGCATACACCAGCTGAATCCCCCATCAAGTCATCTTCATTGGGATCAAAGCTGACTCTCTCTTCATCAGACTAGGCATACCCTAAGATCTCCTTTTTCTCCAAAAAATTGTGTGCAATTATCTCATCTAAGGATTAATCCTCCAGTACAAGCAATTTAGGGCCGATGTGATCATTATCATGCACCGAGAGGCACCCTCAGTAGGAGTATATCTGTAGATACTCTAGAAGAATGATACTTAACTATTAATGGCTGTAATAGGGGTAGCAATCCTAGGGAGTTCCTCTACCACTACTGCAACTGACCTATCATCTAGAATATCTATCATAACTGTCACCATCTCTGCATCAAGCTATATTGGTGGAGTTTGTGAAGGAACAACCACGATGCTCTACGGTCGCCACTCCTTCTACAATACTACTAGGGAAAATGGTCGAGCAAGAGAGCTCAGTCCTACCATAATGGGTGGTGTAGGAGTAGTAGGATCCCTTGGCCATTGTCGAAACACCAATGTGATACATTTTTCCCTGAATGCAGCCTTCATAGCCTTAGATGGAATGGGAGATGCTGAAACCTACACTGGTGATGGTGGACATGGGGTAGAGCAGTGGGGTGGAGACACCACTGACTCTCATGCACAGGAACTGCCCACCTGTGGTGGCTAGTCCCTGTGAGGAGAATACTATCAGTATGGTCGTGGGTAGTGCACCAAGCTGGAAAGTCAACTAAAGCAGAAGTGGCAGACTGATGGCTGAACCTCCATCACTCTCTGCTAATAATGTGTGATGTGTGGGCCTCACGGGCCCTCTCCTAATGAATCTTCCTCCCTATGCTATGCTGTGATAATAGATCAAAGATCAAATTGGGTACTAGACTCTGAGCATCCGTATGCTCCAACCTACCTAGCATAGAATAGAGCAAAAAGGCGTGTATGACCTCCCCCTCCCAAGCTGTTCGTAAGTGGACCACTGGAGGAGGTGATGAACGGATCCTCTTGACATCCTCTCTATCTGATCCCAGAGGATAGAACTAGTTTTCGATAATAAGTGGTGAAGTGGTCATGGGATACTCATCCATGAATGATCTAGCTGCTACTTCTAGCACTCTGACTATCCCAGTGTGGAACTATTTGACCATATAGTTCTTGTTCTTATGCTGGGTATGAGTAGGATGAGAGGAGTGTGAGCTAGACCCGTACTCAAATATCGGGGAGGCAAGCCTTGAAACCAGGGGAGCCTTACCCTTGGAGGGTACAAATGGTAGGGTTCAGCATAGGCAATATGGAAACTCGAGGATGAGCATTGGGAATAGGTACAACCGGTGACAAATTCTAGTGTTGCCACAACTTTCCTCTTCAATGAGGAGACATCCAAAGATGGTAAATCTACCCTGATGATCGGCTTTTGCCTGGCCACCTTCTTCCTGCTGACTGTGGTGAGGGGAATGCCCTCATAAGTGATCTTGGCCCACTCAAATCCTTGGCCAAAGTGCATCAAGTGGGTATGGTCTAGGCGAGGAAAGTCAGCCTGATCTAAGGCTAGATCCATACCATGAGGGAATGTAAAGACAAATTTTTGAGAACTAGCCATTTCTACAATTAGTAAGCTAACACTGAACTGTTGCACTGACTGAAAAGAATCTACAATGAGAAATGAACTTGTATCCATTTTCTATCTTCATAGATTTTGAATTTTAAATTTTGAAAATATTGAACCCACATCCAACAACTTGGAAGTGTTAAGTGGGGTTCAAATAGAATTGAAGAGATTGATTGAAGGAGGAATTTGAATATGAATCCAAACTTCAACAAATTTAGATATATTGAAATATGGATTCAAATTTTTTGATAGGATGCTTCCATAGATTCATTGTTATTTTGACTTTTTGATTTTGAGGACCCTCACCTTTAACAAATTTAGGTATGTTAAAGTAAGAATCAAATTGATTTTGTTTTGTGTTTGATTATTGCTTTGGAATTTCACTCACTTAGCAAATTTAGGTATGCTAGGTGAAGTAAAAGTGATTGTTTCTTTTTGTGAATTTATTTTGATTTTGAAAATTTTGGAATTCTTACTTAACAAATTTAGGTATGCTAAGTAAAGAATCCAAGTGTATTTTGATTTTTTAATATAGTATTTTTAGCAAATTTAAGTATGCTAAGAAAATCCTAAGTGTTTCATTTGTTTGGAATGTTTTGATTTTTAAAGAAGGATAGGATCCTTAGAAAATTTGGTATGCTCAGGAGATTCTAAGAGTTTTTTTGAATGATTGAAAGTGGAGATTCAACTTTAGCAAATTTGGTATGCTAAAGAGGAAGTCCCACTAAGTTTTGTAAAATGGAAATTTCACTTAGCAAATTTAAGTATGCTAAATGAAATTCCAAATGGTGTATTTGAAATTTTGATTTGTTTTGGTTTTGAAAATGGAAACTTCTCCTTAGCAAATTTGGTATGCTAAGGGGAGAAGTTCCAAAAGGTGTTTGAATATTTTTGTTTTGACTTTGGAAAATTTACTTAGCAAATTTGAGTATGCTATGTGAAGTTCCAAAATATGTTTTGAAAATTTTTGAGTTTTGGATTTGGAAACTTTACTTAACAAATTTAGGCATGTTAAATGAAGTTCCAAATATTGTTTGAAAATTTTTTGATTTTGAATTTGGAGACTTCACTTAACAAATTTGGGTATGTTAAGTGAGGTTTGAAATGTGTTTAGAAAATTTTGAAATATGATTGTTGATTTTGATTTTGGATTTGAAAACTTCACTTATCAAATTTGACTAGCAAATGTATGTCCAAATTTTGTATGTTTTAAAAATTTTATGTTAAATGAAGTTCCAAATGTGTTTGAAAATTTTTGGATTTTGAATTTGGAGTCTTCACTTAACAAATTTGGGTAAATTAAATGAACTTCCAAATATTGTTTGAAAATTTTGAATTTTTTTATTTTTGGATTGGGAGACTTCACTAAATAAATTTGGGTATGTTAAGGTTGGTTCCAAAATGTGTTTTGAAAATTTTTAAACATTTGATTGTTGATTTTGGATTTTAGATTTGGAGATTTCACTTAGCAAATTTGATTATACTAAATGAAATGAAAATGTGTTTTAAAAATTTTGAATTTTGGGATTGGAGACTTCACTTTAGGTATGTTAAGTGAGGTTCCAAAATGTGTTTTGATAATTTTTGAATTTTGGATTGGAAATTTTACTTGACAAATTTTGGGTATGTTAAATAAAGTTCCAAATATTGTTTGAGAATTTTGAAATATGATTGTTGAAGTTATAATTTTTGAAAAAGGGGACCTCCATTCAACAAATTTAGGTATGTAGAATGGATATCAATTTTATTTTTGAAATGTAAAAATTTTTTTTTTTGGAGTGATTGTTGGTTTTTGAAAGAGAGGTACTCCAACATAAAATATATGTGAAATATGTTTAAGTAAGATTTCCAAAATGATATTTTATTTTTAGTTGAATGAAATCTTCATTGAATAAACTTGAGTATATTAAATGAAGATGTTCATGCTTTTGAAAATTTTAATTTTGTTTACAAAAATGAACTTTCTATTCAATAAGTGTATTGACTAGAAAAATTCATGTGCTTTTGAAAATTTTATGATTATGATTTTGATTTTTGAAAAGGATGATTATTCATTTTATTTTGAAAATGAAATCTTCATCAAAGTGAATTGAAAGAAGATGTTCATTTGTGCTTTTGGAAAATGTTGTTTAGTTTTATTTTTGAAAATCCCTACATGTAATAATTATTAGAATTGTTAAATGAGGGTGATAAAATTTTGTGGAAAATATTTTATTAAGTGCATTTTTTGAAAAAGCAAAATTCTTTATGGAAGATTTTATTATTTTTAGGATGAACCTTTCCTTATCATGAAAATGGTAAGAAGTCTTAAAGATGTTTCCATTTTTATTTAGATCTTTTCATTTTACCCATTGGAGAAACCAATGGGGGTTTTAAGAAAAATAAGGAATGCGGTCCTAAAACCTAAAGGTATTGGCTTACTCAACTCAAGAATGAAATGAGCTAAATTCCAATGGAAAGAAGGATAGTCTTGGATTCATACCAAAGTACAAACCCACTATCGATACTCAAAGACAATGATCATTTACCAAAGATGGAGAGAAAAACCATCCCCAGCGGAGTCGCCAAAAAAATCTGTTGGTAGAAAAATTTATATAAGGGAGTCGCCTTTCAAACCTATGGGGAGAGAAGAAAGAGGAGCCCTTACAAAAATTTGTCTTAGTAAGAGACCACACAGATCCATAGATATACTTATTCAGATGATCAGATACATCATCAAGGTATAGTGTACTATCTCAAAAGACAGAAGTCACTATCTTTTAATGGAACCAATCACCTCAATAAGGACTCTTAAGGATAATAGTCTGATATATGTACCAAGATTCTTCCCTACTTTACATGGAAAAGTAAAGTAGGGTTTATTTCATCGTTGTTAAGTTCCCTGCATAGTTGATTACATCCTAAGGGATGGGATCCCTTAGGAAAACTCTCAATTAAGGTAAATGATCATTGTCTTTGAAGATTTCAATAGGAAGTAGTATCTATCGATTGGTTTAATTTTGAGGATCAAATGGGATTGATCAAAAGAGGGAGTTATTATTGAAACCAAAAATGGGAAATCAGTAGGAGATGCTCACAATGCTAGGAAACCTAGTGAGTATATCAAACTATCCTATAATTGGGCTTTATATTTTAAAAATTGATTTAGTTTGTTTGAGATGCATTTTTCATTAGAATTTTAAGACTTAAGATTCCTTAACACAAGATTAAGGAAATGTCTGAGAGATCAGAAATTATGCTTATGGTCCACAAAGGTGAGAAGCAATCTCAGAACATAAATCTAGGGAGCTTCGACAAGGGCCAGAAGCACAACCTAAATCTAAGGCAAAAATAGGTAATTGGTTTGCCTCCATAAGATAGGACAAACCACTCGATAGCTTGGACTTACAACCGCCACCAACTAACTCCTCCTATGATTTTAAATACATGTAGGCAAGTCTTTATGCTTATACAAGATAGCTAGGCTCTTATATATAAGATAGCTAGGCTCTTATTATTTAGAAGAGACTAAGTCCTTAAACTCACTCCCTAAAGAGACTAGATCATGTAAAGGACATGCTTCAAATGACCTAAATCTAATGCAATTCAAATTTTATTTTATTTTCATTTTGGAAAATTATTTTGACTCAGGCTAATAGGATTTGTTTTATGATTAATGCATGAGAAATCAGATTATTGGCCAAAATCAGCGAGAAGGGAGGAGGTGAGTTTCCACCACAGCCCTCAAAGGTCAAGCTGGGTTCTCTGGCAAAGGTGGAAGCCCTCCAATCAAGAGTGAAGTAAGATGCATTTGTGCATGATATTATAAAGAAATGCCCATCCAGCTAAGGGGTTGCTAATTCTTTCATGTTGTTTTAAACCTACGCTTTAGGTTAGGTTATGAGTTGTTTAAATTTTATTTGAGTTGTTAAGTTGGGTAAAAGATTTACTTTTTCTTAAAGAGCCTAATCCACATCCAGGCCATACATAAAGCAAGGATGAAACTAGGAAAAGCATGCTACTTAATGCAAAAGCTAAACAAATCATCAATCAATTTATAAAGCTAATCGCAAAAGAATAAGTGGCTGTTGAAATCGGGCACCACCACACAAACCCAAAAATATCAAACATGGGTAGCCGAGCTCTACTCTTATACAACCAAAATTACAAATGAATTAAATTGCAATTTAAGCAAAGGAATTCATTGTTTCTTCTTTTTTCTTCTTCTTTCTTCTTTTTTTCTTCTTTAGATTTGATGGATTATCCAAGCTTCATATGGTGCATAAGATAGAATCATATGACCAATGCACATCCTAATCCCCAAAACAATCATTCTAAAATGCTAATTATACAAATTTTTACATGAAAAGGAAAAGTAGAAATCTAACTAACACCTGCAAAACAAAGGTTAGTTAAATCACATCACACACATCCCAAGAATGTATATTGGACTTATCACCCCACACATGGGTAACTAAGTCTACTTAGCCTATGGATTGTGCTTAGGGGTATAAAGCACCTAAAAGTAAAAGCATTTATATTTTTATTTATGATGGAGACCCTTAAGAATAATCCCCTGTAGAAAAGAATAATCACACTAAGCACGTCCTACCATTCATTCTATGAGCATGCACCCTAACATCCAGTCTAAAACATATATCACAAAACTAAACAAACATCAAACCATGCACCAACCTAACCTAAGGCTAAAAGTGGTGACGTAGGCTAATGTGTGTGCTTTGAAGGCTTGTGTGGTATACTTAGCTTAGGACTTTAGGTTCATATTTTCTAAGTGTGAAGAACATGTTCAACTTTGAGGAGGGTTTCATTTAAGTTGTTTAAGTATTTTGGGTTGGTTTTATTTCATGTTTTAATTTGGTTTAAGTGAAACCTACAATTAATTACTAAGTTATAAAGAGAGGGAAAGAGAAGAAAACTTCTCTTTCCTTCCCTAACCTTAAGTAATTTTCTAAAGTTGGTTCATGTTTTAGTTTTATTAGGTGAATGTTTTGATTACTTATTTTAATCAATCCTAAGTTTAGATAAACCCTAAACAAACCTATTCAAAAAGAAAAGCATTTTAAGATTAAATAAAATGAATCAAAATTCACATAACACACATTACTTCACTTCTTTCCTAACATATATAACATGCATATGGATGGACCCTAAGTATATCTATACATGAAAATGAGTGTAGTTAACACACTTTATGATGTATGCTAAGTATTCCATTTAAGAAAATTTAGAAGTTGAATATGCATGATTTTTCTTAAGTAGAAAAGGTTTTTCTTATCCAAAATTTCACATACATACATGAAAGTAAGAAAGGCATAAGTGAGTACAACGTCATTGTTAACCAGAGGTGTAAGGTATAAGACCTACTTAGAGATACTTAAAGCCTCGCAACCTCGGGGTTGTCCAGACTAATATACCACTTTCCTTAAATACAAACATGTATATAAAAGAAATGAAATAGAAATGGAATATGCAAAAGTTGTTTAATAGATTTATTTTGTTTATGCAATTTAAGTATGTAAGTGTAGGTAACCCTTCTTAGATGATATCATAGGGATGAATAGGATATGAAATTAGGTGAGCATTAGGTCCATTTCAAATGAACCTTATATCTCACCAAAATTCCTATTCTAAACTATACCAACATAGGAAAGAAAGGAAACCTATACTAAGCATACCTTTATAATATTTCACATGCAAGCTATAATTAAGGCATAAGTAGTACACTTTCATATATGATATTTCATTTATGTATTTTTGAAATAATTTTTATTTAGTAGTGATAATAGCCACTCATATTTTACTTTAGCCAACACATGCACATTTTCCATAAATTAAATAATTTCATTTTAAATTTTGAAACATGAAATTATGAATGGATGAAATCACATGGCATATAACTTAACATGTTGGGGAAAGATTCAAAGTAATGAAAGCATGTATAGAAACTCACTTTACTTAAATCCTAAAGACATTCTTATAGAATAAGAAAAATTTAGAATAAATCAAAGTGAATTTCAAAATGACTTTTGTTTAGTTTGAAGTTTGATTTAATTTTGAAAAGGTGAGATGAGTTTTCTGTTCCTAACCCATTCCCACATGTGTTTTGTATTTTTTTTTAATTTTTATACAATTAGATCCATTTTTATGTGTTGATTAGGTTAAGGTATGAATTAAGTAACATAATTAAACCTTACCTAGACCACCTTAGAAGAATTAATTAAATAATTATGAGCGAATGAGATGACATAAAACCCACCAGAAATTTAAATTTGTAATGCACCTAATAATGAAAATGCCTAATGCAATTTGGCTCATAATTAAAAGTTAATTAGGCTAAGAGGTTTAGCTTAAGTAATTTCAAAATACACTTTCACATTTATGAATGGGATTTCAATTTAATTGAACTTAGGTTATTAAACACCTAAGCATCTACCCAAGGTAGATTAATTAAGTTTTGGAACTTTTAGAATTTTGAAAATTGATTAAGGGGATAATTAATGAATTAACCCTTAATTAAGAGGAGATTAACGAGAGAAGAGGGGGTTTAGGGAATAGCTTGGGGAAAATTCCCCAAAATTATTCCATAAACCTCCTACTTACTGGATCTGGCCTTAATCATAGGGTAAATCCACTAATCATATCCTACTTATGCTTAATTACATGAAAGAGGTAATTAGGGAATGAAATAGCAACTTTCCCAATTAAGCCCTCAATAAATCTCAAAAAAATTAGGGGAGGCAGAAGTCATCCCCTAAAATGAACCCTAGAAATTTGAGATTAATTGATGACCTATTTAAAAGATAACTAGCTAATTAAGATTCCCAAAGAAACCCAAATTCAGATAAAAGAGTATTTCAAAATTCATTGAAATCATTTTTAAAATATTCTAGATGAAATTATCTTTTCAGATAATTTTTCCTTTTATTTTTTTATTTTGTTTTAAGGAATTATGAATTTTTGAAGTTCTCTAGATTAATTAGAAATTAATTAAATATTTAACTAATCCCTGATTAATCCTCGCACGTGATGCATGGTAGCGTAAGTTGTGCTTTATGCTGTCACACGGATTGACTTAAACGACACATCGATGGTGCTGACACGCTTATATTCCTTATCGTCTGATCAAAGATCGAATGGCTGAGAATCCCTTCAAAGTTTATAAAGGAAAATCAGATTACTAAATGTGTTAAATAATCTCAGCCGTCCATCTCAAATGTGAATGGATGGCTGAGATGATCCAAGTTCTTCCCTAAGGATTAATGGAGATCGTCCATGATCTAAGGGGAGTTCCGAGCTCAATCGAGCTCAGATTGGAATGAAATTGTACCCACACCATCTAAGCATAATTACAAACCTATCCAATAGTGGATTTCAAATTCCATGAACATTTATTTCATAAAGGACCAACACCTCCTAATCTAAGTGGTCAAAAAATTCCATACTTCATCGGAGGTGATCACCGACGCTCGAGATCGGTGAGGTAGCTTCGTCTAGTGGAGATGAAGCCCTAGGCCTTGAGATTGAGTGGATCAATGGATGGACCAACACCACTTCACATGGGCTTCGGCTTTGGTTGAATTGATCCTCTCCTTACTATAGGAACACCAATGTGAGCTTGAGTGAGCTCAGATTAGTCTTTAGAAGAAGTGTGTAAGAGGAATTTAGAGGAAATCAAGTGTGGAGGAAGTTAAATTCACTCTACCTCCCCTATTTTTGCACTATGCAAAATTAGGAAAGAAAAATTTAAATCCTCTCTAAAGACCTTGGGAATGCTCTTTGATGATTGCTAAGGGTTCCTAGCCTTCAATCGACAAAGATGTGAATTAAATTTTCATTAAATTAGGGGGAGTATATCTCCCCATATGGCAATCAAATGGATGAAACATTCTTTGCCATTTTGATCCAATTGATGAAATTAGAGAGGTTGTTTAGGTTGTTTTGAGTGTCCACATGGTTGGTTTGATCCTCAGAATGGATTGTCAACTTCCCATGTGCTTAATTTGAGCTTAAGAGGGAATTTGAAAATTTAATTTTGAGCTAGGTGGTCGGGTTTGGTCTAGGGACAAAATAGGCTAACACAAACCCATTGGGTTGGGTGCACCACTCATAACTAAGTCCCCTTGAGCTTTTAGAAAAGCCTCAAGTGATTGAAAAGAGGGTATGACCAAAATACTCATGGGTTAGGCCAAAATTTGTTCTATGGCCAATGGGTAGAGTGGTCATTTTTTTATTTATCCACCTTGGACATGTTGGGTATGTGGAGAAACAAGGTTTGGCCAACTTTCATTGGATTTGGAATCAATTTGATAGGGTTTGGCTCATGTTGACCCATTTAGGTCAAAATGGGTCAACTTGGGTCAAGTTGACTACTAGGTCAAATTAGGTCAAACCAATGGTTGGGTCAAGTTCATATGACCATTTGAAATTTTTTGGTGGCTTTAGTTTGATTCAATTTGGTATATATTTGGTTTTGGCTCATATGACTTCATTTAGGTCAAATGGGTCAAGTTGACCTATTTGACCCATTTAACCTATTTGAGGTAGGTCAAGTGTAGGTTTAGGTTAGGTTAGCAATATGGAGTGGATTAGTTTCTTTATTTCCAATCAATTTGGGTTAAGTTCAATTTTGGCTCAACATGACCCCTTTAGGTCATGTTGGGTCTAAGGTCAATTGGGCTAAGTTGGGTCTAGTTGGCCAATTGAGGCTTTGGTCAAGTTCCACAAGTGATTTGGGATTGACTTGAACCATTGGTTTCAATCAATTTTTCTTAGATCAAGTTTTTACATATTTTGACCCTTTAGGTCAAAATGGGTCAACTTGGGTCAAGTGGGCCAATTGGGCTAGGTTAGGCTCAAATGTTGGTTTGGTCAAGTTCAAACATAACTCATGAGTGAAATTAGATTAGTGGTTTCAATCAATTTGGCCTATGGTGGAATTTTTCTATGTAAGGTTTCATTTTAGGTTAAGTGTTGACTTAGTCAACCCTTAGGTTTGACTTGGTTTGACCCAATTTGATTGATTGATCATCCCATGATGATTATTGATCATGATGAGAGGGATATATGAGTTTGGTTCAATCCAATTTGGTTAGGATCAAATGTTGGCTCATAAGGGTACTTTAGGTCACTTTGGGTCAAGTGAGCCTAAGTGGGTCAAATGGCTTGGTCAAAGCTTGATTTGACATTTTTTTGATCTTGTATATGGACTCATGATTGAAATATAAATCCATTTACAAGTGATTTGAAGTCAAATGGGTTTTGATCCATTTGAAAATTTCATATTCAAAGGAAGAATATGAAGGGGTCTTGGGTTTGATTTTTTATTTGGGTTTTGATTGTTTGATTGGAGTTTGGATTTATGTATGGACTCATGATTGTAGGTTTTGATTGAACCATGAGAGAAAATCAAGAGTTTGACTTGATTTGAAAGAAATTTGGCTAACTTCAAGATTTTGACTTGAAAGGCTTAGATTTGATTTGAGCTTGATTTTGAAATTGGTTTTGATTGTTTAAATTTATATTTCATTTATATATGTGAATATAAATGAGAATTTAAATTGATCATGAGAAACTTTCAAGAATTTGAAGTGGTTTAATCATGATTTGGGTTAAATCGATTTAAGGGAATTTAAATGATTTAAGGAAATTTTAAATTGAAATTTAATTTTTGAATTGTATTTGATTGATTTATATTTATATTTCATTTATATATGAGAATATAAATGAGAATACAAATAAGTTTTGAAAAAATTCGATGAATTTGAATAGGTTTGATCAAAGTTTAGGTTAAATCCACTAATGGAAAATTAAGGGATTTAAGGGAATTTCAAGGATTTTAAATTTGGAATTTAATTTTTGAGTTGGATTTAATTGATTTATATTTATATTTCATTTCTCATATATGAGAATATAAATAAGTTTTGAGAAAATCCCATGAATTTGAATTGATTTGATCAAGGTTTAGAGTTGATTTTGGATAAGTCCTTTAATGGAAACTTAAGGGGACTTAAAAAAATTTATGAATTGATTTGGAATTTTGAATTTGATTTGATGGGTTTGAATTTATATTTCAATTATAAATGTAATATAATTGAGAATATAAATGGATCATGAGAAAATCTCAAAGATTTGAATAAGTTTGAATAATGATTTTGAATAAGTCCTTAAGGGAAGATTAAGGACTTAGGAAAATTTGGACTTAGGAATTTTTGATAAATTTTGATCATGGGTTTCAATTATAGCTTTCAATCATGGAATGGAATCATGGAATTGATTTGAGTTTGGAGAAAATCAAATAGACTTTATTTGGAGTTTGACTTGAAAGAAGGAAAGTGAGGAATGCTTTAGGCTAAGGGTAGGAAATTTCCTAACACCCCTAAGGCTTGACCTATTCCTATGGCTAACACTTCCATGTCTCTAAGGCTAGATTGGAGTGTCCACCTAATCACTAGATGTGTCTTAAGACTAAGGAACTCTTAAAGTCTAAGAGGAGTCCTATGTCTAAGATGGAGGGGTTGAGAGCTCATTCTAAAAATGAGATCAACAAAAGATGCCTAATAGGTGTGGTGTGACTAACAAGGAACACCGTACATATTGGTGTTGACCGAAATGATCAACAACATTGATAGATCACAAGCACTAACATAAATAATATATCCTTAACCCAAGGAAAAGAAAGAATCCAGAGCTTAGTGTAATGTGGCTCTACTTATGTCCAAGACATAAGAGAGAGGGGAGAATCCACTAAGTGATAGAGTGTGAACATTCCACTAGGGAAGCAGGTTCAAGTCATCTACGAGGAGATGTATGGTTTGATTTGATTCAATCTCACTAAGGAGAGATCTCCATTTGGGGAGAGGGTTGAATTTATTTTAATTTTTATTAGTTTGAATTTTGGAGATGAACCCAATCGGTTTGCAATGGGTTGTACTGAATAGGAGCCATGAAGGCTAAGACCTAACTCAGATTTTCCAATCCAAAGGGGCAGTCTACTAAGCACGTAGTAGGACTAGCTAAAAAGAGAAAATGTGTTTTGGTATACAACAACTATACTAGGAAGAAAGCATAGTAGACTTAAATCCTTCAAGTAAAGACCAGTTGTTGTGGTAATCTATTGACAAGACAACATATTGAACCCAACCTAGGGCTGACTATTGGGTGAATGCCACTGGGGGACTTAGATCAACTCAAGGACAGTCAAGGATTAATTTTTATTTTTAGTTTTGTTTATTTTGATTATGATGGATCCCATAGGTTTGTGATGAACTGCACTTAGTAGGAGCTACAAAAGCCTAGACCTAACTCAGATTTACGATTCAAAGGGAGTAGTCTACCAACTACAAGGTAGGACTATCCAACCAAGGAAAATGCCTTTTGGTACACAATGGTCAAGTCTTAAGAAGAAAGCATGGTGACTCATATCTTTCATAAATAAGGAACCATTAGGGTGATCAGTTTCTTTGGGAAATAAATCAAACCTAACCTAAGGCTGACTATTGAGTGAATGCCACTGGAGGACTTAGATCAGCTCAAAGATAGTGAAGATTAATTTCATTTTTAGATTTATATTATTTTGATGGATTCCATGATGGATCACACTGAGAAGAAGCTTATAGAAGCCTAGACCTATCTCAGATTTACTGAACCAAAGGGAATAGCTTCCTGACCAATGGGAGAACTATCCAACCAAAGGAGTGCCTTTTGGTTTGAAATGATCAATTGAAGGGAAGAAAGATCGGGGGCTCACATCTTCCACTAGAAAAGACCACTGGGGTGATCAGTTGCTTTGGGCAACAAATCAAACCCGACCTAGGGCTACCCATCGGTTTGTGATAATCATGCTAGAAAGAATGCATCATGGTCTTATATCTTTCAAAGCGGAATGACTATCGTGGTAACCTACTTATGGTAAAACAAATTGAACCTGACCTAAGGAGACTACAGAATGAGTACACTGGGATTTCTCTCAACTCAAGTAGTCAGGCAATTCCTATAAGGAGTTCTGCTGATACTGCCCTAAAGATAGGATGCCTGCTTGGGAAAAGGGGTCCTTTGGGGGATTGAATCCTAATCCACAATCGAATTATTTTTTATTTGTTTGATCATGGACTCTGTTAGTTTGTCATGGATCAAGCTGAGAAGGAGCTTATATCAGCCTAGACCTATCTCAAGTTTACTAAACCAAGGGAGAATTTGAGCATCCACTGGACAAATTTTCCAACCACAGGGGTGATTACTAGGAAAGGGGAACTGTCCAATCCAAAAGTAACTCAGGTAGTGTCTAAATGGTGTTGTAAAGGACTTGATCTAAATAGAGTGCCCACAAGGAATGGGGCTAGTAAGGGCTTAATCCGACACCCCAGAGAAAATGACATGGTTAGTCATACATCTCATTGGTATTCAGTGTCCAACTCAAGGAGAAAGCATGGGGACTCATATCTACCAAGAGTGGTGTACTGGAGTCACTATCAGCATAGTGAACATCAACCAACCTAAGGTGCCTGTCAGTTTGCAATAATCAGCCTAGGAAAAAATCCTGGGACTCACATCCTTCTATAATAGAACTGACTGCTGGGATAGTCTATCTTCGGCTCGACAAGTGCTATCCAACCTAGGGTGACTACTGATTGAATGCCACTGGGGGACTCAGATCGACTCAAAAGTAGTCAAGAGGAAAGAGCATCTGGTGGACTTATCTTAAACCTCAAATATACTCAACCTAGTTAGAACATGATGGCTAGTTTAAGAAGAAAGCACGGGGACTCACACTTTCTTAAACAAAGTAAACCATGAGGTAGCTTACTGGATGGGTAGTGAAGCCTACCATACTAACAAGGCCCTCATTGGTTTGCAATGATCAATATTAGAAAGAAAGCACGGGGACTCACATCTTCCAACAAATGACCACTAGGGTGACATACTAGCAAGGTAGCATGTAGACTCGACCTAAAGCAGCTAATGAGTGAGTGCCTTAGGGGGCTTGCTCCCACATCAAAATAGCTCGAGATAAATAAATTTGTGTTTGTGCTATGTGTTAAAAGGAATAAGATGCCTCTGAGGGATTCTTACACCTACCCTAGAACATACTGGAGAATTACAAAATGATTCCACGGATGGCAACAAGAGTTCCCACTAAGAAAAGAAATCGCTTGGGTTCTCTCACACCTCTCTTAGTTATGCTAATCAAAATAGGATGCCTCTGGGTTCACTTATACCTATTCTAAATGCATCAGGAGATTGTGTTTGTGTTGTGAAAGAGGGATAGGATGCCATTGGGGGACACTTATGCCTACCCTAAACATGTCTCGGTGGATTCGCAAGGCAAGCAAACAACACTTCAAAAGAAGGTAAGATTTGATGAATGGAATCAGATTTTGTTATTTTTATTAATGAATTATTTTCAAACATGATTTGTTTCATGGGTAATATTTCTTTAGTTAGAGCCCATTAATTGGAAGCAATGGGGGTTCCCCTTTACAATCAATAAGTTGATAGGATCCTCCTTAGTAGGCCTTCTCTATGACATAAGGGCCTTCTTAAGTGGGTTCAAACTTACCTCCCATGTTTTGACAGGCAACAATTAGTCTCTTTAGCACTAACACAAGTTCTTCTACTCAGAAAGACCTAGGGCAGACCAGCTTATTATGAGCTTGAATCATTTTGGCCTTGCACAACTTGAGGTTCTGGCATGCCCATAGGAAACTTTCCTCCAAACCTTCAACCTCTTCTAAACTTTGCATTCTACTTTGCAATGATCTTGTTACCCAATGCTATCCTTAGTGAAGGGAGTTGAACTTCTAAGGGAAGAACAACTTCGGACCCAAACACTAAGGAAAATGGGATAGACTGAGTTGGAGTTCGGTATGTGGTGTGGTAGGTCCACAAGGCTTCAACCAACTGCTCATTCCACTATCTTTTATTATCATCAAGAGTCTTCTCTAGTATATGGGTGAGAGTTTTGTTGAATGCTTCTACTAGGCCATTAGCTCTAGGGTAGTAGATGGTGAAGTATCTTCAATCTATCATGCCTTGCAAAGCTATTGATCTTCATGCTTGAATGCGCACTTATCAAAATATAATTCATCGAGGCACCCCGAACCTCTATATGATATGGTTCTTGAAAAATTGAAGCACATGCTGAGCTATGACCTCTCTGAGTGAGATGGCTTCCTCCCACTTGGGAAAGTAGTCGATGGTAGCTAAGATGAATCAATTCCCCTTCGAAGAAGGAGGATTGATCGAACCTATAATGTCAATACCCCAACACTCAAATGGCCATGAAGCTAATGTAGGGTGTAGAATGTTGGGTGGTTATTGGAGGACCACACCGTGCACCTGACACCGATGGAATCTCCTAGCTACATCCATGTAGTCTATAATCATCGAAGGATAGTAGTATCCAAGTCTTTTAATCTTCATCTTCATCTTCAGACTGGATTGATGAGCTTCACATAGACCTGAGTGTACCTCAATTACAATGCCATGGGCTTCATGTTTGTCTAAACAACATTACCACATATTTCGACCAAGGCAGTGGTGCCATCAACAAGAGATAGAGATAGCTCTTTATTTCACGATGGGCTTGTGATTTCTCTTTAGGTAGTTTGCCAGTGTTCAAGTAATCTATGAATGGTTTCCTCCAATCTAGCTCCTTATCCATTTTGTTAACGATAATCTCCTCTTCAAGAGAAAGTCTCTCGATGAGTTTAGAATCAATAAGGAATAGGACTTGTCTATTTTGGACCCTTATTGAAATGGACTCATCTTCCGAAAATTCCAACTCTTTAGAAAGTTTGGCTAAAGAATCTACCACAATGTACTCTGCTCAAGGAACCTTGTAGATAGTGACTTTTAGAATCTAGGCCAACAGCTTCATGGTACACTCATAGTAATGACAAAGCTTAGGCTTGAGAACTTGGTAGGACCCGACAATCTGGTTGATGACCAACTCAAAATCACCAAAGATGTTGATGCTTTTGATGTTGATGGTGATGGATAACTCCAGAATGATAATCAAAGCCTCATCGCTTCAGTTGTTGCATGGATTGAGATGATGAGAATCTCATCACATGGTTGAGTTAATAGGATGGATTCCTACCTCTTTCATGAAGAGTAGATCATGATTCTTCTCCTTTTTGAAAGAAAGCCACACCATCAAAATATATCTCCCAATGGTGAATGCTAATGTCCCCTAAGTTCATGATTTATTCATTGGGGAGTTCATCACTAAGCAAAGAATCAGAAAGTGGTGTGCTGCTAAGAAATTGCTAGTCTATCCTTTCAGATGGAGAGGTACAAATATAATACTGAATTACAAAAGATACATGGACCAACATGCCAACCATTTAGATAATATCGCATTTCATGAGATACTAGTGGATTGGTTCTGAGTAAAGTTTACCTTATGAGAGAGCATGTAATGATGCTTTTGGGAGAGCTAAGCAATATTTCTCCATGTTGAGAGGATGTGAATCGATGCTTTCAATTAGCCTTCATGCACTAACTAGGTTATATTTGATGGATAATGTGATCATGATGGTAGTAGTAGAGAACATTATACTTCCTTCATCATTAGTTTGGGCCAATAAAGAGCCAAGGGAGTTATCCAATGCACAAAGTAGATGATAAGTGGCTTGCCCAAGATAGTCTGAACTGAATGTTTCACCAAATATTGTTTGATGTCTTGAAATTAAGGCACACTTATCATCCCACTTGAACTTAGCACCCTTTATGACAAGTGCTAACAATGACTTACATCTCCTCGATAGATTGGAGATAAAGCACCTTAGATACACCAACCGCCCTTGGAATGATTTGAGTTGAGTTAGACTTTTAGGGGGTATGATTTCTAAGATAGCTTTGATCTTTTCTGGGTCTATCTCTATTCCCCGATGTTAGACAACAAACCCAAGGAACTTCCCTAAAGCTACTCTGAATGCACACTTCAGGGGGTTCATTTTGAGATTTAATTATCTTAATTGTACAAAAACTACTCTCAAGTCAAAGAGATGGTATCCCTTTTCTTTACTTTTGATAACTAGATCGTTGACATAACATTCTACTTGATGATGAATAAGTTCATCAAAAATTTGAGTCATGGCTAAAGTACCACAAGCATTTTAAGGGGCATGACCTTATAATAATACAGATTGGGTTCAAAGGTAGTATTCCTCTCATTCTCGGGGGCCATCTTAATTTAGTTGTAGCCAGATGACCCATCCATGAAAGAGAATATTGCATGAAATGAGGCAATGTCCACCATTAACTCTAGTATAAGAAGTAGAAATTCATCCTAGGGACATGCCTTATTTAAGTCCCTAAAATTGATGCATATAAATTTAATCATTCTTCTTTAAGGATGACATGCAAACCGTATGGTATTTTTCTTCCCTAATAAAGCCAACATCAAATAATTTCTTGACTTCAAAAATGACCAATTGTTCAATTTCTAATCACATGTGTCTAGGAGCTTGCTTGATAGGATTAGCGTTAAGGTCTATTACTAGTTTGTGATGCTACATTAGAGATAATGTGGCATCTCTTCTAGCTCCATGCAAAGCAAATTCAAATAGTAACTAAGTCATTTGTTTCTTCTTCATTCAAAAGAGAATTGATGTATGTGAGTCATGAATCTTCTTCTATCCTGAGGTTGATTACTTTGAGCTCGTCGATGGTTGAATTGATTTCTTCTTCAAATTCTTGAGGTGCATCTTTGATTTGAAGATCATCAGGATCATTTGAAGTTTCTAAACACACCTCCTCATAAGAGTTAGTGTGGTTTAAGAAGATCCCATCGACTCTGATGATTGGTGACAACCAAGTAAAGAATCATCATCTCAGACCCATTATACTAAATCTCCCTAGTCTTGATTGTGCATCCTTGCCTTCGTTAACAACTTCTCAAAATACTACCTATGCTGTTCATGTAGAATCAAACCTTCTTTGCAAGATTATGAACACAAAGCGAGCACCAATCAAAAGGTAATTCCATTAAATCTTTATGAATTATCCTCAAGTTCTACATCTACTTCTTGACTTTAGGATGATGATCCCAATAGAATATCTTTGGCTTGACATCTATGGAAGATCTAGGGCTTCTTAATTACCAAACCCATTACTTTTAAGAAGAAAGTTAGAGCTAAGGTTCCCAACCGCCTAATAGTTTTACATAATCCTAATTTGAAACATTTATGCTTTTCTTGGAGGCCCTCTTTCAATCCCAGCTTGAGTGTCACCTCCAATGAGACTAACTGAGAGGGGTTGGCTGGTATGCTAATCACATGAGACTCATCCTCCGAGCTGAATTCTAAGCCTATGTGAATAGTAGTACATCTATGAACTAGAACATATCTATTGGTCACCAACCGTGTGGTCTACCTCTGAACCACCTTTATATGTACCTCTACCTCACCCGGTGGAGGTCGAGTCATCTACCCATATGTCCATATGGTGGAATGAATTATGGGTGGAATGTGGCATGTGCTCTCTCTTCCTGTCCCTTTCTCACCACTTGACTTTTTTCTTTTCTTTTTTTTCTTTTTCTTCTTTTTTTTCTTTTTCTTTTTATTTAATATTAAAATTTTGGCCAAGTTCACAAGAATAGATGTTTTGATTTTGAGGAAGATAGTAGGTCGCATCCTCATATATCTTGACCTCTCTAATTGACAATGGCCTTTCATCTCCTTCAACATAAGATTGATTCCATCTCTTCAAAACTTAATGCATTGATGAGAGGATGGAACCATCTTGTTCTGTATCCAAGGCCCAAGCAAAAGCAATGAGAGATGTATTCAAATCAATTATAGAACTTGGCTTCCCTAGTCACCTATTTCCAAAGTTAACACTATGGAGACTAAAGCCCTCTCATTGAATCCTCAACATCATCCAATCTCCTTAGACTTCAGAGATGTCAATCCTCAAATAGGCAATGGTTTTCAGGCACATAATGTTCACTAATGCGCCTGGATCAACCAACACCCTAGAAAGTCTGAATCTACCCATATCTACTATGATGTAAAGGGACAATCATATTTGTGGATCAAGAAAGGCCTTGATTAATGATTCCCTCATTTCTTTGGATAGGATAAGGGCATCATATACTTAACTTAGCTAACAACTTTTTTAGGTGAGCAAGGACATTATAATCAACTTTGGGCTAATCCTCCATAAGCATATCCATATATGGAGCATCCTGTGGAGGGACTGTTTGCTCATTAGTACCAATGACTTTCTTTTCCTTATCTTGAGGTGCTGCCCGAGGAAGTAAAACCTTGCCACTGCGGAGGTTAGCTTTAGTGATCTTTTATGGCGTGTTAGTGGAAGATTCTAACTACTGTGACATACCTGCCTTCTCCTATAAGACAATCGAGACCAAGTATATCTCAAGAGGTGAACCCATATTAATTAAAAGAAAGTCCATATCCTAATTAGAAAGAGGATGATCGAAGTTGTTATAATTATTAAGACTTGAAAAGTTTTCTAAAGGAGTAATAAGATAAATCTCTCACATATGTAATTCAAACTAGCTTTCTTCCTTAATTTCTTATATTTAAAAGGAGGTACATGGTAGAAATTTAGTAAGTGGGGTGGGATTTGATGCCCTCATCCACTGAGACAAGATCTCTACTAGAAGAAGAACTAGGTAAAGTAGGAATGTCATAAGTAGTACAATGGTGGAATGGAGGTGACTTATGGGTGGCTTACTGATTATCCCGGATGCAGCATGCCGCTATGAGCTCCTACTTCCCCAAGTTATCTTTGGCAACTTGCAAACCTTCCTTGATGTTGGAGGTTCAAGCTACCTCAGGAACCTATAAAGAAAGTTTCTTGATTTTAGAAATAATATTTTTAGAGGTTCGATATAAGGAGATATTCCAACATTCTTTATTTTCAGAGGATCACATGTATCCCTAAGGATTACCCTAGTAGAACTGGATGGTTGTTCTACTAGATATTTCTTATGGATAACTATAGCGCCTAACTTGTAGCTATGCTCAAGCCAATCCTTAAATGTAAAGCAATCCTTCAAAACATAGCCTAGCAAATAGTGGTAGAGGCAAAAGCTGGGATCTCATTTCTGCCCACTTCCTCTAGCTTCTTAGGCTTGGGTAGCTTAAAATTAGGTTTCTTTAAGAAGTTCTTAAAGATTTTCCTAACTAACTCCCTTTTAAATGAATAAGGTTTATTTAATTTATCCAAAAGAGTAGGTGGGTGATATACTGATGTATACCACTCATGAGAGTATAGAGGAGGAGAAGGCTATGGAGGTTGTTACGGTAGCCAATAAGTTGGCTGAGGCAGTGGTAGAGGAGGTGGAAGTGAAGGTTGTTGAGCTTGAGGTCTCTCATACTGATCTCTGGTTTGTTTCTTGCCCTTATCTAATGTTGCTACTGCCCCTGGCTTCTTTTCATAGGCTTTCTACAACTTTGGATTTAATGATTGATCTTGAAAAGGCAAATGTTTAGTCTCCTCTTCTAAACTAGCCACTTATTGATTAATTTCTCAAATATTCTTTAAGAAAATTTCAATAGAATGTTGTTCAAACAACTTTGCATTTCATGCTTAAATTATGCCATTTAAGAATGTAATCAACAAGGGACTTACTGGGGTGTTGTTGAGATACAATGAGATCGCCCATAGTTACCCTTTGCTGAACTCTAGAAAACCTATTAAAAAAGAGTTGCTCCAACTTAAAAAAAGTCTTCATTGAATCATTGGGAAGTTTGGCATACCAATCAATGATATGCCTGCTAGACTGCTGACAAAGAGATGGAACAATAATGCATCATTGCCACCAGCATTGCAATAGCTAGCCCTAAAGTGTGCTATATGTTGGTGAGGGTTCCCACTATCATCAAAACTTTTGGAAGAAGGAGGCACGAAACCCATTAGGATATTGGATAGCATCAAATTCCTCTAGGTAGGGTATACCCTTTAGAATGATGAACCACCTCGGGCTTACGCCAGTGCTTCCTTTACTTGTATTTCCACCACCAATTTGATGTCTTTTTCTTATATGGAAGTACTATCCACTACCTTCCTATGCAAACTAGTACTGCCCTGCTCTACTAGAGGCAAACTCGTGGGTTGATCCAAGACATGCAATAACTCAGGTTGATTAGTCTCCATATGGTAAGTTGTACTGCTGGAGCTTGATTCATAAGTACAAACACTACTGCTAACAAATCTTCAACTCTCCTTCTCATCCTATCAATCTACTCATCTTTCCTCTTGAGTTGTTGAAGGAGGTGTTGGGTTGAATAGGTTGTATTGTCCTGTTTGGTAGCAACACCTTCCGAACTATGATGATTCAAAGGAGGGAACCTCTAGTATCAACCATGTGAATCTCTGCCGAGTCTTCCAACAAATCATCCTTGTTGGGGTCAAAGCTAACCTTCTCCGTTTCAAGGTCAGATCAATCATACCTTAGGATTTCTTTCTTCTTAGTAAAATGTTATTCCAAGATATTATCCAAGGAGCGATCTAACTATGCGACACAAATACTCATGGCTGACTTGTGGCAGGATTATGCTCATTTATGGAGATACACTTGACCTCTTCTGCTACTGGAGTGCTAATCCTATGAGGGCTTCACTCACTGGAAGACACATGCTCATGACTGTCAACTATTATGGGTAGAGTGCCGCCCCTATGGGGATCTATCGCCATGGGGACAATAAAATGCCCCTTCCCCTTCTACCACTACCATATCCATAATCGATAGAGGTGATGGTGGTGGTGGTATGACTACAATGTTGTGGGGTTGCCACTCCTTTTTCACTGCAACTAAAGTAGGAGGTCGAGCAGGAAAACTCGCCCTCATCTCAGTTGATAGAGTAGATGAAGTGGGATTCCTTGGCCATAGTTGGATCACCAGTGGGGCTTTCTTCTCCCCTGATGCTGCTCTCATAGCTTTGGGTGGAACAATAGAAGATGGAACCTGAACTGCCGATAACGAACATGGAGTAGAGCAGTATGGTGGAGACAACACTGACTCTCTCTGGGGTTCTCCTCCTATGATGGGTGGTGCCAGTCAACACAATACTATCGATGTGATTGACATAAGTAGCACATCGATCAGGGAAATCTATGAGGGCCAGAGGTTGCTAACTTCCTGGCATATCTTTGTCTTTCTTTGCTAGTGATGTGAACTGATACTCGGGCCTCTCTGGCCCTCTCTCGATGGATCTCACCTACACTACGAGGAATAACTAATCGCAAATCAAACTAGGCATTGACTTTGACTATCCATAAGCCCTGCCAACTTGGCATAAAACTATCCTGAGGATAGCATATGACCTTGTCCTATCTCTGATTGATGTCTTATAATGAACCAGAGGAGGAGGTGATACTGTAATCCTCCTGACATCTTCCTCTCCTTCAGAACTAGAAAGGGGATGAAACTTGTTCTGAGTAAGCAAAGGAGAAAACTTTCTGGGTGTTAGATGCTATCTCTATCTCCTTATTAATACACATGTGGTGCCACTTGATCTTGGCTCTATTGTGGCACTAGGTTCAGCTAGGCGGAGTAATATGGGAGCTAGACCCTACCTTAAAGGTAAGAAAGACTATCCCTGAAGCCAGGATAGCCTTCCCCTTAGAGGAGGCCAATGAGTGTGTACTAGCCTACACTAGGGCACTGATGGGAACAACTGACTGTGTAGACACTGGAATTGTAGCTACTGCAGGAACCTCTATAGCCTTCCTCTTCAGCGAGGGAAACTCAAAATTGAGGGCATCTTAATACAGATGATTGGATTTTTCCTAGCCACCACATTTTTGCTGATAGTGGTGACGGTTGCCCCCTCACAAGTAATTCTGGCTCCCTCAAATCCTCAAAAATGTAGTAAATGAGCAAAATCAGTTTGGGGGAGGCTAGCTTGATCCAAGAAAAAATCCATCCTGAAGGGGAAGATGAACACATACTTTTTGTGAATCCATCTATATTGTACTGCACTGAGAAATGCTGACTAGACTGATTTGAAACTAAACTGGAACTCTGCAATTCTTGAAAACAAATTCAAATCAAATTTTTTGCCTTGGTATTCTACTGGATTTTTAAATTTGATTTTGAGTTTGAACCCACACTCAACAATTTGAATATGTTAAGTGGGGTTCATTGAATTTGGAGAGATTTAGAATAAATTGGAGGAGAGATTTTGAGTTCATTTTGAGTTTAGAGTCCACATTCAACAAATTTGTGTATGTTGAATGCGTTCATGTATTTTGGAGAGACTTTTGATGCTTCCATTAGTTCATATTTGAATTTTATTTTATGTTTGGGGATCGTTTATTTAACAAATTTGAGTATGTTAAATAGATGGTCAATTGATTTTCTTTAGATTTGATTTTAGTTACTCATTTAGCAAATTTGGGTATGCTAAATGAGATGTTTGAAAATAATTTTCTTTTTGCTTATTTGCCCATGATGTATATCATGTGTGTATTTAGAGATGGAATCTTTACTTAGCAAATTTGTGTATGCTAAATAAAGCCCAAAAATATTTAATTTCTATTTTGATTTTGAAAATGGGATCTTTACTTAGCAAATTTGTGTATGCTAAATAAAGCACAAATGTGTTTGATTTTTTTTTTTAAAATGGGATCTTTACTTAGCAAATTTGTGTATGCTAAATAAAGCCCAAATGTGTTTGATTTCTATTTTGGTTTTGAAATGAGATCTTTACTTAGCAAATTTGTGTATGCTAAATAAAGCTCAAATGTGTTTGATTTTTGTTTTGGTTTTGAAGATGGGATCTTTACTTAGCACATTTTGTATGCTTAATAAAGCCCAAATGTGTTTTAATTTTGTTTTAATTTGTGTTATTTTTGAAAAGGGGGATTTCAGTATAACAAATATGGTGGGTTAAATAGAATCCAATTTCTTTCCAATTTTCTTTCTAAAAAATGAAACTCTCATTTGACAAATTTGGTTATGTCAAATGGAATTCAAAGGTATTTTGATTTTCATGATTTTTGCTAAAGAGATTTCCATTTAACAAATTTGGGTATGTAAATTGGAAGTCAATCATATTTTATTTTTGAAAGTTAAAATTTTTTGTGTGATTATTGCTTTTTTGAAAGAAGAAAACTCCAACTTAACACATGTGGAATGTGTTGAGTGGAGTTTCAAATTGTGTGATTTTATTTGAAAATTAAACCTCCATTCAACAAATTTAGATATATTGAATGAAAATGTTTATTTTTAAATTTGTGCTTTTTGAAAAAAGGAAAGAAACTCCAACTCTAATATATATGGAATATATTGGGTGGAGTTTCAATTTTATGATATGATTTTATTTGGAAATGAGATCTTCATTCAATAAATTTGGGTATATTGAATGAGGATTCTCACTTTCAAATATGTGCTTTTGAAAAGGAAGAAACTCCAACTTCAACATATGTGAGATATATTTAGTGGATTTTCAATTTTATGAAATGATTTTATTTGGAAATGAAACCCATTCAATAAATTTGGGTATGTTGAATGAAGATGTTCATTTTCAAATATGTGCTTCTTCAAAATGATTTTGATTTTGGTTTTGAAAAGAACTCACAATAACAATAATTGTTAGATGGGGTTGAGTTATATATTTTATGAAAAGTTTTGTGCAAGTATTTTATTATGTGAACTTTGGGAAAGTGCTTTTAAAAAGCAATATTTTTTAAAGGATTTATTTTTCTCATTTGTGGAATGAACCTTATCTTACCATAGAGATGGTAAGAAGGTTCAAAAAGGTCTTTATTCATCTCTTTCGATTAAATTTTATTTTTACCTATTGGGGGACCCAATAGGGGTTTTAAGACCTACATGGAATGAGGTCCTAAAACCTAAAGGATGTTGGCTAGCTTAGCTTAAGAATGAAATAAGCTAAGTGCCAATGGAAAAGAAAGATAGCATTGGACTCATATGAAATACAAATCCACTATTGATACTTAGAGATAACGATCATTTACCAAAGTTGGAGAGAGGAACATTCCCCTGTAGTGTTGCCAGAAAAATATGTGGTGTTTATTTTTCATAGATAGGGGACACCACGTAGACCTTAGGGGGGTACTTATTGAGGTGATCGGGTATGAAATTGAGGAATAATGTACTATCTTGATAAATAGAAGGCACCATCCTACAATAGACCTAATGACTTGATAAGGACTCCTAAGGCTGATGGGTCTTCAAATGTACCATAGATCTTTCCCCTACTTTACATGGAAAAGTAGGGTTTTTTTAAGTTGTTAAGTTCAATGAGGCAAGCCCCATAGTTAATTACATCTTAAGGAATGAGTTGATTAAGGTAAATGATCATTATCTCCAAAGATTTCAAAGATAGGACTATCAATCAATTAATTATTTTTAGAAAATTAAGTGGGATTGATTAAAAATGAGAGAGTTATTATTGAAACCAAAGAGAGAAGAGTAGGGGATGCTCATGATACTAAGAAACCTAGTGAGTATCCCAAACTATCCTATATTTTTGAAACTGAGAAGAATTATATGTTTGAGTTAAGTTTTTATTAGAAATCTAGGACTTAAAATTCCACAATATAAGATTGTAGAAATGCCTAAGAGGTGAGGATTTATGGTTGTAGCTCCAAAGAGAAACAATAACCCATGATCTTAAATCTAGGGAGCTTCGACATAAGTTAAAAGCGTGACCTAAATCTAAGCGATAAAATGGGCGTATGGTTTACCTCCACAAGAGAGGATAAATCACCTAACTGTTGGACTTAAAACCGCATGGGGGTAACCAACTCCTCCTAATTTTAAATATGTGTAGGAAAGTCATTTAAAAAGATGGTTAGGCTATTATTATTTATTTAGAAAAAACTAAGTCCTTAAACTCACTCCCTAAGAGACTAGATCATGAAGGGCGAATAAATCTAATGCAAATTATTTCAAATTTTATTTTAATTTTTGGACATTTTTATTTGACATAGGCTATGGGATTTTATATGCCTAATGCATGAGAAAATCAGCTATGGGCCAAAATCATAAAGAAGGAGGTGTGTTTCCACCACTTCCTCAAAGGTCAAGCCATTTTCTCTGGCAAAGGTGGAAGCCCTCCATTGGCAAGAGTGAGACAATATAATTTATGCATGATATGAGACATACAACATCCAACTAATGGGGTTGCTAAATCTTTTATTATCTTCATTTATGTCTTAGGCTTTAGGTGTGGTTATGACTTATTTAGTTTAATTTTGAATTGATTAATTCGATAGAAAATTTATTTTTTTCTAAGAGCCTAATCACTCCAGGCCATTCAACACTCATCAATTAATTAAAATACTAGGAAAATCATGCCATCCTAATTGCACAATCATAAATGTAACATCAATCAATTTATAAAATTAGTGCAAAAGAATAAGAGGCTGATGTGGTCGGGTTTCACCACACAACCCGAAAAGAAATGTGGGTAGCCAAGCTCTACAATTATACATCCCAGTATAATGAAAGAATAAATTACAATTATGAAGTGACAAGTGTTATGGGGGTCTTCATTCTTCATCCTCCATTCTTCACTCCTTGTCCTTCATTCCTTCATCTTGGTTTGCTCCATTTCTCTGTTTCTTTTGGTTTGACTTAGATGTAGTTTGCTCCAAGGCCTCACATGGTATATAAGTTATGGTCTTATAACCAATGTTCACCTTAGTCCCCATAACACTTATCCTAATCCTAATGCAAAAATTATATTAAAAGGGAGAAAAGTAAATCTAGCTACACCTACAAAATAAATGTTAGCTAAACACACCATACAACCCAAGCAGTTATAGCAATAATTTGGACTTTGTACCCCACACATGGGTAACCAAGCCCACCTATCCTAATTTGGGTTATTCTTAGGGGTATAAGCAACCTGCATAGCAAAAAGCATTTATATTCTTATTACAAAGACTTAAGCACAACCCCCATGATTAGGCTAAAATTGGCCTAACATCTAGACTACACACATACACCCTAACATCCAGTCTAAAATAAAATATCATAAAACTAAACATTCATCAAATTATGCATTGCCCTAACCTAAAGCTAGAAATGGAGACTTAGTCTAATGTGCATCTGTTAAAGCTTGTGTGGTATGTCCTAGCTAGGCTATAGAGTTATGATTTGCTATGTTTGAGAGGTTTAATTTATAAAAGGTTGATTTCTCTTTAAGTAGTTTAGTTGATTCAGGGAATTTTACTTAATGTTTTCTTTTATTTCATGTAACCTACACTTAGCAACTAAGTGTTATAAGGTGAAGAAAGAGAGGGAGAGTATCTCTTTTATCCATACCTTAAGTAATTTTTAAGGTAAATTGATTGATGAATTTCCTTTAGTGAATGGTTTATTGTGTGTTTTTGTTAACCCTAAGTTTAGATTTGCTCTAAATATCCCTATTCAATAAGAAAGGCATCTTAGGATTAGTTAGGGTGGATTGCTATCACATAACACACACCCTATCATTTCTTTCCACCATATAGACCATGCATATGAATAATCCTAAGCATACATATACATGCAATGAAAATCTTAGCACACTTTGATGATGAATGCAAAGAGATGTGATTTAAAAATTTGGATATTCCATTTTTAATTAGATCATTAATGCCTGTCTTTGTTATGTCGAAAAAAGGGATTTTTCATCCATTAGCTAAATGCACATCCGTATGTATAAAATTTATAAGTGAGTACATCACCATTATTTTCTACACCAGGGGCGTAAGGTACAAGAACAACTTAGGGATACCTAAAGCCTCCCCAGGATGTCTAGACTAATATACCACTTTTCTTAGATACATATAAATGTACAAAAATTACCAAATGGATAAAGAATCATGTAAGAGATTATATTTATTTGGTTGTATGATTTACATGTGTAATGAAGGTCCTTCCTAAGTCTTAATATAGAGATGCATAGAATATATCTCAAGTGTTGTGTTCTTTTTAAATGAACTATACACTTGCAAATCCTATGTGAATCTATGTTAAGACAAGGAAAGAGAACTTTATAATACACATCTTATGCTATCATCACATGAAAGCTTATAAATATTTATAACTAGCATCACTTCATTTATAATCTTTGATTTATAAGTTTTTAAAAAAATGAGTTTTGGTTTAATAGTGATAATAGCCACTCATATTCTTAATTTTAGCCAACATATGCAATTTGACAAAAAAGGAAACATTTTACTTAATTAATTTTTTTTAAAATAAATGAATGCATGATTTCATATGGAAAATGATATTTAGCATGATTGGAAAGAAATAAAGGAATGAAAGCACATGACTTCATTCATCCTAATTAATTCCTAAAGATAATCACATAAAATTAGATCATTTAAAATTAATCAAAATTCTTTAAGGAGATTTTATCTTTGAATTTGATTTGACTTAGGAAATATATTAGTCCAACCCATTCCCCATGTGTGAATTGGTTTGGTTTAATTTAGAATAATTAAGTTGATTTTATGTTTTGATTAGGTATGAATTAAATCTATTACTTTTACCTTTACCACTTTAACATAATTATCCAAGTAATTATGGGCCAACATATGATATGCAACCACATGGAAATTAAATCAACAATCCACCTAGGAAATGGAGGGGCCTAATGGAATTGACTCATAATTATTTGTTAATTAAGCTAAAGGGTTTGATTAAGTACTTTTATAACCCTCTTACACATGTAGTTTGATTATAATTTCCTTTGGAATTCTCTAAGGTTATTGAACACCTAAGAATCTACCCAAGAATTGAATGATTTAGTTCTGGAATGATTTGTTTTAGAGTTTGATTAATTAAACTATTTAATGAAGTGATTAAGCCATTAATTAGTTGCAAATTGATTAAGTGTTATCCAAATGAAATAAACTTAAGGGAAAAAATTGAAAAAGAGGTCCTAGTCTCATTTCCTATGTCCATTCACTATTTCATAATGATTAACCAACTTAATTAATGGATTCATTACTATCTAACATACTAATTAATCTTTTAATTAATTAAGAGAGGGATTAAGAATGAAATAATCAATTCCCCTAATTAATCAAGTAATAAATTCTAAGAAATTATGGGAGGTAGAGGTCATCCCACTAATCAAACTAATATTTTGGATTTAATTGCAAAAGTAATAGAGAGTAATTAAATTTCATTTCCAATAACACCTAAATTGAGTTAATATCACTATTCAAAATTAATTTATTTTAATTTTCTATTATTCTCCTCTGAATTACCTTTAAAATGAGTATTATTTATATTTTTTTTGGATTTTTCTATAATTAGTTATGAATTTTGGAAGTTTTACCATTAAAATTAGATTAATTAAGCCTAATTAAGCTCCAAATCTCATCGAGCTATGTGCTTTTCCATGTAACTGGGATTGGTTATTTAAATTATCACATTTCATTGAGTTTGGCGTACGCTTTCATGGGACATTCATTCTATGATAGGATGACCAAGATTAATCCTGTAGTTTAGGAGAAAATCAAAGAGATCTAAAGCATGATTTGATGAGGACCATCCATCCAATCATGCGAAATGGATGGTTTGTGATCTATCTCCTCGAGAGAGATGTCATGCCGCGATCGCCACGAATCGAGCTCACCCGAGCTCGAATAGAGCTCAAATTCATCACACCAAGCACAAGTAACACATCTAACAGTGGAGATCACGTGACATAATAATTTCCTTCAAAGGACTAAGAAAATTTTTCTCTATGGTCTGTTTTAATGTCTTACCTCACTGGAGCTTGTGACCGGTGGTTCCAATAATTGAGGAAGCTTTATTTGGATGAAATGAAGACATGTTAAGCCGCACGAGCTTTGATGTAGTGTAGCTCAATCCACAACACATGTAGGTGATAATTTCTATCAAACTCTTAACCCAATCATGAAGGAAGCTGGGATTCATTTCAACTCACCTTGGTCCAAGGATGGTGTGTGCAAGGTTAATTACACTTTGGTTAAGGATTGAGTGAGTTGAGCTTAGGATTGATCTCTCCTAAGTAAAACTAAGAAATGTGAAGCTAAAAAAGCTCAGGAATGGCTTAGAAAAGCTTGGGGAGGCTTCAATTAGACTTCTCGAGCTATTAGAAATGAATCTCTCTCTTTGAGTGAGAATGAGGGGAGTATATTTCCCCCCTCCTTAGATCAGATGGTGGATGGCTGATTTTCCATTTTGGCTCAATGGCTTGGATTGCTTAATTAGTTTTAGCTAGAAAATATCTCACATGGGTCATTTTAGCTTGAGGAGTGAGGGAGAGTGGCTACCCATGTGATTGGTGAGTGAATTTGGTGAGCCAAGTGTCCAAAGGTAATTGGGGAGGTTAGTTTGGCCTCCCCTTGGGTCATGGCCAACCCAAACTCATTGGGTCATGTTCACCACCCTCCTTGGTGCCCATGTGAACAAATAGATGAGTGCCAAGTGGCCTTGGTAAAAGAATGGCCAAATTCCAAGTGAATTTGGTCATAGGATACCCTTTGACCCAAGGGCAAAGTGGTCATTTAGCTATGAGTTTGATTTGGGAAAATTTGAAATGATTTAAAATTGGTTGGGCTAAATTTCAAGTGATTTGGAGTTCATTTGATTTTTCTCACCCATTTAGGCCATCAAGTTGGGTCAAAAAGGTTGACCAATTGGTAAAATTGGGTCAAACCATGGGTTAGTCAAGTTCAAATGATCATTTGGAGCCTATGGGTATGGTTTGGTTTTATTTATTTAGTTTTTGGTTCATTTAGGTTCATTTGGGTCAAATCTCAAGTTGACTAATTTGACCCATTTGATCCATAGTCATGGGTTAGGCTTAGTTGATCATTTGAAATATATTGTAAGCTTTTGTTTCAATCAATTCTAATTTGGTTTGATTTCAAGTTGATTTGACCTTTTAGTTTAGCGGGTTAATAGCTTGGTTAATCAATTAAAGCAATTAAGTTCACAATCAACTGGAATGAATTTATTGGTTGCAATCAATTTGGCTTAGATCAAGATTTGACTCATTTTGGCTTTTTTTTAGGTCAACATGGGCAAGAGGAGGGCTAATTGTGGTTTGGTCATGTTTAATAATCATGTTATGGATTGGTTTAGAATCAATTTTCATCAATGAATTTGGCTTGTTGGTCTCAAGTGTTGACTTGGTTAAAAGCTAAGTTTGACTTGGTTTGACCCAATTTGAGTGATTGATCATTCTAGATGATTGTTGATCACACAATGTGAGGTTTGGGTGGCATTGGTTCAACCTAATTGGATTAGAACTTGGTTCAAAAGGGTCTTTAGGCTACTTTGGGTCAAGTGGACTTAATAGGTAAATTAGCTTGATCAAGTTCAATTGAACATACATATTAAAAATATAAATTCAATTGCAAAAGCAAATGGGTTTTGGTTCATTTGATAATTTGAAGTCAAAAGGATGAACATGGGTTTAACTTTAGTTTTATTTGGTGATTGTATTTTATGTTTATATTTGGGCATGTGATTGAAGGAGTGATTGATTGAATAGAAAATCCAAGGGTTTATTGATTTGAGAATGATTTGGCTAAATCCAAGAAATTATCTTAAAGGATGTAAATTGGGTTTGGATTTGAGTTTTGAATTTATATATTTGATTTGATTTATTATAATTTATATTTCATTTATATTTTGAATATAAATGAGAATATAAATGATCAATGAGTGAATCATGTGAATTAGAGATTTGATTGTGAATTTGGCTAAGGTATGTTAAAAAAGTTTGAAAAGGGGTTTTGATTTGATTTATATTCATTTGATTTGGATGATTTGAATGCCAATTTCATTTATAGTTATAAATACATGTCATTGAATAAGTTATTTATAAAGAAATCACTTGGCTTTGGGTTGATTTGGGTTTATAATTTAAGGGATTTGAATTGAAATGGTTGAATTGAATCATCAATTGAGTTCATTTGGAATTGATTTTGTATTTGAATCATTCAATGAAGATGGGATTGGTTTGAGATTTGAGAAAATCAATTGACTTGGCATTGATTTGATGATTTTATATTGGTTTTGAATGGATTCAAGTAAGTCCTTAAATTGCCTAAACCCTTCTAAGTCTCTGGTTAGATTAAGTGTTCACCTACCAAGTATCTCAAGACTAAGGAACTCTTAGAGGAGTCCTATGTCTAAGATGGTGAAGTTGAGAGCTCACTCCAAAAGTGAGGTCAACAATGACCAAGTCAACCCCTTAACCCATATGAACCCAAACTAGCCAAATTGTAACCTAAGCCCCTTGAAACCAATAATTCATACCAAATCAAAATCAATATTTGAATATGATTGAGTCAGTCAAACCAAACCCAATTGGCCCTCTTGATTCAAGTTGACCCAAATTGACTTAAAAGAACAAATTGGGTCAAATCAAAATATAAACCAAATTGATTAAAACCAATGCCAAATTGATTGTTGAACTTGACCAAAGCTAATCTAAACTTTTAAAATAGCCCAAAATGTTTAACTTGGACTAAATCAAACCAATTCCAAATTAATTAAAACCAAAGCCTACAATCATCTTCAATTGGTCAACTCAACCCAAGCCAATTTGGCCAAATTGGTCAAATTAACCCATTTGACCCAAATGAATTCAAATGAGCCAAAATAAAATCTAAGCCAAACTAAACCAAACCAATCAAACCAAAAAAATCCTAAATGATCATATGAACTTGACCCAACCCTTGGTTTGATACAATTTGACCAATTGGTCAACTTGACCCAACCAAACCCAATTTGACCTAAATGAGTCAATTAACAAATCTAACAAGTCCAATTGACTTGAAATGTAGGTTAACCCACTTTGGCTCATTTCAAATCTTCCCAAATCAAATCAAAATAATGTCAAATGATCATTCTACCCTTGATCATGGGCATCACATGAGACAAATTGCTTGTAAGTGGCCACCACTTCTCAATGGTCCACCTAGGCACCTAGGACACTACCCAACCTAACTAAATGGGTGATTGGGTCGGCCATGACCCATGGGAGGTGAAATCACCTCACCCTACCCATTAAAGCCATGATTCCTCCTTGGCAACTACCTCCACACCTTCAACCAACCATGCCGAGCCAACTCACCTCCTCCCTGCCACCCACGACTCCCTTAGATAGAGGCCAAACCTGATCTCACCATCCGATCAAGATGAAAAGGGGTATACACCCCCTTATTTCCACTCAAACACAAACAAAAATTATTTTAGAGCCCCAAAGATGAGTCACTAGAGCCATTTCCTAAGCTCCCAAGCTCATTCCTCGATTGAAAAATGCCATTCCCGTCTATCCTAAAATAAGACACTCCCATTTTTGACCTAACTTTTCCATTTCTCCATCAAACTAAAATTAACTTTTCATGCACCTTCCCTAGGCCTCACCGAGCAAGAATGAATCATCTCCCAAGCTTCCTAAGCATTGGAGGTGGGACTTCGATCAAAGCCGAGCTCCAAATCATCTTCATGGTCTTCCAGTGAAATGAATTCATCCAATTGCTACTAACAGGGCTTCATCTCCATTATATGAAGCTTCATTATTTTGATCATTGATCTTGAAGGTATGCCACCAAACCATCCTTAGGCAAAAAAGGGTTGGAGGTTTTTGAAGAAGACTTGACCGCTTGATCCTCTGGATCATCAATGTCGAAGGTGTGAGATCCTTTGAGTTGATCCGCTCAAGTAAGCACAATCAAGTGAGTATAATGCATAAAACTCCATTCTTCCTAACTCGAGTGATGTTAGATCACACATGATCAAAGTAGGGTCGTGATTAAATCCACTAGATCGACATTTAATCCTATTATCGGGATTAATCATATAGATCGATGGTGGATGAGAAAGCTTGCCCCGCCATAGTAAAAATAAGTTAGATAAGTTTTAAGTAGCCAATCCCATGATGCCATGTGGAAAGTAAGCCGCGTCAATGTGCCATGTGACGTTAACAGGATTAGGCTTTAATTAGGCTTAATTAATCATTTTTAATGGTTAAAAATTCTAAAAGTCATAAAAAATCATAGAGAAATAAAAAAATCACAAATAAATACTCATTTTAAAGTTATTTCAGATGAAAATTAATTAAAAATGATCTAAACTAATTTTTAATAGTAATTAAAGTTTAATTACAAAATTAATTAGCTTAATTACCCCTTAATTTATTGAGCAATTAATCCCAAATTTTGTGGGTTAATTTAATGGGATGACCACAACCTCCTATGATTTTCTTGGTATTTATTGCTCACTTAATTAAGTAAATTGACTAATTAAACATTAACTACTCTTTTAAGTTAATTAATGATTAATTAATCCCATGAACACTGACAAAATGGTTAATTTGGTTTATTAATCATTATTCAACAATAAGTGAACTAAGGAATAGGGTTGGGACCCCTTTCCCTAAGTTCATTTCACCCTTTTTTAAAATGAAATTAATTAATTTTTAACTAATTAATTAAATCACTTAATCAAATTGAAATCATAATCACATCAAACTCTAATTAATTAAATCACGGGGTAGATCTTTAGGTGTTTAATAATCTAAAGGAGTTTATTGAAATTATGGTTAGTCCACGTGTGTGGAAATCCATAAAAGTAATTAAATAAGTCCCTTAATCTAATTAACTATTAATCATGAGCCAATTGCACTTGGCCCCTTTTATTTCCTAGATCATCATGAGTTTATTTTCAATGCATATCATGTTGGCTCGTAATTATTTAGTTAATTACTTTAAGGTGACATAGGTATGGTTAATTAATTCATCTAATTAAGGGTTAAACTTAATTAACCCATAAAATTAACTTAATTACATTTCTTTATTTAAATAAAACCACTAATGTGGGAATGTGTTTAAAATAACAAGTGATGATTTCTCTTCTCCTTTTTAAATCAAATCAAATCCAAGACTTCATTAATAAAGAAGCTTTAGTTTGCTTTAAATAATCATAATTGATTTGAATGTCCTTAAGAACTAGTTTGGTTGAATGAATCACATGCTTATATATGATTGTCCTTTTTCAATCATGTTAAATTTGGTATGTCATTTGAATTATTGCATCCATCTTTTAAAAATCAAGTAAAATAAAATGGTTTCCTTTTTGTAATCTTGCATGTGTTGATTTAATTTAATATATGCATTGCTATTATCATTATTAAATAAAAAATGTATTTTGAAAGCTTATAAATGAATAATAATATGTGTTATGATGCTAGTTATAAATACATAAGAAATGCATGTGCTTATAGCTTAAGTCTATGGATGTTGAGTTCTTTTTCCTCTATTCATGTGTTGATTTATATAAGATTGAATGGTAATGGGTATATAGTTTGGACATCTCGGGAACACGAGGCTTTAGCTAGCCCCAAGGAGATTATTTGATTACCTCACTTCCCTAGTTTAGCAATGGTACGTACCAATTTGATTTCATTCTTATGTATTTCAACATTAAAATTTGGATAGAGCTTCAATTCATATATATAAATGATTCAATCAAAAAAAAATATACAATCTTTGCATGGTTTTCTTTCCCTCATTTATGTATACATACATGTGTCCAAGAAAAGAAATTTCTTATGTCCTTTTTGTATAAGAATTTGGATAAAGTTTTAAATTAACATGTTTAAATAATTCAATCAAATAAAATATATATTCTAAACATAGACATACATTCATAATTTAAGGGTGCTAAAATATGTTGCATGTATATATACACTTAGGATTAAATCATATGCATGTTACATGTGAAGGAAAGGAATGATTTAATATATGTCATCTAGTAGTAATTCAATTAAATTAATCTTAAGATGTCTTTCATTTTGAATAGGATTATTTAAAGTGAACCTAAACTTAGAATTAATTAAATGATTTAATAAGCCATTCACAAAAGAGAACTAAATCAAATTAACATACTTTAGAAAGTGACTTTAGGTAGGGACGAAAGAGGGTAATCCTCTTTTCCTCTATTCATAACACTTAGTTGCTAAGTGTAATCAAACAAAAAAAAGCACACAATTAAAATTCTGAAATCAATTAAACTACTTCAAGTGAAATCAACCATTCATGTTAAATTGATTCCTTCTACACTTAGAAAATACAACACGAATGCCTAATAAGACTAACCACACAAGCCTTAATACACACATTAGAATTAAGTCACCACTTGTAGCTCTAAGTTAGGACAGTGCATGATGTGATGTATGTTTTATTTTATGATGTACTATTTTAGATTGGTTGTTAGGGTGTATGCTTCATAGACTGGATGATAGGCCAATATTAGCTTAATCATGTTTTTTGCAGTGGATTATGCTTAAGGGATTCTTAAAAATAAATGTGAATGCTCTTTTTGCAGGTTGCTTAAACCCTTAAGCATTATCCAAGTTAGAAGTGGGGCTTACCCATGTGTGGGGTGCTAAGTGAAAATTATAAATACAACTGCTTATGATTATATGTATATTTAGCTAACCTTTATTTTGCACGTGTAGTTAGATTTGTTTTCCCACATAAATGTAAGTTTTGCAATAGGAATTAGGATTAGTGCTATGGGGGATTAGGATGAGCAGTGGCTAGAAGGCTTTTTCCTAGGGTGCCTTATGATGGATTTGAAGCAAGCACCTTCCAAATCAAAGAAGGAACCAAATCAAAAATGGAGATATAAAGAAAGAAGACCCCCATAGCATTTAATACAATTATAATTATTCATCTTTTCTCTCTTCGGGTTGTACGGTGGTACCCGACCACATCGACCTTTTATTCTTTTACAATAGTTTATATAATTGTTTGATGTTATGTTTACATTGTGCATTAGCATGGCATGTTTTTAATAGTTTCTTAAATGATTGATGCCTTAATAGGTGGCTTGGATACGATTTGGCTCTTTGGATAAAAAATAACTTTTCTACCCAACTAATCACTCATAACAAAATTTTATACAACTCATAGCCACATCATAAAGCCTATGATATAAATAAGATAATTAAAAGATTTAGCAACCCCTTAGATGTATGGTTGTATGTTTTACATCATGCATGCATATTCTTTCTCTCTTGAACATAAAGGAGCTCCATCCTTGCATGATAAAGAAATGCTTAACTTGTGAGGGCTCCCCTTGTGGTGCAGAACACCTTCTTCTAGCTGATTTGACCCATAACCTATTTCATCATGCATTTAGGCATATGAAATCCTAAAGCCTCTGTGAAAATGATGTGTATAAAATGAAATAAAATTTGAAAAGATTTGCATCTATAGATTAAGTCATATGCTCATACCACTCATGCTCTAGTCTCTTAGAGAGAGTGTTTAGAACTTTAGTCTCTTTCTAATTAAATAACTTCCTAGCTATCTTGCAATTAATAAGACCAACTACATGGTTTTAAAATCAGGAGGAGTTAGGCCACCCGTGTGGTTGTAAGTTCAAAAGTCGACAATTTATTCTCTCTTGTGGAGGTAAACCCTAATGTTCACCTATCAAGTAGATTTAGGTCGTGCTAAAGTTCCCTAGATTTAAGATTTGATGTAGCTATTTCTTTCAGACTATGAGAATAAATCCTTACCTCTTAAGTATTCCCACAACCTTGTGTTGGTTGAGTATAAGCCCTAGTAATCTAATTAAATTTCAACTCAAAACCTATCAATCTCATCAACTTCAAAATTATAAAGCCCAACCATAGGATATATTGGAATGTTCACTAGGCTTCTTAGTATCATGAGCATTTCTTACTTATTTCATTTATATTCCAAAAACAAGCCTTCTCCTTGAGCTTTCCCAATTGATTTTTTAAATACAACCAATCTTTTGATAGTATAACCTTGAAATCTTTGGAGATGATAATTATTTACTTTAATTGAGAGTATTCTAAGGAAATTTCATTTCCTAAGATGTAATTAACTATGGAGGGCTGCCTCCATATGAAACTTAAGAACCTAGTTTAATATAAACCCTGCTTTATTCATCCATGTAAAGTAGGGGAAAAATATCTCGTACATTCGAAGACCCATCATGCCTTAGGAGTCCTTATTACGTGATTAGGTCCATTATAGAGTGATGCCTCTATCATTTGAGATAGTACAACATGCCTCGATGTTGTACCTGATCACCTCAAGAAGTACCACCCCTACGATATGTGTGGTGTCCCCCTCCATACATCCAAAAATAAACACCACAAGGTCCTCTCGCCTTGTTCATTGAATCTTCTCAACTTCATCCTTTCTTTTTGGAGTTTGGACATATCGATCCTCAAGTAGGTAAGGGTCCTTAGAGACATAATGTTAATTGATAGACCTGGGTCAACCAAAACTCTGGATAGTCTGTATTTGCCAACATCCACTGTATTGTTAGAGGCGATTGTGCTTGGTCGTCCCTAGAAGTAAGTCTTCATCGCCGAATGTAACTCCTAAGATGTCCTTTGAGTGGCATGCCTCCTCTTTAGTAGTGGTCAGCTGAGCTAAGCATATCTCTAGATCAAGTAAGGCCTTGACTAGAGATTTCCTGTTCTTTTGGGATAAGACAAGGGCGTCGTATATGCTTAACTTAGCTGAAAACTTTCTAAGGTGAGCTAAGACATTATAATCAAATAAAACATAAACACTAAACTAAAAAAGCCTAAACCTAAAATAAAAATAAAATAAACAAATTAAAATAAGCCTAAACCTAAACTAAAATAAACTAAAATAAACTAAAATAAAATAAATAAAACCTAAACTTAAACAAAAAATAAACTAAACCTAAACCCTAAACTAAAAAAAATAAAATAAATTTAAAATAAACCTAAACCTAAACTAAAATATAAAACCTAAAAATAAACCTAAAATAAAAACCTAAAACCTTAACCTAAAATAATAAAATAAAAACTTAAACAAAACAATAAAAAAATAAAACCTAAACCTAAAAAGTAAAATAAAACCTAAACTCAACTAAAAAATAAACCTAAACCTAAACATAAAAAATAAACTAAAATAAAAAACCTAAACTAAAATAAATAAACCAAAAATAAATAAACTAAACTAAATAAATATTAAAAAATAAACATAAATAAAAACCTGAATTTGTTCTCTATTAAATAAAAAAAACCAAAAACCCTAAACCTGAACCCTAAACCTAAAACCCAAACCCAAAACCCTAAACCTTAAAAATCCTAAACCCTAAACCCTAAAACCCTAAACCCTAAACCCTAAACCCGAAAACCTAAACTCTTAACCCTAAACACTAAACCCTAAACCCTAAACCAAAAAAAACCCTAAACCCTAAAATGCTAAACAACCTAAACTATACCTAATAAAACCTAAAAATATAATAAATAAAAAATCTAAACCTAAATAAATAAAAAAAATAAAATAAAAACATAAACTAAAACATAATCCTAAACCTAAACCTAAAAAGAAAATAAAATAAAAAAAATGAAAACTAAACTAAAATAAAATAAATAAAAACCTAAACTAAATAAAAAAACATAAATAAAATAAAAATTAAACCTAAAATAAAAATAAAATAAAATAAAAACTAAATAAAAACCTAAACCTAAACAATAAACTTAAAACTAAAACCTAAAAATAAATAAAAAATAAAACATAAATCGTAAACTTCAAAAAAAAACTAAACATAAAATAAAAATAAAATAAACATAAACATAAACTAAAATAAACTAAATTAAAATAAATAAAATGTAAACCTAAACCTAAACCTAAACTAAATAAAATAAAATAACCTAAAAATAAACCTAAACATAAATAAAAAAATAAACCTAAAAATAATCATAAAATAAAAACCTAAAACCTAATCCTAAAAAAATAAAATAAAAACATAAACTTGAACCTAAAAGTAAAAAAATATCGAAACCTAGAAAGTAAACTAAAATTAAAACTAAACTAAAAAATAAATTGAAACTTAAACCTAAACCTTAAAAATAAACTAAAATAAAAAGCCGAAACTAAAATAAATAAACCTAAAATAAATAAACTAAACTAAATAAAAAAAAACCTAAATCAAAATAAAAAACATAAAATAAACTAAAATAAAAAAATAAGCTAAATCTAAATCTAAACTTTACTTTAATTTTATTTTTTTAAAGAAACCTAACCCTAAACCCTAAACCCTAAACTCTAAAACCCTAAACTCAAAACCCTAAACCCTAAACCCTAAACCCTAAATCCGACAACCCTAAATCAGTTCTAAACCCTAAACCCTAAGCCTAAACCTTAAACCCGAAACACCAAACCCTAAACCCTAAACCATAAAACCCTAAAAACCTAAAACTAAACTAAATAAAACCTAAAAATAAAATAAATAAATAAACCTAAACCTAAATATAATAAAAAAATAAACTAAAATAAAATCCTAAACTAAAACCTAAACCAAAACCTAAACCAAAACCTAAAAATAAAATAAAATTAAAATTAATAACTAAACTAAAATATAATAAATAAAAACCTAAACAAAACTTAAAAAATAAAATAAACCTAAAAAAATAAAAATAAAAACTAAACGTAAAATAAAAATAAAATAAACCTAAAATAAAATAAAGTAAAAACTAAATAAAAACATAAACCTAAAAAATAAACCTAAAAATAAATAATAAATAAAATGTAAACACTAAACTTAAAATAAAAAATTTAAACCTAAAAGAAAGAAAATAAAATAAACCTAAACCTAAACTAAAATAAACTAAACTAAAATAAATAAACGTCAACCTAAACCTAAAATAAACTAAACATAAATCATAAAATAAATAAAATAAATAAAATAAAATAAACTAAAAATAAATCTAAACCCAAATTAAAAAACAAATCTTAAAAGTAAACCTAAAGCAAAAACCTAAACCTAAAAAAAATAAACTAATTATCTAAACCTAAAAGAAAAAAAAATAAAACCTAAACCTAAAAAGTAAAATAAAAATAAAACTCAACTAAAATTAAACCTAAACCTAAAAATTAAAAATAAAACCTAAACTAAAATAAATAAACATAAAATAAATAAACTAAACTAAATAAAAATAAAATAATAAAATAAACTAAACTAAATAAAAATAATAATAAAATAAACTAAAATAAAGAAAAAATAAACCTAAACCTATCGGTTTACTTAATTAAAAAAAAACCTACACCCTAATCCTACAACCCTAAACCCTAAACCCTAAACCCTAAACTAAACCCTAAACCCTGAAACCCTAAAACCATAAACCCTAAACCCTAAACCCTAAACCCTAAACCCTAAACCCTAAACTAAACCTTAAACCCTAAACCCTAAACCCTAAACCCTAAACCCTAAAACCTACAATGCTAAATCATAAACCCTAAACCCCAAACCCTAAACCCTAAACCTCAAACCCTAAACACCTAACCCTAAACCTGAAACCCTAAAAACCTAAAAACCAAAACCTAAACTAAATAAAACCTAAAAATAAAAAAATAAAAAAACCTAAACTAAAACTTAAATCTAAACTTAAACCTAAAAATAAACTTTACTAAAAACCTAAGCATAAATAAAATAAAAACCTTAACTAAAACCTAAACCTAAACCTAAACCTAAAATAAAACTAGACTAAAATAAAATTAATAAAAAAGACTAAACTAAAAAATAAAATAAACCTAAAACAAAAAAAAAGCTAAATAAAATAAAACTAAAATTAAAATAAAATAAAATAAACCCAAAATAAAATAAAAGAAAAATTAACCTAAACCTAAACCTAAAATAAAACTTAAAAATAAATAAAAATAAACCTAAACCTTAAACTAAAAGAAAACCTAACCCTAAGAAAACAAAATAAAATAAACCTAAACTAAACTAAAATAAATAAAACCTAAACCTAAACTTAAAATAAACTAAACCTAAAAATTAAATAAAATAAAAAACTAAAATAAAGGTTTAAACCTAAACCTAAACTAACAAATAAAACCTAAACTAAAAACCTAAAACCTAAACCAAAACTTTAAAAAAAAAAAAACCTAAACCTAAAAAATAAAATAAAAATAAAACTCAACTAAAAAATAAACCTAAAGGTAAACCTAAACCTAAAAGAAAAAAAAAACCAAAACTAAAATAAATAAATCAAAATTAAATAAACTAAACTAAATAAAAAAAATAAACCTAAATAAAAAAATAAACTAAAACAAATAAAAAATAAACTAAATAAACCTTAAACTCATTTACTTAATTTTAAAAAAATAATTAAAATAAATAAATTAAGATAAACCTAAACCTAAACTAAAATAAACAAAACTAAAATAAAACTTAAACCTAAACCTAAACCTAAATAAAATAAAATAAACTAAAATAAACAAAACCTAAAAACAAACTAAACTAAAATAAATAAAACCTAAACCTAATCCTATAATAAACTAAACCAAAACCAAAACCAAAACCCTAAATAAAATAAAATAAACTAAAAATAAACTTAAACCTAAATTAAAAAATAAACCTAAAATAAACCTAAAATAAAAACCTATAACCTAAACCTAAAAAAAAACCTAAAACTATAAATAAAAAATAAAACCTAAACTTAAGAATATAAAATAAAAATAAAACTAAACAAAAAAATAAACATAAACCTAAACCTAAACCTAAAAAATAAACTAAAATAAAAAACCTAAATAAAAATAAACTTAACTAAATAAAAACAAAAAATAAACTTAAATAAAAATAATAAATAAAATAAACTAAAATATAAAAAAAATAAACTAAATAAATCTAGACCTATCGGTTTACTTAAATTTTTGTTTATAAAAAAACCTTAAACCCTAAACACTAAAAATAAATTAAATAAAATGAAAACCTACCAGTTTACTTAATTTAAAAATAAACCTAAATTAAAACTTGAACCCTAAACCTAAAACCTAAACCCTAAACCTTAAACCTTAAAAAATTTAAAAAAAAATTAAAAAACCCTATACCTTATACCCTAAACCTTAAACCCTAAATCCTATACCCTATATCTTAAATCATAAACCTACAACCCCAAATCTAAACCCAAAATCTAAAGTTAAACTCAAACCTAAACCTAAAACCTAAACCTATATCCTAAACCCTAAACCCTAAACTCTAAACAAACTTAAACTAAACCCCTAAACCTTAAACCTAAATAAACCTAAAACTAAACCTAAACCCTAAACCTTAAACTTAAACACTAAACTAAACCTAACTTAAACTAAACTTATAACCTTAAACCTATAAACTATAAACCCTAAACCTTAAACTTAAACTAACCTTCTAAACTTAAACTTAAACCCTAAACCCTACTTAAGCTCTAAACCTAAACTTAAACTTTAAACTCTAAACCTAAATTAACCTTAAATATTAAAACCTTAAATGCTCTAAACTTAAACTAAACTCTAACTATAAACACTTAACTTAAACTATAAACCCTAAACCCTAAAGCCTAAACACTAAACCCTAAACCATAAACCCTAAACCCTAAACCCTAAAAACTCTAAACCCTAAAGCCTAAACACTAAACCCCTAACCCTAAACTCTAAACCCTCACCCTAAATCATAAACCCAAAAACCCTAAACCCTAAACCTATGCCTAAAAAATAAAATAAAATAAAAACCTAAACTAAAACATAAACCTAAACCTAAAAATAAAATAAAATAAAAAATAAAAACTAAAATATAATAAAATAAATATAAACCTAAACTAAACTAAAAAACTAAAAAACCTAAATAAAATAAAAACTAAACCAAAAATAATAAAAAAACAAACTTAAATTAAAATAAAATAAAAACTAAATAAAAACCTAAACCTAAAAAATAAACCTAAAAATAAAAAAGAAATATAAATTAAACCCTAAATTAAAAAAGAAACTAAACCTAAAATAAAAATAAAATAAACCTAAACTAAGATAAACTAAACTAAAATAAAGAAAACCTAAGCCTAAACCTAAAATAAACTAAACCTAAACCTAAAACTAAACTAAATAAAATAAAATAAACTAAAATTAACCTAAACCTAAACTAACAAAATAATACCTAAAAATAAACCTAAAATAAAACCTAAAACCTAAACCTAAAAAAATAAAATAAAAACCTAAACCTAACCCTAAACCCTAAACCCTAAACCCTAAACCTTAAACCCTAAACCTAAACTTAAACTCCTAAATCCTAAAATAAACCTAAACTAAAACCTAACCCTAAATCTAAAACCTAAACCCTAAACCTTAAACCCTAAAAATAGAAAATAAAAAATAATAAAATAAAAAAAACTTAACCCTAACCCTAATAAACCCTAAACTAAACTAAAACCCTAAACCTAAACCTAAACCTAAACCCAAACCTAAAACCTAAAACCTAAAACCTAAAACTAAACCTAAAACCTAAAACCTACTAAAACTAAAACCCTAAACACTAAACTAAACACTAAACAACTAAACCTAATACTAAAGTTTAAAACATAAACTAAACCCTAAACCCTAAAACCCTAAACCCTAAACCCTAAACCCTAAACCCTAAACCCTAAACCCCATAAACCATCTAAAGCCAAAACCCTAAAACCTAAAACCTAAACCTAAAAAATAAAATAAAAATAAAACTCAACTAAAAATAAACCTAATCCTAAACATAAACCTAAGTAATAAACTAAAACCTAAACTAAAATAAATAAACCTAAAATAAATAAATAAACTAAATATAAATAAAAAATAAACTTAAATAAAAAGAAAAATAAAATAGAGTAAAATAAATAAAAAATAATGTAAGAAAACTAAATACCCCTAAACCTACCAGTTTACATAATTTCAAAAATAAATAAATAAATAAACCCTAAACCCTAAATCCTAAACCCTTTACCCTAAACCCTAAAGCCTACAACAAACCCTAAATCCTACAACACTCTACAACCCTAAACCATAAACTCTAACACTAAACCCTAAACCCTAAAACCCTAAATTGTAAAACCTTAAACCATAAACCCTAAACCTAAACCCTAAACCCTAAACTCTAAATCCGAAACCCTAATCCCTAACCCTAAATCCTAAACCCTATACCCTAAACCCTAAGCCCCAAACCCTAAACCTAAACCTAAAGTAACTAAATAAATTTAAAAATAAACATAAACCATAAAACCTAGAAAACCTAAACCTAAACCTAAACCCTAAGAATGGGAAATACCATGACGGTAAAAACATCACCCAACTCCGCCTAGATCCTGCTGGCATGCAAAGGTGGATAATGAATTATCGAGTGGTGGTGGGGAATTTAGAGGATATGGAGGTGGTGGTCAGTGGGGAAGGCAGAGGAGAGATAAGAGATATGATGGTGGATCCCACTACTCGAGAGGCTGGGGTGGTTCTGATGGGAATTGAAGAAACTAAAGAATGATCCATCCTATCTGCTGCTTATGGAACTTTAGAGATGGTTCTAGTTATCTAGGGTTTTGATTTTCTATTGGTACTTTTTCATCTATTTCATCTTTGTGTCTTTGAAAACTTGGGGTGCTACTTGGTTGATGAAATCAAAAAGAAAAATTATTGTTCTATTAAAAAAACCTTAAACCCTAAACCATAAACCCTAAACCCTAAACTCAAACTTAAACCCTAAACCTAAAACCTAAATGCTAAACCCTAAACCCTAAACCATAAACCCTAAACCCTAAAAATGCTAAACCCTAAACACTAAACTCGAAACCCTAAACCCTAAACCTTAAACCCTAAACCATAAATCCTAAACTCTGAACCTTAAACTTTAAACCCTAAATCGTAAACCATAAATCCTAAACCCTAAACCATAAAACCTTAAATCTTAAACCTTAAACCATATACCCTAAAACCCTAAACCCTAAAACCTACAACCCTAAACCCTAAAACCTAAACCCTAAACCCTAAATTCTAAACTAACCATAAACTCTAACCCTAAACCTTAAACCATAAACCTTGAATAAAGATGTCATTAGGAGTAGATCTAAAGAATCCACCCTGATGTAAGTAAAGAAAATGTCTTCAAGAGACTTTCCTTGACTTAGATATTTGAATAACCTAAATCATATTATAATACCATATATTATAGTATAATGTAGTATGATATATTTGAGCATGTAGTGATGTGTTTTTGGATGTTATAAGATGTTTTGAAATGTTTTAGTATATTATGGTATTGTGCTCTATAGTATATATTAATATAAATCATAAAAATATTAATTCAATAAATTAGATGATGAACTTTGTTAAATTTGAAGTGGGAATTAGGTCGTAGCACCAAAGGTGTCCTACACCACTTGAAACTTTAAAAGTAAGATTTTATGTTCAAAATAAATATTATATGTTGTAGTATAACATCATATATGATAATATATTATTTTATGTATTTTAAATTCTTTTAGTATTTTACAATCATAAATGAGCCTACGCTAGCATTATTTATAAAAATGTTGATTTAGACTTTAAAATGATGGAATTTGGCCAAATTCATAATAGAGCATGGCATCATGATATATTGTTTCAATTTAAAATATGTAAGTGATAAGACCAAAATATATAGTTTTTTATTGTTTAGACAAATTTTATGATTTTTTATCTTAACCAATCCCTTATGATGTGATATGAAATATAATATAATATAATATGTTATATTGTATTCTAATATAGGATGCCATAACATAGTGTAGCATCATGCCTTATAGCATACTATTTTGTATTTCTACTTGTTGTTTAGCATATTTTAGTTTATTATAGTATCTTGTAGTAGAGTTTGTACCGGTATAATTCATAAAAAATACTAATTTATAGAGATGATGGGATTTGGCCAAATTTAAGGTAAACTTTAGGGAACATCATTGGTGTGCTATATTTGATCAAAAGAATGGAATTTTGCATCCAAAATAAATGTTCATTTTTCAACCAAATTTTATAAATTTTTTGCTTAAAGTGATTCATTTTAAGGTGTGATGTAAGATAATATAATATATGAAAGCATATTAAAATATAATGTACATAATAATATAACTTCACATATACGTGAATGTGCTGGTGGGTTAGTAAATGCTATTATACATTTTACTATGTTTTCTTTTTATTATAATACATTGGGTCAAAACTCACAAAAATTTTAATTTGAAGGTTGAGATGGAAGAATTTGGCCAAATTCAAGACACCAAAGCAACACCAAAATTTTGCAATTTGTACCATTTATATTAGGAAAATAACAATTTTACATCCAAAATGAACATTATTTATATTTTGAGAAAATTTTATTTTTTGTTCCTTGTGATTCTAATGTGGTGTAATGTTAGAAAATATATTATATTATACCAAATTATAATATAACATAATATATTATAATATAATATAGTGTGTTAATTCACACTATAATATGTTTAGCATGATATTGTATAGTTAGTTTGAGCTTGCACCATCATAAATCATAAAATGATTATAATGTTAAGATGATGTAATCAATGAATACATTATTACTCATGAAAGGTGCATAAAGAAGAAATAAGATTTGATGAGAATTCCATCTGGACATGGAGGAGATCTGCTAGGGATCACCGCATTGATGACATGTGAGGGGTCAGGCATGAAGAGGAAAATCTATTGGGATAAGGTTTGAATTTGTTTGATTATATCATTTATGGAAAGAAGATCCCCTGGGATAAGAATCTATAATCCACCGGGATTAAGATCAATTGACTTTAATTTGTTTTATTTTAATGATGTGGAGGCACATCCGCCAAAGATGCTTGGGATCGGTATATGAACCTTCCACTCGGGAAACAAAAGCCATCTACCGGGATAGATTCAGATATTTGTTTGGGGATGTATCCAGGGGATAAGAGTTTGGTTGGATTTCTATTTAGACTTTATTGGGAGTTCATTTAATTTAGTTCCACTAGGGAGATTGGTTTTGAATTTGATTTGTTTTCTGACTTATTTATATATGATTTGGGGGAGAAGGGAATGATTAAATTCCGGGAAAAATTAGATCGTTTAATTTAATCTAAGTTAAAGTATGCCGTAGCCATGGACCCACTAAGAAGGGGATATATCAAACTTGACCTACCTCAGGTTTACAAATCCAAGGGATAGTCTACCAACTGTGGGGTAGAGCTAGCTAACCTAAGGGGTTGCCTTTCGGTGTGCAATGACTGTGTGTTAGGAAGAAGGTGACTTACATCTTCCAAAGAGGAACAACTGGGTGACCTGTGATACAATAAATCAAACCTAACCTAGCTTAACTATGAAGAATGCCACTGACTTATGTCACTCAAAGTAGTGATTAATTTTATCTTAATTTCATGTGATTTGATATGGTTTTTTTGTTTAATTTGATTAATGCATATCCAATTGGATGGATCCAAATTGATATTTATGGACCATGTCGAATGATGGACTCCTATTTATATCGACTATAAATCAAAATGGATATTATCACCTGGTGTGGAAAGGAACCTAAGGATTCTCCATATGCAATGGTTGGGGAAGAAGGCATAATACTTACATCTTCTAAAGAAGGGAACAAATGGGTGACAAATGATACATAGAACCCACTTTTATGGTGAATGCCTGGGACTTATATCAACTCAAGAGTAAAAGATTCTTATGGGAGTTTACAACCGCCCAAAAGATAGGATGTGCTTGGAAATGCTACCAAGGTGTCCCTAATCCACAAGTGAATATATATTTATTTTAATGTTTGTGGAACCATAAAAGGACTACGGGGGGTTATTGACCTTCACCCATTTATTGGACCTGGGAGAATCACATCCATAGGATGGATTCTCCAACCATAGGGTGGTTAATAGGAAAGGGAACTATCCAATCTAGTAACTAGTAGTGTCTAAAAAAGGATGTGATCCAAATATAGAGCCCATAGGGGTGGTGCTACTAGAGGCATTTTCGTGAGCCCTAGAATAGAAAGCCTATGGATGTATGGTGGCCAACTCAAGGAGAAAGCATAGCAGACTTACATTCACCATGAGCTAAGGTGCAGAACCAACCAACCTAAGGTGTATTCGATAGTATAGTGAGGACCATCCAACCTAAGGTGCACGATGCAATGATCAATCTAGAAAGAAAGTGTGTAGGATTACAACTTTCTTAAAATGATCATTGGGATAATCTATCCTGGGATCTGACCTAGAGACTAAGTGAGAAACCCCCAGGAAGGACGTACCACTTGAAGCAGGAGGGAAGGAGCTGGGACTTATCCTAAACTTTAAATATACTCAACCCAGTCAGTCCACAAAGGCTAATCCAAGGAGAAAGCATAGCAGACTCACATCTAATTGAACGAAGCCAACATGAGGTAGCTTACTGACCATTCAGTAATGCCTACCAAACTAACAAGATGCTCATCAGTGTGCAGTGGCCAAGTAAGTAAGAAAAGTGTAGTTGACTTACATCCTCCAAAGTAAGAAGACCATTGTGATGACAAACTAGTAGGGTAAAGACCACTGATAAAGCATCGAGTGAGTGCCACTAGGGGTGTTATCTCAACTGTGAGTAGCCCAAGATAAAAGATATGTATTTGTTTTATATGTTTGTGTAGTTTGTTTGTGTTTGTGTTGAGTCGATGAAGGATAGATGCCGCTCCTTACACCTACCCTAAACACATTGTGACAGATTCGTAAACAAGAATACTTTCAATATGGAAGAGATTGAATTCAAAATGGAATTTTCATTGATGTTAATTATTTTAAAATATAATTTATAATACTTATTTAAGTACAACCCATTGATTGGAAGCATTGGGTGCTCTCCCTTATGATTAATAAGCTGATAAGATCCTCCTTGGTAGGCCTTCTTTATCATAAAAGGACCTTCCCAAGTGGATTCAAACTTGCCTCCCATGTTACGATGGGCAACAATCAGTCTCCTTTGAACTAAAATAAGCTCTCCTACTTGAAAAGCTCTAAGACGAACCAACTTCTTGTGAGCTTGGATCATTTTAGCAGCTCTTCTAACCATAACATGGCATTCCACTTTGTTATGATCTTGCTATCCACAACTATCCTTAGTGATGGGAGTTGGATTCTAATGGTAGAACAACTGCACCCATACACCAAGAGAGAAAGACTAAGTTGGAGTTATATATGTGGTAGACCCACAAGGCTTCAACTAATTCCTCATGCCACTATCGCTTGTTGTTGTCGAGTGTCTCCTTCAGTATTTAGATTATAGTTTAGTTGAAGGCTTCTGCTAAGCAATTTACCCTCAGGTAGTTGATGGTAGAATATCTCCAATCTATGTTGTGTCTCTGGGCAAAGTTGTTGATCTCGGTGATTTTAAATGTTGAACCATTATCAGATATAATTCATGATGGCACTCCGAACCTATATATGATATGGTTTCTAAAAAATTGGAGCACATGCTAAGCTATGACCTCTTTGAGTGAAATCACCTTTGCCCATTTGGATAAGTACTTAGTAGCAGCTAAGATGAACTAATGACCCTTGGAAGAAAGAGGATTAATCAGACCCACTATGTCCATTCACTGAATGGCCATGAGGCCAATGTAGGATGTAGAATGTTGGGTGGTTGGTGGACCACACCGTGTAATTGACATTGGTGGCACGCGTATCTATACAATCTTTGATCATCGATGGCCAGTAGTATCCTAGCCTCTTGATCTTGGCTTTCATCTTCGGACTGGATTGGTTGGCTTCACATAATCCTGAGTGTACCTCAATCATGATCTTACGGGCTTCATGCTTGTCTAAATAACATAACCACATATGATCAAAAGATTACTGGCACAATACACCATCCACAAGAGCATATGAAAGTGTTCTCTACTTTATCTGATGGGCTTGGGACTTCTCTTGAGGTAGTTTACCTTTATTTAGGTAATCCATGAATGGTTGCCTCCAATCTAACTCCTCATCCTTCTTGGTAATGGCAACCTCCCCTTCAAGAGAGTAATTTTTGATGAGTTCAATATCAATATGGGATAAGACTTGTCTATTTCGAACCTTTATTGATATGGACTTATCCTGACATGCCAACTCCATGGCAAGTGGCTAAAGCATATGCTACGACATTCTTTTTTTTGAGGAATCTTATAAATGGTAACCTCGGATTTGGGCCAATAATAACTCCATGGTGTACTTATGGTAGTGATGGAGCTTGGGCTTTATAACCCTTATAGGACCCAATAATTTGGTTGATAACTAGCTAAGAATCCTCAAAGATGTTTATGTTATGGCTGCTCAGAGTAATGGCTAACTCTACACTGGCAATCCTCATATTTGACTTCGTTATTGGTGAAAAGATTGGACAGATGATATGAGAATCTCATCAAATCATAGTCTAGAGTTAAGAGAACTAGTCCTACCCATACCTTTTTTGGAATAGTAGATTGTGATTCTTCTCCTCTTTGAGAAGAAGTCACACCATCAAAGTACATCTCCCAGTGGTGAATACTAGTATCCCTTAAGTTCATGATTTATTCATCAGGGAGATCATCATTAAGTAGAGAGTCAGCTGGAAGTGGGTGTGGTGCTAAGAAATATGCTAGTGTTTGTCCTTTCACCTCACATAGGGGTACAAAAGTAATGTCAAACTGTGAGAGGATCATGGACCGTCATGCCAACCATCCGGATAGCATCGACAGTGTCATGAGAAACTATAGTAGATTAATCATAGAGATTAAGTTCACCTTATGAGGAAGCATGAAGTGTTGTAGCTTTTGGGTTGCAAAGATTAAAGCTAAGCAATGCATCTCAATGGGTGGATAATTATCCTCAATAAGGATTAGATGATGGCTAAGGTATTAGAGTGTGTTTTCCTTCCCTTCATCATTAGCTTGGGCTCACAAACACAAGGGAGTCATCTAATGTAAAGAAAGGTAAAGTATGACTTGCATGGGATAGTCGCTAGAACCAGCGACATCATCAAGTAATGCTTAATGTCTTCGAAGAAATGCTCACAGATCTCATCCCAATTAAACTTGGCATCCTTTTTGATAAGTGCTGAAAATGGCTTACATCTTCTCAATATGTTGGATATAAAGCATCTTAGATACTCAAACCTCCTTTTGAATGATCTAAGTTGAGTTAAACTTTTAGGGGGTGGCATTTCTAATATCGCCTTGATCTTCTATAGATTAATTTTGATTCCCTGGTGTCAAACAACAAACCTAAGGAATTTTCCTGAAGCTACTTTGAATGCACACTTGAGGGGGTTCATTTTGAGGTTAAATTATCATAACTTTTTGAAAACTACTCTCAAGTCAAAGAGATGGCCTTCCTTTTCTCTACTTTTTACCATAAGATCATCGACATATCACTTGACTTGATGATGAATGAGTTCATTGAGGATTTGAGTCATAGCCCGCTAGTATGTAGCACTGGAATTTTTAAGGTTGAAAGGCATGACCTTATAATAATGGGTTCTAAAAATAGTGTTTCTTTCATCTTTAGGGGCCATCTTTATTTGATTACATCCAGATGAGCCAACCATGAAAGAGAAGACTGCATGAGATGACGCATTGTCCACCATCAACTCGGATTGATAGTGGAAATTCATCTTTAGACATGCCTTATTTAAGTCCTTAAAGCATATGTGAATTTGGCCATTCTTTTTTTTTTAAAATGGGATGATGCTGGCTAACTAGGTAGGGTATTATTCTTTCTGGATGAAGCCAACATCTATCAATTTCTTGACTTTATAAATGACTTGTTGTTCTATGTCTAATCACAAGCGTCTAGGAGCTTACTTGATAGGGTTAGTAGTAGGCTCTATTGCTTGTTTATAGACTGTTATGTAGGAGCTAATCCAGGCATCTCTTCATAACTCCATGCGAAGCAGTTTGTTGACCTCATTTTCAGAATAAGCTCTCAACCCCTCTATCTTAGACATAGGACTTCTCTTAGACACTAAGAGTATCCTTAGTCTTAAAACACTTCTAGTGATTAGGTGAACACTCAACTTAACCCTAGAGACTTAGAAGAGTTAGCCATAGGAATAGGTTATGCCTTAGGGGTGTTAGAAAATTTGTCTACCTTATAGCTTAAACCAACTCCTCACTTCCTTTTCCCAAGTTAGAACCCAAATAAATTCCAATTTATTTTCTTAAACCTTAAATCAGTTTTAACTTAATTGATTTTCTCCAAACTCAAACAAATTCCAAATTATTGAAGCCCATGATTGAATTCCAAATCCTAAAAATCTCTCCTAAGCCCTTTGATTTCATCTTATGGACTTAGCCTAAATCAAATCCAAATCAAATCAAATTTAAAAATTTTCTCATAACCCATTTATATTCTCATTTATATTCATAAATATAAATGAAATATAAATTCAAATATCCAAAAATCAATTCAAAACTCAAATCCAAATTCAACTTAAGCCTTTCAAGTCAAATTCTTAAACTTAGCCAAATCAAATTCAAATCAAGTCAAACCCTTGATTTTTGTTCATCATTCAATCAATCCTTCAATCATGAATCCAAATATAAACATAAACTTCAATCATCAAACCAAAACTAAATTCAAAAATGAAATCCAAATCTAATAAAAATTCAACCAAAGCCTTTCAAGTCAAATTCTTGAACTTAGCCAAATTAAATTCAAATCAAGTCAAACCCTTGATTTTTCTTCATGATTCAATCAATCCTTCAATCATGAATCCAAACATAAACATAAACTTCAATCATTAAATCAAAACTAAATTCAAAACTCAAACCCAAATCAAACTCATGTTCACCCTTTGAACTTGAAATTGTCAAATGCATCAAAACTCATTTGACTCCAAATCACACAAAAATGGATTTATATTTCAATCATAAGTCCCTATGTGAGTTCAATCAAACTTGATTGAAGTCTTGATCAAGTTAATTGACCCACTTAGGCTCACTTGACCCAAAGTGACCTAAAGTACACCTTTTGAGCCAAAATTCTAATCTACCCAAATTGGACTGAACTAAGCCCTAAGCCTCACATTGTGAGCAATAATCATCATGAGATGATCAATCACTCAAATTGGGTCAAACAAAGTCAAACCTTAGGGTTTCCCAAGTAAACACTTAGCCAAAATGAAACATAAACTAGCTAAAATCCACCATAGGCCAAATTGATTGAAACCATTGATCAAGACTCATTCAAAATCAATATTTGAACTTGACCAAGTCATCATTTGAGCCTAACCTAGCCCAATTGGCCACTTGACCCAAGTTGACCCAAGTTGACCTAAAAGTCAAAATGGGTCAAAAATTGATCTAAACCAAATTAATTGAAACTAATAGGTCAAGTTCATTACAAATCACTTGTTGAACTTGACCAAAGCCTCAATTGCTAGACCCAACTAATCCAACTTGATCCAAAAGGTCAAATTGAGCCAAAATAAAATTAAACCAAAATTGATTGGAAATAAAGATACCAATACATTTCAAATTACCAATGACACTAAACTAACCCATGACATAACTAGGTCAAATGGGTCAAATTGGTCAACTTAACCCATTTGACATAAATGAAATCAAATGAACTAAATCCAAATATAAACCAAATTGATTGGAAACAAATATATCAAATCAATTCATATGGTCATACAAACTTGACCCAACCCTTGGTTTGACCCAATTTGACCAATTGGTTAACTTGACCCAAGTTGACCCATTTTGACCTAAATGGGTCAACTTGAGTCAAATCATATTAAATCAACTCCAAGTTCATTGAAACTTGGCATTTATCAATCATACCAAACATATTCAAACTGAAATACAATCAAAATGACCATTTTACCCCTAGGTCAAATGGGAATTCTTGGACAAATTAACTTGGAATTTAGTCAAATCCTCATCATGTCCACTTGACACTCTCTTAGTGGACCAAGTGGACACTAGTGAGCATGGTGCACATGACCCAATGGGTTTGGGTCGTAAACCCAAATGACCCAATCGACCACTCACTTGAAAATAAGCACATGGGAATCCCTCCTCCACTCAACATTTGACAACTTCTCCACTACCTCCTTTGGACAAAAGCGAACCACATGAAACCCTAAGCGGCCTAACAAACCTATTACATGGGAGGAATTTGATCAAAATGGTATCTATGCTTGTCCATCCGATCCAGCTAGGGGGACATATACTCCCCCTAATTTCACTTGAATTGCATTTTATTGCATTTGATTAAGTAAGAGGAAGCTAGGGGAAGAAATTGCAAGTCTCCCCAAGCTCCCCCAAGCCAATTCAATTTCCCCATTCTTGGTTTTTCCCAAGCCAAAAATAGGGGAGGTAGCAAGCTTTTCCAACTCATCCAATACTCAAATTTAGCTCAATTTCTCACTCAAACACCTTGAGAGAACCCAACCAAGTTCACCCAAGCTTTCATCTAAGTTCTCAAGCCACGGGAAGAGTGCTCTTGATTAAGGTTGCAAGCATTTGAGAAGGAGCTTAGTCCAAAGGAAGGTCCACTCAACCCCAAGCCCCAAATCTTCAGAGCTTCATCTCCACTAGGCAGCTACCGATGGTTGGGATCACCGGTGATAGCCTCGGCGAGGTATGCCTTCAAAGCGAGATTAAATATAGGAGTTCTTGGTCCTTTGTGAAAGAAATTTTCAGCCCATGCAAAATTGACAATTATATCTTCTTGTGCTTGCTCTTAGATGGTGTGGATTGAGTTTGAGCTCAATCGAGCTCAGATCTTATCCTAAGAGATGGACGGTCTCCGTCTCCTATGGCGAATTAGTGATGGATCATGGACCATCCATCCATGCATTTTGGATGGGCGGTCGTCGATTGCATAAGATCCTGATTTATTCCTTAAGAACCATGGGCGATCTCTTCGATCCTTGATCTAACCATCTAGAGAGAAAGTAAGTATATCGCCCCGATGTGGCATGGGGATGTGACAACTTAAATGATGAATCCCATCATGCCATATGGAAAGCACATGCTGCATCAGTGGTCCACATGGCGCCGACGAGATTAGTTATATAATTAGGGGTTTTAATTAATTCATTAATCATAGAATCTTTAAATATTCATAAAAATGTAGAAAAATTAGAAAAATATGAAATGAAATGCATTATGAAGATAATTCAATAAGGAATTCACTAAAATTATTTCTAATGGATTTTAAAATTGCATTTTTCTTAATTATGGTTTTAATGAAAACTTAATGACCCTAATTACTCCCTAATTACTTCATTAATTCATTTCAAATTTTTCAGATGCATTTAGTGGGATGACGTCTACCTCCCCTAATTTTCTTGAGATTTATTGATGAGTTAAATAGGGAAATCAATTGATGAATCCTTAATCATTCTCTTAATGTAATTATGGGTACTTAACCATGTGAAGAGTGGTTTAATCCCTTTATTAAGTTAATTAAGCTTTGCTTAAGTTAGCAGGAGGTTTATGGAATGATTTTGGGATATTTTTCTTAAGCTATTCCTTAAATCCCTTCTTCCTTAATCTAAACTTAATTAAGGGCTAATCCACTAAAAACCTACTTAATTAACTTGATAAAATTTTCAAAACATTCTAGAACTTAACCCATTCATCTTGGGTAGGTTCTTGGGTGTTCAATAACCTAAGTAACTTAAGGAAATCAAAATCCAACCCACATGTGTGGGAAGGGTTATGAAAGTACTTAAATTAAACCCTTTAGCTTAATTAATCACTAATTATGAGCTAGTTGCATTAGGCCCCTTTCTTTCCTAGGTGCATGGCTAATTTAAATTCCTTATGTGGTTTTATGTCATACATTGGCTCATAATTATTTTATTAAATATGTTAAAGTGGTGTATGTAAGCGAAAATTAATGCACTTAATTCACACCTTAACCTAAACAAAAATATTAAAATCATCTAATGGTTCTAAAATTAAACTAAAATAAGATACACATGTGGGAAATGGGTTAAGACTAGCAAACCTCTTCACATTTCTTAAATTCAAGTAAAACTCAAACAAAAATAAAATCCCTTAAACCAACTTTGATTTAGTTTAAATAATCTTATTCAATAGGATTGTCTTTAGGAATTTATTAGGGTGAATGAATTCACATGCTTTCATCACTTTATTTTTTTCCTAGCATGCTAAATGTGTCTGTCATATAAAAATCATGCATTAATGCCTTTTAATCATCAAATTAAAAGTGAAATGTTTCCTTTATGTCAAATTGCATGTTTTGGCTAAAGTAAGAATATGAATGGCTATTATCACTACTAAATTCAAAACTTATAAATAAAATATCATTACTGCTATATAATTATTTATAAGCTTTCATATGAATACAAAATGTGTTATGTGATTCTCCCTCTCTTTCTTAACATAGAATTGTATAGGATTTGCAAAGTGTATAGTCCATTTGAAAAGGACATAACACTTGCTTAAAATCCATTCCTATACACTCCTATGTCATGAATTAAGAAGGAATTCACATCACACATATAAACAAACAATCAAACCAAAATCAAACAAATATAAACTTTTTTGCATGACTCTCTTTCCATAGATTTGTTTTTGTACATACACATGTATTTAAGAAAAGTGGTATATTAGTCTGGACAACCCTAGGGTTTTGAGGCTTTAAGTAGCCTTAAGTAGGTCTTGTACCTTACACCCCTGGTGCTAACAATGGTGCTGTACTACCTTATATCTTTTTTACTTGTAAATGTGCATATGAAAAATGGATAAAAGAATCCATCTCTTCTACGAAATCATGCATCATGAAGCATCCAAATTTTCTTAAGTAACTCTCTTAGCATTCATCATGAAGGTGTGCTAAACATTTCCATTTGCATGTATAGATATGCTTAGGATTCACCATATGCATGTTACACATGTTGGGAAAGAAATGAAGTGTTGTGTGTTTTGTGATAGTATTTCACTTCACTTAATCTTAAAATGCCCTTCTTTTTGAATAGGTTTGTTTAGGAAAAATATAAACTTAGGATTAATCAAAACACATAATAAAACATTCATAAAATAAAAATGAAATATGAACCTACCTTAGAAATTACATAAGGTCAGGAAGAAAGAGAAGTTCTCTTCTCTTTTTCTTTCTTTACAACTTAGTAATTAATTGTAATATTCATTCAAACCAAATCAAAATACAAAATAAAATCTACCAAAGCAACTAAATCACTTAAATGAAACCACCCTCTAAGTTGAACATCTTCACACTTAAAAACTTTAAGCTTAAAGCCTATGAGCATACCACACAAACCTTAAATGGCACACGTATTAGGCTAAGTCACCACTTCTAGCTTTAGGTTAGGGCAGTGCATGGTTTGATGTTTGCTTTTGCTTTGTGATGTATTATTTTTAGTCTGGATGTTAGGGTGTATGTTATAGACTGAATGGTAGGGCAATCTTAGACTAACCATTATCTTTTGCAAGGGATTGTGCTTAAGGGGTGCTATAATAAAAATATAAAACTGCGGTGCTTATACCCCTAAGAATAATCCAAAATAGACCAGGTGGACTTGGCTACCCATGTGTGGGGTGCTATCCAATTTATACATATACATGCTTGGGATCATATGATTTATTTAGGTAATCTCTATTTTTTAGGTTTTAATTAGATTTCCTTTTTCCCATTTTTATGTAATTTTACAATTAGTATTTTGGAGTGATTGTTATGGGGTATTAGGATGAACATTGATTATAAGGCTATGCCTTATGTATCATGTGAAGTCTTTGGAGCAATCACATTCCAACCAACCAAAAGACAAAAGAGGAAAGAAGAAAAAAGATAGAAGAAATAAGAATGAAGACCCCCATAATAATGAATTCCTTCTTGATTGTATTTAATTCATTTATAATCCAGGTTGTATAAGGGTAGAGCTCAGCAACCAAATTTATTTTTGGGTTTGTGTAGTAGAGCCTGTAGAACAAATGGCCTCTTATTCTTTTGCACTAGCTTTATAAATTGATTGATGTTTGTTTAGCTTGTGCATTAAGATGACATCATTTCCTAGTTTCTTCCTTGCTTTGATGTATAGCTTGGATGATGATTAGGCTCTTAGGAAAATAAAATTTCTATCCAACTAATCAATTCAAATTAAAAATAAACAACTCATAACCTCACCTAAAGCCTAATCTATAATCAAGATAAAGGATTTAGCAACCCTTCTGGATGTTGTATTACTTTTCTCACATCATGCATAAAAGCATATTATTTTACTCTTGATTGGAGGCTTCCACCTTTGCCAAAGAACTTGGCTTGACCTTTGAGAGCTATGGTGGAAACATACCTCTTTATCTTGCTAATTTTGGCCCATAATCTAATTTCTCATGCATTAGGCATATGAATCCTAAAGCCTTTATCAAATTGATTGTCCAAAATGAAAATAAATGTAAGAAAACTTGCATTAGATTTAAGTCATTAACTCATGCCCTACATGATATAGTCTCTTGGAGTGTGTTTAAGGACTTAGTCTCTTTCTAAATTGATAATAGCTTAGCTATCTTGCAAAAGCATTTGACTTGCCTACATATTTTAAAATCATTGGAGGAGTTAGTTGGTGGCCACCCCCAGGCGATTGTAAGTCAAACAGTCGGGTGATTTATCCTCTCTTGTGGAGGTAAACCAAATACCCATTTTTTCCTTAGATTTAGGTCTTGCTTTTGGCCCTCGCCAAAGCTCCCTAGATTTAAGTTCAGAGGTTGCTACTTTCCTTTGTGGGCTATGAGCATAAATCCTCACCTCTTAGGCATTTCCATGACTTTGTATCATAGAATTATAAGCCCTAACTTACTAATAAAAATTCAACTCAAACAAATCAATTCAATTTCGAAAATATAAAACCCAATCATAGGATAGTTTGGGATGCTTACCATGCCTCCTAGTATCCGAAGCATCCCCTACTTATCTTCATTTAGCTACGATAAGAACTCCCTCCTCTTGATCGATCCCACTTGACTTTCTAAAAATAAACCAATCAATTGATAGTCATACCTTTCAAAATCTTTGGAGACAATGATCACTTACCTTAATCGAGAGTATTCCTATGCAATCCTATTCCTTGGGATGTAATTAACTATGGGGGCTTGCCCCTGTAAGGAACTTAACAAACTTAATTTAAAATAAACCCTACTTTACTTTTCCATATAAAGTAGGGGAAGAATCTCTGGTACATTCCAAAGATCCATAGTCTTTAGGAGTCCTTATTAAGGTGATTAGGTCCATTGTAGGGTGGTGACTTCTATCTTTTGATATAGAATACCTCTCCTCAATGTTGAGCACGATCACCCTAATAAGAACATCCATGAATCTGCATGGTCTCCCAACAAGGTGTTATATATTTGTATTTTTATTTAACCTCTTTTCCAAAAAGAGGGGATAGATGAAGGTAGGAATATATAAAAATTTTCACCACAGATTTTTTTGGTGACTCCGCTGGAGATAGTTCCTCTCTCCATCTTTGGTAAATGATCATGTCTCTAAGTATTGATAGTGGGTTTGTACTTTTGTATGGATCCAAGACTATCTTTCTTTTTCGTGGGCTCTTAGCTTATTTCATCCTAAGTTAAGCTAGCCAACATCTTTAGGTTTTAGGACCTCACCTCGTGTTGGTCTTAAAACCCCCATTAGGTTCCCTAATGGGTGAAAGTAAAATCAAATAATAATAAAATAATTAAAGACTTCCTCCTTACCATTTTTATGGTAATAAAAGTTTCATTTAAAAACTAAAGACAAAATAAATCATTTATAAAAGTCTTGCTTTTCAAAAGCACTTTTTCAAAATACACTTAATAAAATATTTGCACTTCATCTAACAATTTTCATAATTATTACATGTAGGAACTTTCCAAAAATAAAACTAACAATCATATTTTCAAAAAGAATAAAATTTTAAGATGGGCCTTTCCATTCAATACATCCAAATGTTTTGGATGGATGTTACACCTTCAAGCGAAATCACAACTTTGAAATTCCACTCAACACATTCCACATGTGTTAAGTTGGAATTTTCACCTTTGCAAAGAACACATATGAAACCTCTCCATTCAATATACCCACATTTATTGAATGGAGGTTTCATTTCCAATCAAAATCAAAATAAATTTCCAAAGGCACATATGAAACCTCTCCATTCAATATACCCACATTTATTGAATGGAGGTTTCATTTCCAATCAAAATCAAAAAAATAAACTTTCGAAAAGCACATATGAACATCTCCATTCAATATACCCAAATTTGTTGAATGAATATTTCATTTCCAAATAAAATGTCACTATTTTGAAATCCCACTGAACATATTCCATATATGATTAGGTTGGAATTTCCTCTTTCAAAAGAAAAAATCAATAATCACTCACGAAACTACATCCTGGAAAAATGAAACATAATTTGATTTCCATCTTACATACCAAAATTTGTTAAATGGAAATCTCTCTTTTCAAAATCAACAAAACACAATTTTTTCTAAAACACATTTGGAACTTCATTTTAGCATACCACATTTGCTAAAGTGAAGTCTCCATTCTCAAAACAAAATGTGAAACACATTTTTGGAATTTCAATTAGCATAATCAAATTTGCTAAGTGAAATCTCCATTTCACAAAAATTCCAAACACATTTGGAACTTAATTTTTAGCATACCACATTTGCTAAAGTGAAGTCTCCATTTTCAAAACAAAATTTGAGACACATTTGGAACCTCATTTTTTCCACATTTAAGTGAAGTCTCCATTTTCAAAACAAAATTTTGAGACCTTTTTTTGGAATTTCATTTAGCATACTCAAATTTGCTAAGTAAAATCTCCATTTCACAAAATTCAAAACACATTGGAACTTCATTTTAGCATACCACATTTGCTAAAGTAAAGTATCCATTTTCAAAACAAAATTCAAAACACATTGGAACTTTATTTTTAGCATACCACATTTGCTAAAGTGAAGTCTGCATTTTCCAAAACAAAATTTGAAACACATTTTTAAAATTTTATTTAGCATACTCAAATTTGCTAAGTGAAATCTCCATTTCACAAAATTCAAAACACATTGGAACTTCATTTTAGCATACCACATTTGCTAAGGTGAAGTTTCCATTCAAAACAAATCCTAAAACAAAAGAAACATATTAAGATTTCCTTAGTATACCCAAATGTGCTAAAATCCTATTTTCAAAAGCAAAATCCAAAAACAAAAAAAAAACACATTAGGATTTTCTTAGCATACTCAAATTTGCTAAGAATCCTATTTTCAAAAATTTTCAAAAATAAAACACAATTGAATCCTTCATTCAGCATACCCAAATTTGCTAAATGAGGATTCCATTTTTTAAAGCACAAATGATTAACAAAATAAAGCAAATAAAGAAAAAGAGGAAATTGTTTTCAAACCCCTCACTTAGCATACCCAAATTTACTAAGTGAGTAAAATCCAAAAATCTCAAATCAAAAACAAAATCAATTGACCCTTTTCTTTAACATAGTCAAATTTGTTAAATTGACTATGTTAAAGTAAAGGGTCCTCCAAATCAAAAATAAAAATTCAAATATGAACCTAATGAAAGCATCTCTCTAAAAAATATTTGAACTCATTTTCAACATACCCAAATTTGTTGAAAGTGGATTCTACATACAAAAATTCCTCTTTCCAATCTCTTCTAAATCCATTTGAGCCCCACTTAACACTTTCATGATGTTGAGTTTGGGTTCAAACTATAAATTCAAATTCAAAAATCAACAAAAGATAAATATAATTTAAATATATTTTCTACATTATAGACTTTCAGCCTGCGTTAGTTTTAGTTTTAGTTTCAGTTTCAGTTGATTGCAATGGCAGTGCAGAATATGTGTTCATGTTTCCTCATGAGATGGATTTGACCTTGGAGCAGGCCCACCTTCGACAATCTAACTATGCCCACCACATCCACTTTGGTCGAGGTTTTGAGGGGGCCAGGATTACATGTGACGGAACCCCCCTCATGATAGTTGTTAGGAGCATGGTGACCAAGTAGAAGCTAGTCATCCAGATTGACATGCCATCTGACTCAGAAATCCCCTACTTGAAGAGGAAGGCGGTGGGTCAGACAATGATAGTATGCGGTGTTAGTGCACCTGGTTGTTCCCCATGCTACCCGAGTTAGGGCTAGTACCCACTCTTTAGAACCCCTAAGGCTCCCATCCTAGGATTGTCTCCTTTATTTTTGAGGTTGAGTATAGTTCCTACTCTGCTCGACCTACCCTGACCCAGCAAAGAAATAAGAACCGCATGATCAAGTGATATCACACTCACATTGCTAGGGAGTTGGAGGTAGCCACTCACTCTGTTGTCGAGGATTTGCCTAGGATGGTTTCCCCACTGGTTACAAAAACCAATTCCACCTCTCTCGGATCGTGAGAGGATGCTAAGAGAATTTCTACCTTCTATGGCTATAAATCCTCTTTGGGTACTACTGGGTCTAGATCGTGTCAGGATCTTTCCTCTAGTGAGCAGTCACAAGATCAGCTCTCCAGTAGCATCGGAGGTTAGGTGCTTATTTATTCATGATAGTGATCTAACCCACGGTGTGGATCTTTTGTGCATTTAGTTGGGATCCCTAGATGGCATAGTCAATATCTAGTGGAAGAAGAAAATCTTGGGATATGCCTAGTCTAATTTTGGGATGAGAAGATTATCCAGAGATGGCGATTATTTAGTGGGGTACACATGGTGATACTTGAGGTTCTCTCCTAGCAATAGACTATGGAAGGTGCTAAGGCACACCACCTACTCAATCTCCTTTGCAAATTGAAAGATGATCAAATAGATAGAATGGGGAAGCATCGAGGACTTGTTCATTTATCTTCCTAAAACAAGCATTGGCATCCATCTTATAATATCAGACTAGTCACTAGAGTTCGCATGTAGACAAGACTTTACCTCCAGTAGAGCAGGACAACACCAGTTTGTATAGGAAGGTAGTGGATAGTACCTCCATACAAGAAAAAGATATTAAGACCATGGTTGAGTAGTAGGTGAGAGAAGCGTTGGCTTAAGCACGAGGAGGATCATGAGTTCCAAAGAGTAGACCCTACTCGGAGGAATTCGATTTCATCCAATATCCTAAGGGTTTCGTGTCTCCTTCTTTCAAAAGTTTAAATGGTGGTGGGAACCTGAGGCAGCATATTGCACACTTCAGAGTAGGTTGTTGCAAAGCCGGTGGCAGTGATGCTTTACTCTTCCATCTCTTTATCAGTATCTTAGCAGGCATAGCCTTTGATTGGTACGTTGAACTTACCAATGATTCAATGAAGACTTTTGCTAAGTTGGAGAAACTCTTCATCAAGAGGTTTGTTGGATCTCAACAAAGGGAGACTGTAGGCGATCACGTTGTGGCTCAACAAAACCTCGAGTCCCTCATTGATTACATTATCAGATGGCATAATTTGAGTATGAAATGTGAACTACAGTTGTTTGAACAGCATGACATCATGATTCTACTTAAGAATATCCATGGCCCGGTCGTCTTCATGCTTAAATGTTTCATCATCAAAACATTTAAGAAGCTAAATAACAAAAAAACTAGGTTACAAGGGGAAGCCAAATAGTCACCTTTTATGGACTAATCAATAAAGCAGAAGCCATGAAAAGCTTTCAGGAAGAAGCCCGGGGTAGTGATTATAGTAGACAAGGAAAAATAGCTGGCCAGAGAGTAGTTTAAGAGACCTCGTGCTCCACAGCCATCACTTCCACCTACTCTACCACCACCGAGGTAGCCATACTGGCTGCCGCAATAGCCTCCATGGCCTACATCACCTCCTCCTCAATCACATCATCAGCATCAGCGGTATACATACCCACCACCAGGTAGCCATGGTCCACCTAATCTTTTGAATAAACTTAACAAGCCTTATTAATTTAAGAGGGAGGTAATCAAGAAGATCTTTAAGAATCTTTTAAAGAAGCCTGATTTTTAGCTACCCAAACCTAGGAGACCAAAGGAAGTGGGCAAAAGCAGTGATCTTATGTTTTTCCCCTACCACCACATGCTAGGTCGTGTTTTGGAAGATTTCTTTTCAATTAAGGAATGACTTGAACATAGCTTCAAGATCAGTACTATAGTTATCAAGAAGGAATAGCTTATGGAACAACCATCCTGATCCATTAGGGTAATCCTTGGGGATACTTGCAATCCTTCCTAAACCAAAGAAGATTGGGATATATCCTTATCTTGTACCTCTAAGAAAATTGTCTGCAAAATCAAGAAACTTTCCTTGCAGGTGCTTAAGACAGCTAAAACCTCCAACATCAAGGAAGATTTGCAAGTTGTGAAGCAAACTCAGAGAAAGGTGGAGCTCAGCAGCAGCAGTAACCTATGCCAGCCCGGGATAGCCAAGCAGCTCAACCACCGATCGAGTTTAGCCTCCATGCCACGGGCCAGGCCTACGACATCAGCTTACTACCTCTACCGCCTAGCTCTTCTTGAGAATACATCTTATATCGGTGGATGAGGGCATCAAATCCCTCACCCTTCTTACTTTACTTGATTTCTACTATGTACCTCCTATCAAATCTAAGAAATTGAAGAACAAAGCTAGCTTGAATTATATTTGTGTCACTTCTGATGGGTTGTCTAAATCTATTCCTAATGATAACTCTTCAATTCTAAACAACAACTATAACAATTCAGATCTTCCTCTTTTGATTCAGAGTTGGACTTTCCTACTCTGAATACTATGGGTTCACCTCTTGAGATAGACTTGGAATAATCCAATTCGAAGGGTCCCATAGGAGAAGATGTAGGTGAGCCAGATGTGCAGGTTGAATCTTCCATTACCCTGCCACAAGAGATCACCGAAGTCAACCTCCATAGTAGAAAGGTTTTACCTAATAGGGTAGCACCTCAAGATAGAGGGAAATAATTCATTAGTTTAGAGGATCGAGAAGCCCCTCCACAGGATGCTCCACCCTTGGATATGCTTATGGAGGATCAGCCCAAGGTGGACTACAATGTCCCCTCTCACCTAAGAAAGTTGCCATCTAAGTTAAGCATACACGATGTCCTTGTCTTATCCAAAGAGATGAGAGAATCATTAATCAAGGTTTTCCTTGATCTAGAGATATGCTTAGCTTAGTTGACCGCTATTAGATAGGAGGCACATTATTCTAGAGAAGCTTAGGGAATCACTTTCATAGATGAAGACCTACTTCTTGGGGACATGGAGTACAATTGTCCCCTCTACATTACAGTGGACATGGGAGGATTTAGACTAGCAAAGTTCTTGTGATCCAGGTGCATCGGTGAACATTATGAGTCTAAAGACCCTTGCCCATTTAAAGATCGACATCTCCACACTCCGAGGAGATCGGATGATGTTGAGAGGATACAAGGAAAGAGGGCTTTAGGTTCCATAGTGTTACCTTTGGAGATAGGTGACTAGAAGACTGAAGCCAAGTTTTATATCATTGATTCGAATACTTTGTTCACGACTACACTCGGTAGGCCTTGGATACATCAGAACAAGATGATTCCATTCTCCCTCCATCAGTGCAACAAGTTCATGAAGGATGGGATTGAGTATTGTATCAAATGAGATGAAAAGCCATTTTCAGTCAGAGAGATTGAGATATATGAGTATGCGTCCTACTACCTTCCTCAAAACACCCTTTCTTGTGAACTTGGATAAAATTCAAACACAAAAGAAAAAGAAAAAGAAAAAGAAGAAAACAAAAAAGCAAAAGAAACAAAAAAGAAAATTGAAAGTCCAAGTGAACAAGAATGGGAAATTGAAGGAGAAATAGAGCCAGATATCACATTCCACCCACAGCTCATTCCATCATATGGACATGTGGGTAGGATGACTCAACCTCCACCAGGCAGAGGTAGAGGTAAAAATAGAGGCAGTCCAAGAGGTGGAAGACCCCCTAGTTGGCCATCAGCCAATAGGGGTTATGTTGCAGTTCATAGGAGTATCCTTAATATTCACATAGACTTATAATATAGCTCGAGAAGTCTAATGTGATCAAGATAACCCCTCTCGGGTTTCAGTTTCATTGGAGGTGACACTCAAGTCAGACAACTATGAAGACCAGGCCTCCAAACAAAGCATGAATGTATTTGAATCAAGTGTATGTGAAACTATCAGGCAGCAGTTAGGAACCTTAGCTCTAACCTCACTTTCATCTCAAAAAGTTGAAGGTTCAGTAGTTAAGAAAGCCCCTCAGTCTTCCAGAGATGTCAAGTTAAAGAGATTCTTTTTGTGATCATCATCCGCAAGTCCAGAAATGGATGTAGGACTTGAGGATATTTCCAAAAAAGAATAAATGGAATTGACTTTTGATAGGTGGCCTTATGTTCTTAATCATGCAAAGAAGGGTTTTATTCATGGTTCTAGCTAAAAACCTAAACCTAAACTAATTAAAACCTTAAAATAAAATAAATATAAAAACCTAAAAAAAATGAAAAAATAAAATAAAATAAAAAATATACTAAAACCTAAACTTGAACCTAACCTAAAAAGAAAATAAAATAAAAAATAAAAAATAAACTAAAATAAAATAAATAAAAACATAAACTAAACTAAAAAAATCTAAATAAAATTAAAACTAAACCTAAAATAAAAATAATAATAAACCTAAAATGAAATAATTAAAAAACTAAATAAAAACCTAACCTTAAAAATAAAATTTAGAAATAAATAAAAAATTAAATCTAAACCCTAAACTAAAAAAAATAAACCTAAAATAAACCTAAACCTAAATAACATAAAATTGAAAAATAAAATAAATAAAAAACCTAAACCTAAATAAAATAAAAATGTAAACTAAAACCTAAACATAAACATAAACATAAACCTAAACCTAAAGCTAAAAAAAAGACTATAATAAAATAAATAAAAACCTATACAAAACTAAAAATTAAAATAAACCTAAATATAATAAAAACTAAATAAAAACATAAACCTAAAAGACAAACCTAAAAATAAATAAAAAATAAAACCTAAACCCTAAACTAAAAAAAACCTAAACCTAAAATAATCAAGATAAAATAAACCTAAACCTAAACTAAAATAAACTAAACTAAAAAAAAATAAAACCTAAACCTAAACCTAAAATAAAATAAACTAAAAAATCAAACCTAAAAATAAACCTTAAGTAAAATCCTAAAAGCTAAACCTGAAAGAATAAAATAAAAACTTAAACCTAAACCTAAAAAGAAAAAAATAAAACCTAAACTAAAAAAATAAAATAAAAATAAAACTAAACTAAAAAAATAAATCTAAACCTAAACCAAAACCTAAATAGTAAACTAAAATAAAAAACCTAAACTAAAATTAATAAACCTAAAATAAATAAACTAAAATAAATAAAAATAATAATAAAGTTAAATAAAAATAAAAAATAAAATAAAATAAAATAAATAAAAAATAAATCAAATAAACTATATAAACTTAAACCTACCAGTTTACTTATTTTTTTAAAAAATAACAAATTTTTTTAAAAAAATCCTAACCCTAAAACCTAAACCCTAAACCCTGAACTCTAAACCTGCAACCCTAAACCTAAAACCCAAAACCCTAAACCTTAAAACCATAAACCATAAACCCAAATCTCTAATGCCTAAACCCTAAACCCTAAACCCTAAACCCTAAAACCCTAATCCCTAAATTGTAAACCCTAAACCCTAAAAGCTATATCCCTAAACCCAAAATCCTAAACCCTAAACCCTAAAAACTTTAAAACCTAAAAACCTAAACCTAAACTAAATAAAACCTAAAAATAAAATAAATAAAAAACCTAAATCAAAATAAAATAGTAAAATAAAATAAACTAAAAACCTAAACTAAAATATAAACATAAACCTCAACCTAAACCTAAACTAAAACTAAACCAAAACCTAAATGTATAAATAAAATAAAATAAAAAATAAAACTAAAATGAAATAAAATAAATAAAAACCTAAACTAAACAAAAAATAAAATAAACCTAAAAATAAAAAACATAAATAAAATAAAAACTAAACGTCAAATAAAAATAAAATAAACCTAAATTAAAATAAAATAAAAACTAAATGAAAACCTAAACCAAAAAATTAACCTAAAAATAAAATCTAAAATTCAAAAAAAAATGAACCTAAACCCTAAACTAAAAAAACCTAAACTTAAAATAAAAAAATAAAATAAACCTACACCTGAACTAAAAAAAACTAAAATAAAATAAATAAAACCAAAACTTAAACCTAAACTAAACTAACCCTAAACCCTAAACTAAATAAAATAAAATAAACTAAAAAGAAACCTAAACCTAAACAAAAAAAAAATCTATAAATAAACCTAAAATAAAACCAAAGAACTAAACCTAAAAAAATAAAACAAAGACCTAAACCTAAACCTAAAAATAAAAAATAAAACCTAAACATAAAAAATAAAATAAAAACAAAATTGAACTAAAAAATAATCATAAACCAAAACCTAAATCTAAAAAAAAACTAAACTAAAAAACCTAAATTAAAATAAGTAAACCTAATATAAATAATCTAAACTAAATAAAAAAATAAACCTAAGTAAAAATAAAAATAAAATGAACTAAAAAAACTAAATAAACCTAAACCTATCAGTTTACTTTATTTTTTTAAAATAAAAACCATAAACCCTAAACCTTAAATATTAAACCCTAAACCCTCAAAACCCTAAACCCTAAAGCCTAAACACTAAACCCTAAACCCTAAACCCTAAACGCTAACCCTAAACCCTAAAACACTAAACCCTAAACCCTAAACCTTAAACCCAAAACCAAAATCCCTAACCCTAAACCATAAACCCTAAAGCCAAACCTAAAGCAACTAAATAAAGTAAGCCTAAATCCTAAACCCTAAGAATGGGCATAACCTTGACGACGGGAACATCATCATCAACTAGGCTCAATCTAGATCTGGCATTGGAGGTGAAGGCGATGGCGATAATTATCGCACCTGGTGGGGATCTTGAGGTGCTTGATGGAGGTGGTGGTCGGAGTAGTGGTGGTTATGTATGCGGGAGGAGGGACGTAGGTTACTGTCGTGGTGGTGGCCGAGGGAGAGATCAGGGATATGATAGCAGATCCCGCTACTCAAGAGGCGAGGGTGGTTTTGATGGGAACTAGAGAAATTGAAGAATGGTCGAACCGATCTGCTGCTTTTGGAACTATGTCTTTATAGTATAGAGGTTCTAGTTATCTAGGGTTTTGATTTATGCGTGCTCATTTTTTATCTATATCATCCCTTTTGTCTTAGAAAACTTGGTATGTTACTTGGTTGATGAAATTGAAAAGAAGAAATGCTGAATTTAAATTTGTTCTCTGTTAAAAAAAACCAAAACCTTAAACCCTAAACTAAAACTTGAACCCTAGACCTAAAACCTAAACCCTAAATACCCTAAACCCTAAACCCTAAACCCTAAAAACTAAACTCTAAACCCTTAACCCTAAACCATAAACCCTAAATGCTAAACCCCAAACCCTAGACCCTCAACTAACCTTAAACCCTAAACCCTAAATCCTAAATCCTAAAAAGCCAAAAACCTAAACCTAAACTAAATAAAACCTAAAAATAAATGAAATTAAAAGCCTAAACTAAAATAAAATAAAAAGATAAACTAAAACATAAACCTAAACCTAAACCTAAAAGGAAAATAAAATAATAAATGTTAACCTAAACTAAAGTAAAAAATGAAAAACCTAAATAAAATAAAAACTAAACCTAAAATAAAAATAAAATAAACCTAAAATATAATAAAATAAAAACTAAATAAAAACTTAAACCTATAAAATAAACTTAAAAAAATAAAAAAAACCTAAACCCTAAACTAAAAAAATCTTAAACCTAAAATAAAAAATAAAATTAAACCTAAACTATATAAACTAATCTAAAATAAATAAACAACCTAAAGCTAAACCTAAACCTAAACCTAAACCTAAACCCTAAATAAAATAAAATAAACTAAAAATAAACCTAAACCTAAATTAAAAATTAAAACTTAAAAATAGGGAAAATAACCAACAAAAAGAAAAGTAGCAGGCATAGACAACAAACCAGTAGGCATCGACAAAAAATAGCTACAGCCATCTCCTCCACTAAACAGAAACCCAAGACTGGAAGAAAAAAAACAACAAAGCAGCTGTCCTCATACCAATCAACAGAGAAAACAACCAACAAAAAGAAAATACCATCCCAAACTAGGAAAACAACAAAAAAGAATTAAAAAACCAAAGCTAAGCAAATCCTGAAGAGACTAATAGCTGCCACCCAACAACCAACCATAGCAGCGAAAGCTCTAATTCAATAAAAGGAGAAGCCAGCCAAAATAAGAGGTTAACCCAGTACATAGCCCAAAATAGAGGGAAAGAACAATAGTAGGCATAGCCACAACCCACTTGGAGATCTCCAAAAAAACCAAGAAACAAAATTGGTAGTCACACAGCTAGATAAAAACCCAAAGTATAAAATGCCAAAGAGAACCACTCAACCACAAGTTACAAATTAGTAAGGAAAGGAACAAGGCCAGAGGAAAACAAGCCCCTTCCAAACCCTAAAGAGTAGACAATTACCATAAAAGAGAAATTAGGAGGGCAATAACTAGAAAAAAGCTACCTCAATCCATATAAGGAAAACCAACCAGAAGCTCATGAAACCAGGAAAGGAGAACAACCACCACCAAAAAGCCCAAAACTAAGCCAAACTAGAAGAGTCCAACAGCATGTATGAAAAAATGACCACAAAAAAAAGTTAGGAAGATGGAAGAAGCAAAATTGTAGCATCTAGCAGAACCAACCATAGCAGTGAGAAATCCAATTCAAATAAGGTAATAGCAAGAAAAAACTTGAGGCAAACCCAGCATCAATTAGTATAAGGGGTAGGCCAAAATCAAGTACAACGACAACCCATTAGGAGATTCCCAAAACATCATTAGCTGTCTGAAAAAAGAAGCATAGCATGAGCCATAGAAAAAAAAACCACCATTTTTAGAGGATAGGAAAACAAATTAGAAATAACACCAGTATGACCCAAAAAAGGCTCAATCAAGTATACAATGAGGTAAAGAGGAAGGGGGTTTAAGTTTTCAAATAAACTAAAACTAACAAGAAAACTTTCATATAAAGTGAGATTGACTACAACCCTAAAGAAAAATAGTAAAAACTACTTCCTGGTGAGAGAAGCACAAAAAAAACAACAAAAAATAGACTGAATAAAACCACCATAGTAATATGATCAACAAAACAACCGAAAGTTAAAATATAAGGTAAGGCACCGGTTATCCGATTGACCAGACCATGCATTCTTAAGTAAGCTATGGTTATCAAATAAAGTGAGCTCATTTAATTTAGCTCCTAAATTAGCCAAGAAATCAGCAAAAGCTTTACCTTCACAAAGAATGTCAGAAATGTTGTAGCAAACTTGAGAAAGAAGCTTTTTAGTGCAATTAAGAAGATAAAATAAGTCAGTAATCCCCATTTTATTAGTATTAAGCATATCAAGTAAAAGAAGAGAATCAACTACAACTTAAATATTAAAGAGGCCTTTGCTTAAACAAATATCATTAACTTTATTAAGAGCCATGAGCTCAGCATAAATAATAGAACAAGCTTTGAGGGGGTAGGCAAAAGCACAAATGATAGTACCTTTAGATTCCCTAAGAATTCCACTTCAACTATATTTATTTGGGGAAACATAACCATCAATATTGATCTTAATAACATTTTTTATAGGCTTAATCCAATGTATAATCCTAATACTCTTGTAGGAAGGGTCATCATGCGAAGTGATACCCAATTTCTTAGCCACAAATTTATAACCTCTAAAATGAAGATTACTAATTAAATTTGAATTAAACAAAGCATGATTTTTTCTTTAGTTCTAGCAAGGATCATTTTATGGTTCATAGCGATGCCTCGATATTTAGAATTATTTCTATCCATCCAAATGAACCAAATAAGGGTAATAACAATTAAAACTTTCATATGAACTTTCACAATTTTATGGAAACAAACTTCAAGAAGTTGATAAAACGAAAGAGAGCCATGAAAATAGTTAGCATTAAATGAATCATCAAACCATATCCAAAGTTTGGAAGTAATAGCACCATTGACAAAAACATGATTAACATTTTCAATATGAAAGAAACAATAGTACTTGGAAGGTAAATAAAACCCTTTCAGCCAGAGCAAAGAATCTACAGGAATGAAGTTATTAAAAATCCTCCATGACAAAATAGAATAAGAAATGTGAATGATATTGTTTCAAAGTTTAATGAAAACATTAGAGGTGTTTTGTTTTTTTCTAATAAAATTCCAAACCTCTTTAAAAATGAAATAGCCATTATAAGAGAGCTTGAAAAGAATTTGATCAAGTTTATTAGAAAAGATAGCGATGTTGTAAGACTTGGCAAAAATAGAAATAGGAATGTAGTTCTCAAGTTTGTTTTCTATCCAATTATTATTAATCCAAAAAGAGTTAACTTTTATAGCAATAGTAGAGTGTGTAGATAAAAGGGAGTCAATAGAGCCATTGCCAATCCACTTGTCTTGCCAAAAGAAAGAAGAGCCCAAATGAATAGCCCAAGATATTAAGAATTCATCAACCCACTTAATGGAGCAAAGCCTTTTCCAAATCGGAGAGTCACCAACTCTATAAGCAGATAAGAGGGTGTTTACCTTAGCAATATTTTTTCATCATAAAATTAGCCCAAAGGCTATCATTTTTTCTAAATTTCTACTAGAACATATGCAAGAAGGCTGTCATAGCTTCACCAATAGGTTTGCAACCATGACCACCTTCACCCAAAGGACCACAACATTTATGCCAGGATGTCAAATGCATTCTTTTAATAGAATTATTGGATCCCCAAAAATTTATTAATCAAGCAATCAATTTTGATAAGAGTAGAATTAATGGGAATAATAGTTTGAATCAAATAAAGGGGCATAGAATTGAGAGTGCTTTTATGAATAGTGAGCCTACCACCAAAGGAAAGTAAATGGAATTCCTAAACAAAAATTTTATTTAAAATGTTTTGAATTAACTCATCAAAAAGATGGGATCATTTTGGACCTTTAAATAGAGGAGCACCCTAGTACTTAAGAGGTAAGTGTTAATGTTTAAAATTTGTGATATGTCATATTTGATTGATTTTATTATTAGAGATTCTTGGAAAAATAATAAAACATCTTTTGTTATCATTGATAGAAAGATCACTTTTTCTACCAAATTTATTTAAAAAAACCTTGAGGTTCTTGATATGTTGAATACAAGCATTGCAAAAAATAATAAAATCATCTACAAAGCTTAAGTGGGAAATAGGAAGACCACCAAGAGTTCTATAGTACATACTATGATTGTTAAAAATAACTCATTGATGCTCCTAGATAAGTACTTAACATCAATAATAAATAGAGTAGAGATAAAGGATCCCCTTATCTTAAGACATGGAAGAAGGTAAGAAGCCCAAAGCTTCTCCATTAAGCAAAATAGAAAATGAGGCATTATTAATACAATTTTTAATAAGAAATGTAAATTTTTCAGAAAACCCAAATAAATTCAAAATATGGAAAAGGAAATCCCAAGAAGTATTATCAAAAGCTTTGCTAATATCTAATTTGAAAAGTATCTTTCCACATCTAGTCTTAGCATCTAAGCCATGAATTAATTCTTGGGCAAGTAAAATGTTATCAAAAATAGATCTAGCTCTAACAAAACCGCTTTGGTTGAGAGATAATCTTATGAAGTAAAGGACAAAGCCTGTTGGCAAGAATTTTAGAAATCAACTTATTGAAGAAGGTGCAATGACTAATAGGTCTAAATCACTCTAATAGTCTAGATTATCTTTCTTAGGTATGAGAAAAATATAAGTACTAGAAAAAGTTTTAGGAAAAAGATTACCATTAAAAAAATCAACCACAGCCTCAATCAAATCATTGTAATAATAAACCAATAATTTTGAAAAATTAATCGAACTTGACTAGTAGAATTTAAGTTTATGCTATTAAGAACATTAGAAATTTAATCTTGATTAGGCACAAATAGTAAGCAAATCATTATCATCAATGGTAATAATAGGAATCAAGTGCAATTTATAAATAGCTTCATAAGAGCAACTGCTATTAAGGATATTTATAAAGTAATTAATAACTGAATCCTAAATATCAATATTCTCCATTATCATCTTTAATTTTTTGAATATTATTTAAGGCTCTCTTTTTATTAACTAAAGCATGAAAATAGCTAGCATTCCTATCACGATCTGCAATGTGTTTACTGGCAGCTTTCTGGTGTCAATAAGTCTCTTCCATATTTTGAAATTAACAAGCTTATCTTTCTCCTCAGTCAAGTCCTTAATCTTAGAAGGATCAGACATAATAGAGACTTCAAGATCACAAACCAATTTTTCCATATCTTAGATATTAGCAAAATTTTCTTTAAAATAATACTTGTTCCACCAACCCAGATTTTGTTTAAGTCTTTTAAGCTTAAACCAAAGTCTATTCATCCTCATAATAGAATTGTTAGGATGTAAAAGGAGTTTTCCAATTGTTACACACAACAAAAAAAAATCAATATGTCAATCCACATGTTCTGAAATCTAAAAGGAGAGAAGTTTTTAAATCTATTAGAATTATCTTTAATAGAAACCAAAAGAAGAGCATGATCAGACATGGTTCTGGTTAAATGATCGATAGAAGTAATATGTCATTGAGTAATCTAATGAGTATTAAAAAAAATCAGATCCAACCTTTGTCAAAGTCTAGAGTTTTTCCAAGTATAAGTAGAACCTTTAAAACCAATATCAATCAAATAATAATCAAAGAACATATTAAAAAATTCTTCCATGGAATAAATATTAGGAGAGCAACCACCACTTCATTTAGAAGTGAATAAAACAGTGTTGAAATCACCACTAACAAACCAAGGTTTATTGACAGAGGTAGCAAAATTCCTCAAATTATCCCAAAGAGGATTTCTACCAGATCTAAGCCCAATACACACTAATCACCATAAGAGATTTGATAATAAAAAACTTATTGAAAATCATCAAGAATAGAAACCTCTACAAAGTTATTCCAAAAACAACAAATCTTATTACTAACATTGGAGAAAAATTTATTGAAATTGACCATTCTAGCAACATGGTTAATTTTGTTAGCATGAATAAGAGGCTCCAAAAAAAATAAGTAAAAAAATATTATGTATATGATAAAGATTTTAATATGAATAGAGAAGGTATCGATCACTCTAACATTCCAAACAATATAATTAAACATAAAGAAATAAAAAGGGGTTAAGAAAAGGTTAATTAAGAGAGGAGATGGAGGTCATAGCCAATCTAGTGTTTCTTGGAAATTTGGGAGGGAAAGTTTAAACAATTTTTTTCTTTTTAGCATGATAAGTTTGGAAACCATTTTATTTTCCCATAAAATCACCATGTGAGAAGGATTTAGCAACATTAGTCACTTTTAGGAGAAATCTCTTGATTAGAAATGAGTTGTCCTTATTCCATGACATTATAATTTATTAAAGCCAAATGAGCATCGAGAATAGCTTGAGAGGGAGCATAAATAGATTTACTAAGAGGTGAGTGTGAACACCAAGGCCTTCCTCTTCATGACCCAAATTATTAGATGAGCTAAATCTTTATGATAATTTAAATCATCCTCAACTGGAAAATAGAATAATTTTTATCAACTTGATTATCATGAGGTATTAAAGACATATTCTCCATTGAATTTGAATGTTGCATAACACTAATATCCTCATTTATATTTTCAATCAAAGCCGGCAAGGATGCAAGGATTGAATCGAAGAAAATAGAATCGTCATCCAAAAGTTTACAAAAACAATTATTATTCACATTAGAAACCTTCAATTACATAGAAGAAGTAAGAGGTAAAACAACCTTATTAAGAACATTAAAAAATTCATTTTTGTTGAAGTAGCTTTTTGATATTTAATAGTGATCGGCCTAGGGATAGGAATAGAAGTTTCCTTAATAATGATTTTTTTTAGGTGAGGATGAAGAATGAAACATTCAAAATTATCAAGCCCATGGATTTTACAATGAGAACAAATGATAGGGAAATTTTCAAATTCAATTCATTACATAGAATCATAATTTTCATATCCCAACCAAATTTCTTTAGGGTGTTTCTTGGTAATGTCCAATTCAACAAGGATTCTAGCCACTGGAGGATGAGATTTCATAGTCATTGCACAGTCAATTTACAATGGCCAACCAAATAAAGTAGCCACAATAAAAAGAAATTGTTGGTTAAGGAAATGAATTCGCATATTGGGGAGAGAAATCCAAACTGTAACATCTTTGAATGATTTCAAAGCAGTCAAAGCCAAGTTAGTTGATGCCCTAGCAGGATCCATAAAATCCTTTAGTTTTCCCAAATGAATCATCAAGGAAGAAGATAGAAATGTTTAGGTTTAGAAATGACTACCCTATGATGGACCTAATCCTTTAGTTTTCCCTAGCAGGAGTAATGTACTATCTCGAAAGATAGAAATGACTACCCTATGATGGACCTAATCACCTAATATTAACTCCTAAGGCATGATGAGTCTTTGAAAAGTCAGAGAATTTTCCCCTACTTTATGTGGAAAAGTAAAGCTGGGTTTATTTAAACTGGGTTCATTAAGTTCCTTATTGAGGCAAGCCCTCAGAGTTAATTACATCTTACAAAAAATGAATCCCTTAAGAATACTCTTGATTAAAGTTGGCAATTATTGTCTCCAAAGAATTCAAAGATAGGACTATCAATAAATTGGTTGTATTTTAGAAGATCATGTGGGTTGGATCAAAAGGGAAGAGTTATTATCAAAACCAAAGGAGATGAGTAAGGAGTTCTCATGATATCAAGAAACCTAGTGAGTAGTCCAATCTATCATATGGTTGGGATTTATATATTTGAAATTGAGGAGATTTATTTATTTGATTTGAAATTTTATTACAAATCTAAGACTTATAATTCCACAATACAAGGTTATGGAAATGCCGAGGTGAGGATTTATGCTTGTAGTCCACAATGGGAAATAGTAACCTCAGATCCTAAATCTAGGAAACTTTGGCGAGGGCAAAAGCATGACCTAAATCTAAGGCAAAAGTGGGTATATTATTTACCTCCACAGGAGAGAGTAAACAATGTGACTGCTGGACTTATTACTGCTTGGAGTGGCAGCCAACTAACTCCTCATATGCTTTAAATCCATGTAAGCAAGTCATATGCTTTTGTGAGATGGCTAGGTTGTTATTATTTAGAAAAGAGACTAAGTCCTTAAACCCAATCCCTAAGAGACTAGAGCATGGGGGTATGATTGATGACTTAAATATAATGTAAATTCTTATCAAATTTTATTTAATTTAAGACTCTTTATTTTGACACAAGCTATAGAATCGTGTATGCCTAAATGCATGAGAAGTTGATTATGGGCCAAATCAAAAGGGAAAGTTGTGTTCTTCCATCATAGGCTCTCAAAGGTTAAGCTCATTCTATCTGGCAATGATGGAAGCCCTCTTCTAACAAGAGTGAAATAAGATGATTATGCATGCATTAAACATACAACATCCAACAAAGGGATTGCAAAATATTTTATTATCTTGATTTAATGCCTAGCTTTTTATATGATAATATGAGTTATTTTAAAAGTTTAGTTATGAGTTGTTAATAGGATAGAAAATTTATTTTTATCCTAAGAGCCTAATCGCATCCAAGCCATACAACAATCACAAACCATAAAAAAATTATGAAAAGGCTTGCTTTTTTTAATGCACAAGCTAAATAAAACATCAAACAATTTTTATAAAGCTATTGCAAAAGATTAAAACTCTGATACGATCGGGTACCACTGTACATCCTGAAAAGAAATGTCGATAGTTGAGTTCTACCTTTATACAGCCTGGATTACAAGAGAATAATTTTAATTACAAATAATGAATGCTATGGGGGTCTTCATTCTTCATTCTTCCTTCTTCATTTCTTCAGCTTCCATTTCTTCATTTGATTTGCTCTATTTCTTCCTTCTTTTTGGCTTGATTTGGATATGCTTGCTCTAAAGGCATCACATGGTATATAAGACTTGATCTTATAACCAATGCTCATCCTAATCCCCCATAATACTCATCCTAATCCTAATGCAAAATGACATTAAAAGAAGGAAAGTAAATGCAGCTACAACTGCAAAACAAATATTAGCTAAACACACCATACAACCCAAACAATTATATGAATAATTTGGACTTAGTACCCCACACATGGGTAACCAAACCCACCTGTCCTAACTTGGGATATTCTTAGGGGCTACGCAACCCGCCTAACAAAAAGCATTTATATTTTTATTTAGCGGCCCCTTAAGCTAAACCCCCTATAGAAAGCATGATTAGGCTAATATCAGCCTAACATCCAGACTACACACATACACTCTAACATCTAGTCTATAATTATATATTATAAAATAAGCATACATCAAATAATATGATGCCCTAACATAAAGCTAAAAATGGTGACTTAGTCTAATGTGTGTGAATTAAAGCATGTGTGGTATGTCCTAACTAAGCTTTAGAGTTATAAGTTGCTAAGTGTAAGGGATTTAATTTATAAAGGGGTTGATTTTTCTTTAAGTGATTTGATTAATTTAAAGATTTTACTTAGTGTTTAAGGTGTAGGTTTCTATTTAGTTTATTTTAGGTTTAGGTTTAGGCTTTATTTATTTTAGTTTAGTTTATTTTAGTGTAGGTGTAAGTTTATTTTATTTTTATTTTAGGTTTAGGTTTTTTTACTTTAGGGTTTAGGTTTTATTTATTTATTTTGGTTTAGGGTTTTATTTTATTTTTTAGTTTTATTTTATTTAGGTTTTTATTTTGGTTTTTTTTTAAGTTTAGTTTAGGTTTTATTTATTTTATTTTATTTATTCATTAGTTTATTTTTTTAGGTTTAGGTCAGGTTTAGGTTTTAGTTCAGCATTTTATTTTATTATTTTAATTTATTTAAGTTATTTTATATTTTATTTTTAGGTTTTATTAGGTTTAAGTTTTTAGATTTTTATGGTTTAGTGTTTAGGGGATAGGGTTTAGGGTTTAGGGTTTTAGGGTTTAAGGTTTTTTTTTAGGAGTTTAGGGTTTTGAGTTTTAAGTTTAATTTTAGGTTAAGGTTGTGGGTTTTGAGGGTTTAGGATTTAGGGTTTAGGGTTTGGTGTTTAGGGTTATCTTAGGGTTTAGGGTTTTTTTTATAAAATTAAGTAAAGTGGTAGGTTTAAGTTTATTTAGTTTATTTTTTTATTTGTGTTTTTTCTAATTTTTATTTATTTTACTTTATTTATTTTTATTTAAGTTATTTATTTTAGTTTATTTTTTAGGTTTAGGTTTAGGTTTAAGTTTATTTTTTAGTTGAGTATTATTTAAATTTTATTTTTTCACTTTAAGTTATTAATTTATTCTTTTAGGTTTAGGTTTTACTTTTTTATTTTAGTTTAGTTTATTTTATTTTAGGTTTAGGTTTATTTTATTTTATTTATTTTATTTTTATTTTAGGTTGGTTTTTTAGTTTATGGTTTAGGTTTAGGATTTTATTTAGTTTTCATTTTATTTTATTTTAGTTTTATTTTAGGTTTATTTTATTTTTATTTTATGTTTAGTTTTTATTTTATTTAGGTTTTTCATTGTTTAGTTTATTTTAGGTTTTATTTGTTTTAATTAGTTTATTTTACTTTAGGTTTAGGTTTATTTTATATTGTTTATTTTATGTTTAGGTTTTGTTTAGTTTAGGGAATAGTTTTTTTTGGTTTATTTTTTTAGGTTTAGGTTTTATTTAGTTTTAATTTAATTTTATTTTAAGTATTTTTTTATTTTACGTTGAGGTTTTATTTTATTTAGGTTTTTTTACTTTTATGTTTATTTTATTTTTTAGTTTAGTTTAGGTTTTCATTTATTTTATTTTAGATTAGCTTTTATTTTTTATTTTATTTTATTTTTATTTTTAGGTTTAGGTTTAGGTTTATGTTTAGGTTTTAGTTTAGGTTTTTATTTTATTTTATTTTTTTATTTTATTTGTGTTTAGGTTTTTATATTTATTTTATTTTTAGGTTTTATTTAGTTATGGTTTAGGTTTTAGGGTTTAGGGTTTAGGATTTAGGGTTGCAGGTTTAGGGTTTATGGTTTAGGGTTTAAGGTTAGTTTTAAGGTTTGGGTTTTTTTATTTTATTTTATTTTTTATTTTTTTAAAATACGTAAACTAGCAGGTTTATCTTTATTTAGTTTATTTCTTTTTATTTCTTAGTTTAGTTTATTTATTTTTTATTTAGGTTTATTTTATTTCATTTAGTTTATTGATTTTATCCTAGTTTATTTATTTTTTATTTCCTGCTTTTTTAGTTTGTTTTTTTAGTTTGTAGTTTTTATTATTCTTCAGTTTAGTTTTATTTTATTTTATTTTTTAGGTTTAAGAATTATTTTTTATTTTGTAGGTTGTTTTAGGTTTCTTATTTTATTTTCTTAGTTTCATTTTAAGCATTTATTTTAGGTTTTATTTTAGTTTTTTTATTTTTTTATAGGTTAGTATTTTATATTTAATCATTTTATTTTATTTTATACTAGGTTTATAGTTTGTGCCTATTACTGGTCTTCAGTTTCTGTGCCTTTATTTTTTAGCTTTTAGGCTTTAGTTTATCATTATTTTATTTGTTATTATACCTTTAATTTACATTCATTACTTCTTATCTTTGGCTCATTCCTCCTATTTATATCTTTAGGTCATTCAGGTTTTATTATATATTATCTATTTACATTTTTATTTCTATCTTCAGGCCCAGTCCAGGTCTAGTTTAGGCCTCCCTTATCTTTATTATACACTAGGCTCATGCCTTTTATCATTATTTATTTATCTAGCCTGGGCTCAGTTTAGGGCCTGCAGGCCCAGGCTCCCAGGGTCATGGCTCAGTGCCTGCTCAGTGGCCCAAGCCAGCAGCCCAGGGCCTCAGGGCCTCAGTGGCCTAGGGTCTAGGTCATAGGGCTCAGGCTAGTCAGCCTGTGGCTCAAGCTGTGGCCTGGCCTGGGCGGCTATGGGTTGCCAAAACAGGTTTAGGTTTGCAGGCATACCAGGCTCAGGTTAGCTCAGGGCTAGGATTTAGTTTGGGCTCCTGCCTAGTGGTCCTTCCTTTCTTTAATCAAACCAATCCTTTATTTCATTTAGTTCATTTTTATTTAGTTTGTTAATCTTTATTTTATTTTATGCTTAAGTTTATTTTATTTTATTTAATTATGTTTTATTTAGTTTTAGGTTTATGCAGGTTTATGCTTATTTTAGTTTAGTTTTATTTTATTTTATTTTTAGTTTGGTTTTATTTTTTTATTTTATGTTTATGTTTTATTTTATCTCATTTGATTTAGATTTTAGTTTTTTTAGGTTTTATCTTAGTTTAGTTTAGTTTATTTTTCTTTATTTTATTTTATTTAGTTTTAGGGTTTAGGTTTATTTATCTTTTTAAGTTTGGTTTATTTATTTTAGTTTATAGTTTATTTTAAGTTTAGTTTTATTTTTTTATTTATTTTAGATTTATATTTTAGCTTGGTTTTTTATCTAATTTTTATTTTATGTTATTTTAGGTTTTATTTTATTTTATGTTTGGGTTTTATTTTAGGGTTTGGGATTTTTATTTTAGGTTTAGTGTTAATTTTAGTGTTAGTTTAGTTTTATTTTAGATTAGTTTAAGGTTTGGTTTAGCTGCTTAAGGATTAGTTTTAGGGTTTAGGGTTTTAGGGTTTTTAAGATTTTTAGTGTTTAAGGTTTAGGGTTTAGATTTTAGTTTAGGGTTTAAGGTTTTTTTAATAGAGACGAAATTGATATTCATCATTTCTTCTTTTCAATTTAATCAACCAAGTAGCAAACCAAGTTTTCTAAGATACAAGCGATGACATACATAAAAAAAAAATAGAGATGATGATCAAAACCATAGGTAACTAGAACCATCTCTACCGAAAGAGACACCCATAAGTAGATCTCGACTATTCTTCGCTTCTAGTTCCCATCGAGACCACCTTGCCTCTTGAGTAGTGAAATACTCATATCCCCTAATCTATCCCTCTCTGCCACTACCACTGTAACCTCTATCGCTTCTTCCCTCCATAACCACCATCTCCATATCCACTAGCACCAGAGATCCTTCACCTCTAGATCCCCGCCCATAAGCACCACCTCCATCTCCACCATCATATCCACCAGACTTCAAGTAGGTTGGGGTTTAAGGTATAGTTTTAGGCTTTAGGGTTGGGCTTTTAGAGGGTTTAGGGTTTGATAGCTTTTTTGGGGTTACTAGTGTTTAGATTTATGGTTTAGGGTTTTAGGTTTAGGATTTGTGTGTTTAGTTTAGGGTTTAGGGTTTGGGTTTAGGTTTAGGTTTTATGGTTTGGGGTTGGGGGTTTAGGTTTTAGGGTTTAAAGTTTAAGGTTTAGGGTTTAGCATTTTTAGGGTTTAGGGTTTATGATTTTTATTTATTTATTTTTAATTTTTTTAAATTAAATAAATTAATAGGTTTAGGTTTATTTTTTATTTATTTTAGTTTTTTTATTTTTTATTTTATTTAGGTTCATTTTGTTTTTATTTAGTTTAGTTTATCTATTTTAAGTTTACTTATTTTAGTTTAGCTATTTTTTGTTTTAGGTTATTTTTAAGGTTTAGGTTTAAATTTAGGTTTATTTTTTAGTTTTGTTTTATTTTTATTTTATTTTTTAGGTTTAGGTTTTATTTTTTATATTTAGGTTTAGGTTTAGATTTTTATTTTTATTTTTAGGTTTAGGTTTTAGGTTTTTGGTAAACAAAACCCCTTAAGCCAGAGTAAGGAATTTTACAAGATTGAATTTATTCAAAATCCTCCAAGCTAAAACATAATAAGAAATGGGAATGATATTGTTCCAAAGTTCAATAAAACCATTAGAGGTGTTTTGTTTATTTTTAATAAAATTTCAAACCTCTTTAAGAACGAAATCACCATTGTAAGAGATCTTGAAAGGAATTTGATCAAGTTTATTAGAAAATATAGCAATGTTGTAAAACTTGTCAAAAATACAAATAGGAATGTAGTTTTCAAGTTTGTTTTCATTCTAATTGTTATTAACCCAAAATATTTAACATTGATAGTAGCAGTAGAGTGTGTAGATTAAAGGGAGTCAATAGAGCCATTGCCAATCCAATTATCTTACAAAAAGAAAGAAGAACCCGAATGAATACCCTAAGATATTAAGGATTCAACAACCCATTTAATTGAGCAAAGCCTTTTCAAACCGGAGAGTCACCAACTTTATAAGCACAAATAAGAGGGTGTTTACCTCGGCAATATTTTTCCATCATAAAATTAGCCCAAAGGCTATCATTCTTTCTAAAATTCCACCATAGCATATGAGAGAAGGCAGTCATATCTTCATGAATAGGTTTACAACCAAGACCACCTTCACCTAAAGGACCATATCATTTATGCCAGCATGTCTAATGCATTCTCTTAATAGAATTATTGGATCCCCAAAAAAGATTTATTAAGCAACATCAATTAAGAGTAGAATTAGTGGGAATAATAGTTTGAATCAAATAAAGAGGCATAGAATTGATTTAAACATTTTTGAATTAACTCATAAAAAGATGGGATTATTTGGACCTTTAAATAGGAGCATCCAAGTACTTAAGAGGTTAGTGTTGATGTTTAAAATTAGTGATTTGCTAGATTTGATTGATTTTATTATTAGAGATACTTGAAGAAATAATAAAATAGCTTTTGTTATCATTGATAGAAAGACCACTTTCTCCACCAAATTTATTTAATAGAATCATATCGGTCCATCAATGATAGAATCTATTGCTGGTCCATCAATGAAGACCACTTACAAATGTTCATAGTAATACAATTGTACCAAACTATTTAATAGAACTTTAAGAACTTTAAAAATTTCATCTTCATTAGGCACAATTGTAAGCAAATCATTATTATCATTGGTAATAATAGAAGGAATCCAGTGCGATTTAGAAATAGCTTCATAAGAGCAACTCTTATTAAGCATATTTCTAAAGTAATTAATAACTGAATCCTTTATATCTTTATTCTCCATAATCCATTCTCCATTGGTATCTTTAGTTTTTTTTAATATTATTTAAAGCTCTCTTTTTATTAACCAAAGCATGGAAATACCTAGTATTCCCATCACCATCCATAATATGTTTACTAGTATCTTTTTGATGCAATAAGTCTCTTTCATATTTTGAAAATTAACAAGTTTATCTTTCACCTCAGTCAAGTCCTTAATCTTAGAAGGATTACACATAATAGAGACCTCAAGACGACAAACCATTTTTTCCATATCTTTGGTATTAGCAAAAAGGTTATTAAAATAATGCTTGTTCCACCAACCCAGATTTTGCTTAAGTATTTTAAGCTTAAACCAAAGTCTATTCATCTCCATAATTGATTTATCAAGATGTAAAGGAGCTTTCCAATTGTTAGCCACAACATTAAAAAAATTAATATGCTGAATCCACATGTTCTGAAATCTAAAAGGAGAGAAATTTTTTAATCTATTAGAATTATCTTTAATAGAAATCAAAAGAGGAGCATGATCAGACAAGGTTCTTCTTAAATGATCGACATAAGTAATATGCCATTGAATAATCTAGTGAGTATTAAAAAGAATTTGATCCAACCTTTGTCAAAGTCTAGAGTTTTGCCAAGTATAATTAGAACCTTTAAAACCAATATCAATCAACTTACAATCAAGGATCATATTAAAAAATTCTTCCATGGAATGAATATTAGGAGAGAAACCACCACTTCATTCAGAAGTGAATAAAATAGTGTGGAAATCACCACCTACAAACCAAGGTTTGTTGATAGAGGTAGGAAAATTCCTCAAATTATCCCAAAGAAGATTTCTACCAGATCTAAGTCCAAAACACAATAATCACCATAAGAGATTTGAGCATTGACAACTTGTTGAAAATAATCAAGAATATAAACCACTACAAAGTTATTCCAAAAACACCAAATCTTATTACTAACATTAGAAAAAAATTTATTAAAATCGATCATTCTTGCAACATGGTTAATTTTGTTAGCATGAATAAGAGGCTCTAAAAACTAAGCAAAAAATATCATGTATACAACAAAAATTTCTAATATGGATACAAATAGAGAGGGTATCAAAATCTCTAACATTCCAAACAATAAAATTAAACATAAGGAAATAAAAAGGGTTTAAGAAAAGGTTAATTAAGAGAGGAGAGGGAGGTCGTAGCCGATCTAGTGTTTCATGGCAATTTGGGAGGGAAATTTTGAACATTTTTTTCTCTTTTTAGCATGATAAGTTTGGAACGCATTTTTTTCTCATATAATCATTATCTGAGAAAGATTTAGCAACATTAGTCACAAATTTAGGAGAAAACTCAAAAAATGAGTTCTCCTTCTTTCGAGACATTAGAATTTATTAAAGCCAAATGAGCATCAGGAATAGAAAGAGAGGGAGAAAAACATATTTATTAAAAGGCAAGTGTGAACACCAAGCCCTTCCTCTTCATGACCCAAATTAATAGACAAACCTAAATCTTTATGAGAATTTAAATCATCCAAAATCTGGAAAATATAATCAATTTTTTCAACCTGATTATCATGAGGTATTGAAGCCATATTCTCCATTGAATTTGAGTGATGCATAACATTAATATCCTTATTTATATTCTCAATCAAAGCTTCATTTTCATTAGTCAAAGACATCAAGGATGGAGGATTGAGTCAGAGGAAATAAAATCATCATCCAAAAGTATAGAAAAATTATTATTGTTCACATTAGAAGCCTTCAATTGCACAAAAGAAGTAAAAGGTAAAACAAACTTATTAGGAACATCCATAAATTCCTCTTTTCTGAAGTAGCTTTTTGATATTTAATAGTGATCGGCCTAGGGTTAGGAATACAAGTTTCCTTAACAGGGACTTTCTTTTTTAGGTGAGGATGTATAATGAAACATTTTCAATTATCGTGCTTGTGGATTTTATAGTGAGAACAAAAGATAGAGAAATTTTTAAATTCAATTCTTTCCATATAACCGTAATTTTTAGATCCCAACCACATTTCTTTGGGGTGTTTCTTGGTAATGTCCAACTCAACAAGGATTATAGCCACTAAAAGATGAGATTTTGTAGTTGATTCCTAATCAATTTACAACCACCAAATAAAGCAAATACAAAAAAAAAATAATTGATGGTTAATGAAATAAATTTTCATATTGGGGAGAGAAATCCAAACTAGAATGTCTTTGAATGATTTTGAAGTAGTCGAAGCCAAGTTAGTTGATGCCCTAACAGGATCCATAGGATCCTTCAATTTTCCATTGGGAATCATTGGGGAAGATGCCAAGCCTTGACGTCACTCTAATGAAGACACAAAATAGGCTAGCATCCATCGATTCAAGAAGGAATCTAGTGAGAATCACACAAAATAGCCAACAATAGTAGCCAAAAAGCTGAAAATGAGAGGGGGAAAGGGAAAGAAACAGGACCCAGGGCACCATTTTGTATTTTGGGTTTTAATCAGGGTTTAGGTTTAGTTTAGTTTATGGTTTAGGTTTAGTTTAGGTTTAGGTTTAGTAGGTTTAGGGCCCAGGGCCTGCTAAGATCAGGGCCCAGGTCAGTAGGTTTAGGGCCCAGTGTGGATTTAGCCCAGGGCCCAGTTAGGGTTTAGCTCAGGGCCCAGGGGCCTGTGGGCCCAGGGCCCAGCCCAGGCTTTAGGGCTCAGGCTCAGGGCCAGGGCCCAGGCCCAGGCCTGTGGGCCTAGCCTGGGGCCTAGCCTGGCTGGCCAGTGGCCCAGGGCCATGGCTCAGCTCAGGGCCTAGGGCCCAGGGCCCAGACTCCAGGCCCATGGCTGGCAGCCCAGGGCCCAGGCCTAGGCCCAGCACAGGCAAAAGGGCCCAAGCCCAGGTCATGGCCCAGGTAGCCCAGGGCCCACAGCCCAGGCCCAGCCCCAGCCCAGCTCAGCCCAGTTAGCCCAGAGACTCCAGGGCCCAGCCTGGGCCCAATGTCATGACTCTAGCCTGCTGCCCACCCAGTGGCCCAGGGCCCAGCCTGCTAAGCCCAGGCCCAGGGCCTCAGTCAGGGCCCAGGCTCAGCCCAGCCCAGGCCTGGGCCCAGCTCAGCTCAGCCAGGGCCCAGGCCCAGCCCAGGCCTCAGCCCAGGGCCCCAGGCCCAGGGCCTAGGGCCCAGGATCAGCCCGCCAGCCCAGGGCCTGGGCCTAGCCCAGCCTGAGCCTCAGAGCTCACAGCCCAGCCCAGCTCAGCCTCAGCCAGCCCAGGGCTCAGGGCCCAGTAAGCTCAGCCCAGGGCTCAGGGCCCAGGCCCAGGTTTAGGGCCTAGTAGGTTTAGGCCCAGGGCCCAGGTGGCTCCAGGGTCAGGTTTTAGGTGTGGCCCAGGGTGGAGGGCCCAGAGTGTGGTGGTAGATGGTACAGTAATAGAAGGTTAGGTTTAGGGTTTGGGGTTTAGTTCATAGGGTGGGGAGGGTTTAGCATTTTAGGGTTTTAAGGTGGTTTAGGTTTGTGGTTTTGATTTAGGGAGGGAGTTTAGGGTTTAGGTTTAGGGTTTATGGTTTTTAGGATTTAGGGTTTAGGGTTTTGGTTTAGGATTTAGGTTTTAGTTTAGGGTTTAGGGTTTAAAGTTTTTTTTCAATAGAGAACAAATTCATATTTATATACACCAAACAGTGCACCAAATTTTCTAAGACATAAATGATGACATAGATAAAAAATGATCACGCATAGAGAAAATCAAAAACCTTAGATAACTAGTGTCTCTACTATAAAGACATAGTTCCATAAGCAACAAATTGGATTGGTCATTCTTCGCTTTCTAGCTCCCATCAAAACCTCCCCCACCTCTTGAGTAGCTGGATCAACCATCATATCCTCGATCTATCCCTTCGAGCACCATGGTTGTAACCTTCATCCCTCCTCCCGCCTCCATAACCACCATTGCTCTGACCACCACCTCCATATCCATCAGCACTCCAGATCCCCCACCACCATAGTGATAACCCCGCCTCAGCCTTTGCCTCCACTGCCAGATCTAGATTGAGCCAAGTTAGCATTGATGTTCTCAGAAGGCTCCCATTATTAAGGTTTAGTTTAGGTTAAGGTTTTGTTTATAGGTTTAAGGGTTTAGGTTTATTTTTTATTTATTTAGTTTCTAGTTTAGTTTAGCATTTAGTGGTTTAGTTTATGGTTTAGGTTAGGGTTTAAGATTAGGGTTTAATGAGGGTTTTGGAGGGTTTTAGGTTTAGGTTAGGGTTTAAGGATTAGATTAGGGTTTAGGGTGGGAGTGTCCGTGCTAGGTAGGGTTGGTAGGTACCAGTTTAGGGTTGGTGGGTGGAGGGTGTGATGGTTTAGGGCTCAGTGCCTGGGTTTGGCTCAGCCTAGGTCAGTGGGCCCATGGCCTGTGCCAGTGGGTAGGGTCAGTGGGTTTAGGTTATATTATTATTTTTTTTTTAAAATTAAGTAAACCAGTTTAGGTTATTTACATTTTATTTTATTTTTATTTAGGTTCAATTTTATTTAGTTTATTTTATTTATTTTAGGTTTATTTATCTTTAGTTTAGTTTTACATTTTCAGGTTTTATTTTTTTATTTAGGTCTCATAGGTTTTATTTTATTTTTTTAGGTTGAGGTTTTAGGTTTTTATTTTTGGTTTATTTTAGGTTTTTTTTTTTAGTTTAGGTTTAGGTTTAAGTTTAGTTTATTTTAGGTTTTATTTATTTTAGTTTAATTTATTTTAGTTTAGGTTTATGTTTATTTTATTTTAGGTTTATATATATATATATATTATTTATGGTTTAGGTTTTATTTTAATTAATTTATAGGTTTTATTTTTTTATTTTAGGTTTAGGTTTTTATTTATTTTTTATTTTATTTTATTTTATTTTAGGTATAGTTTTTATTTTATTTAGGGTTTTTCTTTTTAAGTTTAGTTTAGGTTTTAATTTATTTTAGTTTTGTTTTATTTATTTATTTTATATTCATTTTAGGTTTAGGTTTAGTTTTAATTTAGTGTTTATTTATTTTATTTTATTTATTTTATTTTATTTTGGTTTTTTTTATTTATTTAAAAAAATAGGTTTAGGTTTTTATTTTTTATTTAGGGGTTTATGGTTAGTTTAGGATTTTTAGGGTTTAGGGGTTTAGGTTTAGGTTTAGGGTTTAGGTTGTTTTTTTTACTTTGGGGTTTATGATTTTTGGTTTTTTTTATTTTATTTTAAAAGAGAACAAATTCATATTCAACATTTCTTATTTTTGTTTTCATCAACCAAGTAACACACCAAGTTTTCTAAGACACAAGCGATAAAATAGATAAAATATGATGGGTTGATGGTTATGTTCTACTGAAGGTTCCCATTCTTATTTAGGGTTGGGTTTAGGTTTGAGTTTTTTAGGTTTTAGGGTTTCGGTTTCTTTATTAATTTATTTAGTTACTTTAGGTTTAGGTTGAGGGTTTGGGATTCAGGGTTAGGGTTTAGGATTTTTTTATTTCAAAATTAAGTAAACTAGTAGGTTTATGTTTATTTAGTTTTTTTTATTTTATTTTATTTTTATTTTTATTTTTCATTTTAATTTTATTTAGTATTTATTTATATTAGTTTAGTTATTTTTAGTTTAGCTTTTGTATTTTATATTTTTTTATTTTAAGTTTAGCTTTAGGTTTATCTTTTAGTTTAGTTTTATTTTTATTTTATTTCTTAGGTTTAGGTTTAGATTTAGGTTTTTTTTAGGTTTAGGTTTTATGTTGTTATTTTAGGATTTTTTAGGTTTTAATTTTTATTTTAGGCTTTTTATTTTAATTTAATTTTATTTATTTAGTTTAGGTTTAGCTTTAGGTTTAGGTTTATTTATTTTAGTTTATTTTATTTTAGGATTAAGTTTATTTTATTTTTATTTTAGGTTTAGGTTATTTTATTTATTTTTATGATTTTAGGTTTGTTTCTTTATTTAATTTTATTGTTTTATTATTATTTTAGGTTTAGTTTTATTTTATTTAGGTTTATTATTTTATTTTAGTTTAGGTTTTATTTATTATATTTTAGTTTATTTTTAATTATCAATTTATTTTATTTTTTCAAGTTTAGGTTAGATTTAAGTTTTATTTTATTTTATTTTATCTTATTTAGGTTTTAGGTGTGAAGGATTATGGTTTAGGTGGGTTTAGATTTAGTGATGGTTTAGAGTTTAGGGTTTGGGGTTTAGGGTTTAGGTTGGGAGTAGGTTTAAGGGTAGGGTGGTAAGTTTTAACCAGAGAGTGCAGATTTAGTAGGGTTTAGGGTTTGTGGGGTTTAGGGGGTTTAGGGTTTAGTTTAGGGTTGGTGTGGGTTTAGGGTTGTAGGGTTTTAGGTTTTAGGTTTTGGTTATTTTGTTTTAACAAGCAACAAATTCATATCAATATTTCTTCTTTTTGAATTCATCAACCAAGTAACACACCAAGTTTTCTAAGAGACAAGCGATGACATAGATAAAAAAGAGCATGCATAGAGCAAATCAAAAACCCTAGATAACTAGAACCGTCTTTACTATAAAGACATAGTTTCATAAAAAGTAGATCGGATCAGCCATTTTTTAGTTTCTCCAGTTCCAATCAAAACCACCCTGGCCTGTCGAGTAGAGGGTTCCACGATCATATCCTCGATCTCTCCCTCCTCCACCACCAAGGCTGTAACCTTCATTGCTCATCTCACTTCCATAACCACCACTGCTCTGACCACCAGCTCCACATCCACCAGCACCTCCAAATTCCCCACCACCACTGTGATAACTGCCGCCTCCGCCTTCATCTCCACCACAAGATCTAGACTGAGCATGGTTGATGGTGATGTTCCTGCCATCAAGGTTCTGCCCATTCTTAGGGTTTTTTTTAAAAATAATGAAAAGTGGGAGAATTTTATTGCCAAAAAAATAAAGGGATACAAGGTCCTTACAGGAGATGAGTCTCTAAACTATTTTTCAAAGAGCTACAATTAGTCTAAAGAGATAAATCCCCTACTTATTTCAAGAAAACCAAAGTAAAAGAAAGAAAAGACAAAAATTATGAAAGAAACAACACAAAATTCCAAGAAGGGTAGCCAAAGCCATCTATATCTCAAAATCTTCTAAGAGATGCACAAACCACCTACAACCCTAAAACTTTCCACAAACTTGCAAAGAACAAGATGGGGATATGCCTAGAAATAAAGGACAAGCTAAATACACAAAAGGAACAAAATGATAAAATCATAGATAAGGCTCAAGCCCAAGAATCATTCATCTCAAGGGCAACAGATATGAGAGCATCCAAACTTCGTAAGAAGGGTTACAATTACATATGGTGCTACCATCCAAAAGGATAATAGGGAAACATCCTAGCCATCATAAACCAACTTACCTGATTAAACCAAATAGCCAATAGCTAAGAGCTAGCCAAGTTCTAGTATCTATCATCAGGATTAAATAAGTAACTAACTAGCAAAACATTCATCCAAACTAAAGCAAAGCAACCAACCAAACAAGACAATAGCCAAGAAACAACCACCATCAAAGCCACCCAAAATAAACAAAGACCAAAGGTAAAGAATCAAAAATTCTACTACCAACCAACATCGAGTTGAAGCCATCCATCAAGGCCGCCAAGCCAACCATAAGTAGAATCAAAATAGCAACAAAGCCAACAACAACCATAGCCACATATAGGTTCATCCTAGAATAGAAAGAAATGACAAGCCAATGGGCCATCCATCCAACAGGCAAACACCAATAAAAAAAAAAAAAAACCACCAAAAAAGGGGAACAAAAACTAGATGGCAGGTAACAACTCTAGAGAGAGTAACTCAGCCTAAGAAGGAACAAAGCCTATTGCTAGGCTCAACCAATAATCACGATGCCAGATAGCCAAAACCAAAAGAAAAAGGCTGGAAAAAACCATAGCCATCAAGCAACTACCAGCCAATAAACCCTCATAGGAAAAAAAGTGGTTAGGAAAAAAGGCAAGCAAGCAAGCTCTGAAGACTGCCAATCACTAGGCCATCATAAACCCAACACATTAAGAGACTAATAAGAGGAGAGAGCCACCAAAACCAGATGGCATCCAAAGCTCAACAGTATAAACTAGAAAAAATCCTGACCTCCATTAGAAGGAGATACTATTCTTAGGGTTTAGGTTCAGGTTTAAGTTTATTAGGTTTTAAGGTTTATTTTTTAATTATTTAGTTACTTTAGGTTTATGTTTAGGTTTTGGGTTTTGGGGTTTAGGGTTTAGGTAAGGGTTTAGTTTAGGATTTAGGGTTTATTTAGGTTTTAGGTTTAGGTGGTGGTGGTTTAGGGTTTAAGGTTAATGATTTTTGTGTGGTTTAGGTTGTTTGGGGTAGGTGGGGCTTAAGGTTTAGGATTTAGGGTTTTTTAAAATTAAGTAAACCATAGTTTAAGTTTATTTAGTTTATTTTATTTATTTTAGTTTATTTTATTTTATTTATTTAGTGTATTTTTATTTTTATTTAGTTTAATTTATTTATTTTAATTTATGTTTTTATTTTAGTTTATTTTTAATTTTAGGTTTAGGTTTAGGTTTATTTTTAGTTAAGTTTTATTTTATTTTATTTTTTTAGGTTTTATTTTTTATTTTAGGTTTAAGTTTAGGTTTTTTTTATTTTTTAGGTTTACATTTTAGGTTTTATTTTAGGTTTATTTTGGTTTTATTTTTTATCTTTTAGGTTTATTTTAGTTTATTTTATTTAGTATTGGTAGGTCAGGTTTTATTTATTTTAGTTTTGTTTATTTTAGCCAGTTTTGGTTTATTTTATTTATTTATTTATTTTTTTTTTTTGAGTTTAGGTTTTATTTTAAGGTTTATTTTTTTAGGTTTAAGTTTTTGTTTTATTTTATTTTATATTTATTTTACGTTTAGTTTTTATTTTATTTAAATTTTTTATTCAGAGGTTAGTTTATTTTATTTTTAATTTAGTTTAGGTTTTTATTTATCTTATTTTAGTTTAGTTTTTATTTTTTATTTTATTTTATTTTAAAGTTTAGGTTTAGGTTTAGGTTTTAGTTTAAGTTTTATTTTATTTAGATTTAGGTTTTTTATTTATTTTATTTTTAGGTTTTAGTTTAGGTTTAGGTTTATGTTTTGTGTTTTTAGGGTTTTGTGGGGTTTAGGGTTTAGGGTTTAGGTTATATGTTTTAGAGTTTAGGAACAAGGGTTTAGGGTTTTGGGGTTTAGGATTTAGGGATTAGATTTTAGGGTTTAGGGTTTAGGGTTTAGGTTTTATGGTTTAGGGTTTAGGGTTTATGGTTATAGTTTAGGGTTTAGGGTTTAGGGTTCAGGTTGTAGTTTAGGGTTTATGGTTTTGATTTTTTTTAATAGAGAACAAATTTAGATTAAGCATTTCTTATTTTTGATTTCATCTACCAAGTAACACACCAAGTTTTCTAAGACACAAGCGATGCCAGGGATAAAAAATGAGCACGCATAGAGCAAATCAAAAACCCTACATAACTAGAACCGTCCCTACTGTAAAGACACATTTCCATAAGTAGTAGATCGACCATTCTTCAATTTATCTAGTTCAAATCAACCACCTATCGAAAGTAGCAGGATCTACCATCATATCCTCATTCTCCCTCCACCACCAGTGTAACACGCCGGTCCTCCCACCTCTATAACCACCACTACTCCAACCACCACCTCCATATCAACCAACACCTCCAGATCCCCCACCACCACTATGATAATCGTCGCCTCCGCCTTCCCCTCCATCGCTAGATCTAGACTGAGCCTAGTTGATGGTGATGTTCCTACCATCACGGTTCTACCCATTCTAAAGGTTTAGGTTTATTAGGTTTTAAGGTTGAGGTTTATTTTTAAATTTATTTAGTTACTCTAAGTTTAGTTTAAAGTTTGGGGTTTAGAGTTTAGGGTTTAGGGTTAGGGTTTATGGTAAATGGTTAGGGTTTAGAGTTTAGGATTTTAGGTTTTATGTATTTAGGGTTTAGGGTTTATTGTTTTGGCTTTAGGGTTTTGGGTTAGTTTAGGGTTTAGTTTGGGATTTTAGATTTTTTTTGGTTTAGTAGTGTTTAGGGTTTAGGATTTTGTTTAGGGTTTAGGATTGAGGGTTTAGTGTTTTAGGGTTTAGGGTTGTTTAGGGTTTATGGTTGAGGATTTTTTTTGGGGAAAGTTAGAATTTTATTACCATAAAAGGAAATGATACAATATCCTTAAAAGGGGTAATGCTATAAAATTCTATTGCTCTTGGAGCTACAAGAAACCTAGAGAGCTAAACCCCATCTAAGTACATTAGAAAAAGAAAAGAAACCAAAAGAGGAAATACAGTGCCTAAAAAGCATAAGAGAAAAAGACACAGAGTAATACTAAAATAAATCCTGAAAATAGTAAAAGGATGAGTTAGCAGTAGTTCATGATTCCCTTGAGAAAGCAAGATAAGCAAGATCCACAACATCATCACTTGGGTTGACTGAACAATGACCATTTCCTCTATAAAGTTCCAACCTATAAAAAAAATTTGCAAAAAACTACAAAGGCAAAAGTCATAATTAAAAAGGATAAGGATAAAGAGAGGAAAAGGAAAGAGCTTAGAAAGAAAAGGCTCAGGCTCAGTTAGGATCATCTCATTGGGCAACAATAAATATGTGTATCTAAACTTTATAAAGAAGTGTTACAATCATATGTAATGCTACAAACCATAGAGAAGAGGTGAGTAACATCAAAGCCATCATAGCCAACATGCTTGATATAAGCAAACATCTAAGGCCAGTAGTCCAAAGAGTTCTAGATCCAGCACCATTAAACAAAAAGCAATCGACCAACAACCAGGTAGCAGCCAAACGATCAAACAAAAACCACAATAGACTAATCACAATAACCTAAAGAGAGGCTAGAAAAAAGTTAGAACACCAACAATAGCCATTAACCAGATACCAATCCAAACCCCAAACCATGGAAAACTAGAACTAGCCATCAAGAACCAAAACAATGCTAATTAATAGAGAAACAACCAGCAAAACCAAGATAGGAGACCTCAAGCTAAAGTCCCAACAAACAAACCACGGTGAGCAACCATAAATGAGTAAATAGCTCAGAAATGAAACCATCAATTGAAGGAAACATAAGCTGCAACAAGTTCAAATCACCAGAAGATAAAATAACCACACAAAAGAGGGCTAAAGAGAGCCATGAACCACCATAAACCAAAAAGTCCAATACAAAAGGATCAAGAAGGTTCAAAAGGCTCTAGCAAATTGTCAGGTTTAGATTTTAGTTTTAGGGTTCAAGTTTTAGTTTAGGGTTTAAGGTTTTTGGTTTTTATTTTTTTTAATAGAGAACAAATTCAGATTTAATATTTCAACTTCTCAATTTCATCAACCAAGTAACACACTAAGTTTCCTAAGACATAAGTGGTGACATAGATAAAAAATGAGCATACATAGATCAAATCAAAGACTTCAGATAACTAGAACCGTCTCTACCAGAAAGACACAGCCCATAAGCAAATAATTGTTGTTCTTCGCTTTCGCCATCGTAACCACCCGCCTCTCTCAAGTTGTGGGATCCACCATCATATCCCTAATCTCTCCCTACGCCACCACCACGGCTGTAACCTCCATCACTCCTCCCGTCTCCATAAACACCATTGCTCTGACCACCACCTCCATATTCACCAACACCTCTAAATTCCCCACCACCACTATGATAACCACCACCTCCGCCTTCGCCTCCACCGCCAGATATAGATTGAGCCTGGTTGACGGTGATGTTCTTGTTGTCAGGGTTCTACCCATTCTTAGGGTTTAGGTTTAGGTTTATTAGGCTTTAGGGTTTAGGTTTATTTTTTAATTTATTTAGTTACTTTAGGTTTAGGTTTAGGGTTTGGGGTTTAGGGTTTGGGGGTTTAGGTAGGGTTAGGATTTAGGGTTTTGGGTTTAGGGATTAAGGTTTATGCTTTAGGTTTAGGGTTTAGGTCAGGGCATAGGGTTTTATATGGAGGTAGGTTGTAGGGTTTAGGATTTAGGATTAGTTTAGTGTTTAGGATTGGTTTTTAAGTAAACCGATAGGTTTAGGTATTTAATATATTTAGTTTATTTATAATTTATTTTAGTTTACTTTATTTTTTTTTTAGGTTTTATTTTTATTTACTTTAGTTTTTTTATTTAGTTTAGGTTTTTTATTTTAGTTTATTTTTTTGGTTTAGGTTTAGGTTTATTTTTTAGTTGAGTTTTATTTTTATTATATTTTTAGGTTTAGGTTTAGGATTTAATTTTTTTTTTGTTTAAGTTATAGGATTTTATTTTAGGTTATACTTTTTGATTTTGTTTTTCAGTTTAGGTTTAGGTTTATTTTTAGTTTATTTTATTTTATTTAGATTTTGTTTAGGTTTAAGTTTAGGTTTAGGTTTTATTTATTTCAGTTTAGTTTATTTTAGTTTATGTTTATTTTATTTATTTTATTTTATTTTTATTTTAGGTTTAGGTTTTGTTTTAGTTTAGGGTTTAAGTTTTATTTTTTATTTATTTTTTGTTTATATCTTAGGTTTAAGTTTTTATTTAATTTTTATTTTATTTTATTTTAAGTTTATTTTATTATGCTTTAGGTTTAGATTTTATTTTATTTAGTTTAGTTTGAGTTTATGTTCTTTTCTTTTTTATTTTTATTTATTTTATTTATTATTATTATTATTATTATTATTATTATTATTATTATTATTTTTTAGGTTTATCTTTTAGTTTAGGTTTTTATTTTATTTTACTTATTTATTTTATTTTGTATTAGGTTTTTTATTTATTTGATTTTTAGGTTTTATTTAGCTTAATTTTAGGTTTCCGGGATTTTAGGGTTTAGGGTTTAACGTTTAGGGCTTAGGGTTTAGGGTTTAGGGGTTTTTTAAGAAAACCCATAGAGGGGAGAATTTTACTGCCACAAAGAAAGGAGCACAAGTTCCTTAAGAGGGAAAATTTTCTTAGTTATTGCTGAAAGAGCTACATTCAACCTATAGAGAAAAATCCCCTATCTAATACAACCAAAGAAAGCAAATAAAAACATAAACAAAAGAAATAAAAGACCAAATAATAACTAAGCAACAACACAGTAAATAGGAGGATCACCAAAGCCTACTACTAGAATCAGAAGTCTTTTGAGAGTTGCACAATCAAAATCTAGGATCCGAAACCTGCAAAGAACCTGTAAAGAATCTCGTAAGCAACTAGAAGATGTAATTAGCAGAGCTAGAGAAAGTCATGCTTAAGCACATAATAAAGAGCAATTTAAGAGAAAATTTCAAATAAGGCTCAGGCTTAGTCACCTTCATCTTAGGTGCAACCACAAATGTGAGCATCCAGACTTCAAAAGAAGGGTTATAATCACATATGCTGCTACAAGCCAAAAGATAATAGGGAAATCATCCAAGCCATCATCGCCCACTTACCAAGATGAAGGAAATCTGCCAAAGAGTGAAAGTCAACAATTCTCTAGTACCTACTGCCCAAGCAATAGAAATAGCTGGCCCACAAATCACCCAGTCGACTAAAGGCCACCAAGCCCGAAAGGAAGTAGCATCAACAAAACCACCACAGCAAAAATAAAATATCAGCTACTAATATTTCACCTTGAAAGAAAATCCACCATGGATAGGAACCAAACCCACTAGTGTCACCAGACAACCACAAGCAACAACCCAAAAAAAATAACAACCTACAACTAGCACCAAGAAACCAACAATTCCAAACTAGATCGAAGAACAAGGCCAACACTTACAAGAACCACCGCCTCAGACAAGAGAGGCAAGAAAAAAAGGCCACAATACCTCCATCAGAGATAGAAAGACAGCCACAGGAAAATAGCAGCACTAGAGAGAGGAAGAAGAACCCATGAAGAGACTAAAGGTCCATCCAAAAAACACCAAAAAATCACCACTAAGAGCAGCAAAAAAAATAGCCAAGCCCACCCTACCAATCAAGAGGCAAGACACAAGAAATAAAGGGAGCCAAAGAAACCAAAAGTAGTCCAAATCCTCAACCAAAATAATAGACCAAGCCAATAGCACTCAAGGAAAAAACATCAGCCACCCAACTGAGCAAACAACAAAAATCTGCAACCAACAAACAACCACCATAAGGCCAAAAAATAAAACAAAGAAAAACCACGAAAAAGGCAACCCTACCAGCTAACAATAGTTCAGAAAGAAAACTAAAAAAAACTAACCAAACCAATCAACACAACCAACCAAACCAGCCACCCAACTAATTAACAAAGCAATAGATGAGCCAACTCTGATAAAGAAGCATCCAGTCTAAAGGGGAGGCAATCCCAACATAGAGAAAGATATGCATAGTGACAAACCAATAGGAAGCCACCAAAAACAACCATGAACCAAATGGTAATTACCCAACCAGACAAAAAGCCATAGCCTGGGAGGACCACCCAACCACTAACAGCCAACCAGAGTGGAAAGAAAAATAGGCCAAGGCCCCTTCCAGACTCTAGGGATAAAAAACCAATACCATAGAGAAAATAGATTACTAACGACCACAAATCAGCACCCTTCCAGCAACAAGGTAATAGAGAAACTAATAAACAAAAGCCACCAAGCCTAAAAGAATGAGGAGACAAAACCACCAAAAGGCCTAGCACAAACTCAAGAGTGAGATCAACAAGAGCCATCAAATGATAGCCACCTAGACCGAGGGTAAGAAGAAACAACATCACCCACCAAGCCTAAAAATAGTATCAAAAAACCTTCCTAAGTAAAAAATATCTAGCCAAAACCAGAGGCAAAACTAGTACAAATTAAGATAAGGGAAAAGCCAAAAGTAGGTAGAGGCATAACCTAAAAGGAGGCCACCACAAGTTCAAGGAAGCACTTAAAGAAACAATTGACATTGAGATCCCTAAATAAAATACCAATGAGAGAACACCTCTTTAACAACAGAGGTCAACAACCAACCACTACCTCAAAGAGATCTCCCAAATATTATAACACAAACCGACAAGGGAGTGAACCAACAAGAGGAATGCAAAGCAAAATGAAAATGCACACAAAGAAAAACATAGGAAAACTAAAAAACACAAAGCAAAATTAATTTATGAGATAAAGTATTCCAGTGTTATTCAGATTAACCAAGCCTCTCAATTGTCTAGGTAAATTAAGATGATCATAAAGTGTAAGATTATTTAATTTAGCACCAAGATTAGCTAGAAAATCTACGCAAGAATTTCCTTCACGCCAATCGTGAGAAATTTTAAAGCATACTTAAGAGAGGAGTGTTCTAGCATGATTAAGAAGATTGAATAAATCATTCCCCATATTAGTGGAAGTCAAGATGTCAATGAGTAAAAGAGCATCAAGTTCAATCCAAATATTGAAGAAAACTTTTTGCAAACAAATTTCAATAGCTTTGTTTACAACCATTAATTCAGCATAGATAATAGAACAAGCTTTAAGTGGATAAGCAAAAGCACAAATGACATTACCTTCAAAATCCATAAAAAAACCACCACAACCAAATGTATTTTGAGAGATGGAGCCATCAATATTAATTTTAATAATATTATTATGTGGTTTTATCCAATATATAATCCTATCTTCTTTACAGAAGGTGATCTTAGGAAGGTAAAGACCCAATTTTTTGGGCACAAATTTGCAACCCCCAAAATGTGTGTTACTAATTAAATTAACATTAAATAATGCATGAATTTTTTTCTTCTAGCAATAATCCTTTTATGATTCATAAGAATACCATGATATTTAGCATCATTTCTATCCATCCATATGAACCAAATAAGCATCATGGAAATTAAATCTTTGATATGACCATTCAAAGTTTTGTGGAAATAGGCTTCAAGAAGTTGATATAAAGAAAGAAAGCCATGTAAATGGTTAGTATTAAAAAGATCATACCAAACCCATAATTTGGAGGCAATAGCACCATTGAAAAAACTTGATTAACATTTTCACATGAAAACAACAATAACATTTGAAGGTAAATGAAATCTTTATCCTAGAGCAAGGAATCAACCAATGAAGTTCTTTAGAATTCTCTAAGTAAGGATAGAATAAAAGATAGGGATGATATTATTCCAATGTTTAATAAATACATTAGAAGAAATATGAGCGTTTCTAATATAATTCCAATCATCTTTAAGAATAAAATCACCATTATAAGACAGCTTAAAAAGAATTTGATCAAGCTTGTAGGAAAGGATAGGAATATCACTAAATTAATCAAAAAGAGAGATAAGAATAAATTAGTTAAGTTTACTATCATTCCACTTATTATTAAGCCAAAATGAGTTAACTTTAGTAGTAGCAGTAGAATGGGTAGATAAATAAGAATCAATAGAGCCACCACCAATCCAATTGTCTTGCTAAAAGAAAGATCTCAATTTATACCGAGATATCAAGATTCAGCCTCTCATTTAATTAAGTAAATCCTTTTCCAAACTGGGGAGTCACCAACTTTATAAGTACATATTAGAGGGTGCTTACCCTGGCAGTATTTAGCTGTCATAAAATTAGCCCAGAGGCTATCTTTTTTTCTAAATTCCACCAGAGTTTATGGGAGAAGGCAGTCCACCTTCATCCAAATCACCAGGGTTTAGGTTTTTTCTTTAGTGTTTACAGTTTAGGGTTTTAGGGTTTAGGGTGGGGCATGGGTTTAGTTTGGGGGTTTAGGGTTTAGGGTTTAGGGGTTTAAGGTAGGATTTAGGTTTTTAAAAAGTTTAGAGTTTAGGGTTTAATGTTAGGAAGGGTTTAGGTTTAGGTGGGGGTTTAGGTTTAGGGTCATACAGGGTTTTATGGTAGGGTGCAGGTAGGGTTATAGGTAGGGTTTAGGTTTAGGGTTAGGGTTTTATTTTATTTTTTAATTTAATTTTTTATTTTTTAAATTAAGCAAAAATGGTATGTTTAGGTTTATTTAGTTTACTTTTATTTATTTTTTATTTTTATTTTATTTTATATTATGTTTATTATTTTATTTAGTTTAACCCATTTTATTTTAGTTTATGTTTTTATCTTAGTTTATTTTTAGGTTTCATTTAAGTTTAGTTTTTTAGTTTAGTTTTTTAATTTTATTATTTTGGTGTAGGTTTTATTTTATTTTAGGTTTAGTTTAAGTTTTTTATTTTATTTTAGTTTTAGGTTTTAGATTTATTTTAGGTTTTATTTTTAGTTTAGGTTTAAGTTTATTTTAGTTTAGTTTATTTTATTTAGTTTAGGTTTAGGTGTAGGTTTAGTTTATTTAGGTTTAGGTTTAAGTTTATTTATTTTAGTTTAGTTAATCTTAGTTTAGGTATAGTTTATTTTATTTTACTTTAGGTGTAGGTTTTAGTTAAGGTTATTTCTTTTAGGTTTATTTTAGGTTTAGGTTTTATGAGTTTTATCTTATTTTATTTTATTTTAGTTTAATTTATTTCATTTTAGGTTTAGTTTTATTTTTTTAGGTTTTATTTTAGTTTAGTTTAGGTTTTATTTATTTTATTTTAGTTTAGTTTTTTTTTAATTTTATCTTCTTTGGTTTAGGTTTTTTGTGTAAGTTTTAGTTTATGTTTTATTTTATTTTATTTTTTATTCTTTTTGTTTAGGTTTTCTATTTATTTTTTAGGTTTTATTTAGTTTAGGTTTTAGCTTTAAGGTTGGGTTAGTTTAGTGTTTAGGGTTTAGGATTTAGGGTTTTAGGGTTTTGGGTTTTATTTTTATATTTTGGGGTATAGGGTTTAGGGTTTAGGTTTATGGTTTAGGGTTTAGAGTTTTAGTGTTTATGGTTTAAGATTTAGAGTTTAGGGTCTAGGGTTTTTAGGGTTTAGGGTTTTGGGTTTTGGGTTTAGCTTTTAGGTTTAGGGTTCAAGTTTTAGTTTAGGGTTTAGGGTTTTGGTTTTTTTTAATAGAGAATAAATTTAGATTCAACATTTCTTTTATTTGAATTCATCAACCAAGTAAATCAGCAAGTTTTCTAAGACATAAATGATGACATAGATAAAAAATGAGCACGCATAGGGTAGATTAAAAACCCTAGATAACTAGAACTGTTTCTACTGTAAAGACACAGTTCTAAAAGTAGCATATCGGATCAATTATTTTTTAGTTTCTCTAGTTCCCCTCAAAACCACCCAAGCCCCTACAGTAGCAGGATCCACCATCATATCCCCGATCTCTCCCTCAGCCACCACCACGGCTCTAACCTCTATCTCTCCTCCCACCTCCATAACCACCACTGCTCTGACCACTACCTCCTTATCCACCCGCACTCTAGATGCCACCCCACAATGATAACCACGCACCTCCACTACCATATATCTAGATGAAGCCACGGATGTTCCTGCCATCAAGGTTCTACCCATTCTTAGGGTTTTTATTTTAAAATCAAAAGTGGAGAATTTTATTGCCAAAAAGAAAGGGAAACAAGGTCCTTAAAGGGGATAAATCTCAAAACTATTGCTCAAAGTACTACAATTGCCTAAAGAGATAAATTTCCTACCTATTATAAGAAAACCATAGCAAAATAAAAAAAAGATAAAAACTAAGAAAGAAATAGCACAAAATTCCAAGAAGGGCAACCGATGCCATCTATATCCCGAAATCTTCTAAGAGATGCACAAGCCACCTACAGCTCTAAAACCTACCACAAACCTACAAAGAACTTAAGAGAGAGATAAACATCTAAAAATAAGGACAAGCTAAGTACACAAAAGAAACAAAATGATAAAAATCTTAGATAAGGCTTAGGCTCAGTCACATTCATCTCAAGGGGCAATAGGATATGTGAGCATCCAAACTTCAGAAGATGGGTTAAAATCACTTATGGTGCTACCAACCAAAAGGATAATAGGGAAACATCCCAGCCATCATAACCAACTTACCTCGCTTAAACCAAATAGCCAAGAAGAGCTCGCCAAGTTCCAGTATATCATCGATTAAATATACAACTAACTAGTAAAACATTCAGCCAAACCAAAGCAAAGAAACCAGCCCAACAAGACAACAACCAAGAAACTACCACCATCAAAGGCACCCAAAACAAATAAAGATCAAAGGTAAAGAACAAAAAATTCTTCAAATCCACCAACCAACAACACAGCTGCAAAAAGCTATCAAGGCCACCCAACCAACCATAACAACAGGAATCAACAGAAATAACAGAGATAGGAATAGCCAAACATACAGGTTCATCCTACAACAGAAAGAAACAACAAGCTAATGAGCCATCCAGCCAATAGGAAAACACCACCAAAAACCACTAGAAAAGGTGAACAAAAACTAGATGGCAAGTAACAGCTCTACAAAGAGTAACTCAGCCCAGGAAGAAATAAAGCCCACAACTAGGCCCAACTAATAATCAGGATGCTAGATAGCCAAAACCAAAATAAAAAGGCTAGAAAAAACCATAGCCACCAAGCAACCACCAGTCAATAAACCCTCATAGGAAAAAAAGGAGGCTAGGAAAAAAGGCAAACAAGAAAGCTCCCAAGCATGCTAAAGACCTTGCCATCCTAAAACCAACACAGCAGGAGACCAACAAGAGGAGAGAGCCACCAAAACCGTAGGGCAACTAAAGCTTAACAGTACCAATTAGAAGCAATCTCGACCTTCATTGGAAGGAGATATCAATCTTAGAGTTTAGGTTTAGGTTTATTAGGTTTTAGGGTTTGGGTTTATTTTTAAATTTAATTAGTTACTTTAGGTTTAGATTTAGGGTTTGGGGTTTAAGGTTTAGGGTTTAGGGTTATGGTTTAGGGTTTAGGGTTTAGGGTTAGGGTTTAGGGTTTGGGGTTTAGGGTTTAGGTCAGGGTTTAGGTTTAGGTGTGCTCAGGTGTTTATGCTTCTGTCCGTGGTGGCTGTCAGGCTCACTGCCATGGCCAGGGTTTAGGGCTCACTATTTTTGGTTTAGAGTTTAGGGTCAGTGGTCAGGCCCATGGTAGTGGCTCAGGATTTAGGTTTAGGGAGTGTTGTGGTGTTAGGGCTCAGTGATGGTTTAGGGTTTAGTGTTTAGGATCTTTGAGTTTATGGTTTTTTAAAAAAAAACCACAAACCAAGAGTAGGTAATTTAGTTTATTTTTATTTATTTTAGTATTATATTTTTTATTTTTTTATTTATTTTATTTTTTATTTTATTTTATTTATTTATTTAGTTTATTTTTATTTTAGTTTATTTTAAATTAGGTTTAGGTTTATTTTTTTTGGTTTGAGTTTTATTTTATTTATTTAGGTTTAGGTTTTATTTTTTATTTTTAGGTTCATGTTTAGGTTTTATTTTATTTTTTAGGTTATTTTAGTTTTATTTGGTTTGTTTTAGGTTTTATTTTTTTTACTTTTAAGTTCAGTTTATTTTATTTTATTTACTTTAGGTTTAGTTGTAGGTTTTATTTATTTTAGTTTAATTTATTTTAGTTTAGGTTTAAGTTTATTTTATTTTGTTTACTTTATTTTTATTTTTATTTAGGGTTTAGGTTTTATTTTAAGGTTTATTTCTTAGGTTTAGGTTTTTATTTTATTTTATTTTAGGTTTATTTTATTTTATTTTACATTTAGTTTTTATTTTATTTAAGTATTTTATTCTTAGGCTTATTTTATTTTTTTTAGTTTAGTTTAGGTTTTTATTTATTTTATTTTAATTTTGTTTTATTTTTTTTTTATTTTATTTTATTTTTAGGTTTAGGTTTAGGTTTAAGTTTTAGTTTAGGTTTTTATTTTATTTAGATTTAGGTTTTTTATTTATTTTATTTTTAGTTTTTTATCCATATGTTAGGTTTAGGTTTTAAGATTTTTAGGGTCCAAGGTTTAGGGTTTAGGTTTAGGGTTTGGGCTTTAAGCTTTTAGGGTTTAGGATTTAAGGTTTAGGTATGTAGGTTTTAGGGTTTAGGGATTAGGGTTTAGCATTTTAGGGTTTAGGGTTTTGGGTTTGCAGTTGTAGGTTTAGGGTTCAGGTTTTAGTTTAGGGTTTAGGGTTTTTGGTTTTTTTAATAGAGAATAAATTTTGATTTAGCATTTCTTATTTTTGATTTCATCAACGAAGTAACACACCAAGTTTTCTAATAGAGAAGTGATGACATCGATAAAATTGAGCATGCATAGCAAATCAAAACCCTAGATAACTAGAACTATCTACTATAAAGACATAGTTTCATAAGTTGCATCGGATGGCCGTTTCTTCTAGTTCCCATCAACCACCGCCTCGAGTAGGGAACCACCATCATATCCCTGATCTCTCCCTCCTCCACTACGAAGGTTGTAACTTCCATTACTCCACTCGCTTCCATAACCACCATTGCTCTGAATACCACCTCCATATCCAACAACACCTCTAGATCCCCCACCACCATTGCGATAACCACTACCTCCACCTTTGCCTCCACCACCGATCTAGACTAAGCCCGGTTGATGGTGATGTTCATACCTCAAGATTCCCATTCTTAAGGTTTAGGTTTAGGTTTATTTTAATTTATTTAGTTACTTTAGGTTTAAGGTTTGGTTTTAGATTTTAGGTTTAGGGTTTAGAATTTAGGTTTTATGTTTTTAGGGTTTAGGGTTACGGATTAGGGTTTAGCATTTAGGGTTTAGTGTTTAGGCTTTAGGGTTTAGGGTTTACAGTTTTAGAGTTTTGTGTTTAGGTTTTTGGGTTTAGTGTTTAGGGTTTAGGGTTTAGGGTTTAGGGTTAGGGTTTAGGGTTTAGGGTATTATTTTTTTTGGAAAGTTAGAATTTTATTACCAGAAAAGGAAAAGAAATAATGTCCTTAAAAGGGGTAAAGCTCTAAAATTCTACTGCTATCAGAGCTACAATAAACCTACAGAGCTAAACCTCTATCTAAGTACATTAGAAAAAGAAAAGAAAATAAAATGCAAATACAGTGCTTAAAAAGCATAAGAGAAAAAGACACAAAGTAAGACAAACAAATCTTGGAAATAGTAAAAGGATGAGTCTGTAGTAGTTCATGATTCCTTTGAAAAAGTCTGATAAGCAAGATCCACAAAGAACATCACTTTGATTGAGCAATGACCATTCCCTGCAAAGTTTCAAACTAAAATAAATCTACAAAACACTACAAAGGCAAAATTCATAGCTAAAATGGATAAGGATAAAGAGAGGAAAAGGAAAGAGTTTAGAAAGAGAAGGATCAAGCTAGTTAGGATCATCTCAAGGGAAACAATACATATGAGCATCCAAACTTCATAAAGAATGGTCACAATCATATGTAATGCTACCAACCTGAGAGAATATGTGAGTAACATTAAAGACATCATAGCTAGCATACTTGATACAAGTAAACTTCCAAGGCCAACAATCCATAGAGTTCCAGATCCAACACCATTAAACAAAAAGCAACCGACCAATAACTAGCTAACAGCCAAACCACCAAACAAAAACCACAATAGACTAATCAAAATAACCCATAAAGAGGCTAGAACAAAGTTAGAACACCAACAATAGCCATTAACCAAATACCCATCCAAGCTCTAAACTAAGGAAAACTAGAACCAACCATCACAATGCACCAGACTAATGCCAATTAATTAAAAAAGAACCAACAAAACTAAGATAGGATCCCTCAATAAAAAGCCCCAACAACTAGCAATCAGCAAGCCAAACCAAGTTGAGCAACCACAAATGACTAAATAGCTCATAAATGGAACCATCAACTGAAGGAAACATAACCTGCAGCTAGTGAAAATCACTAGAAGATAAAAAAACTACACAAAAGGGGGCCAAAAGCCACCAACCACCGAAAACCAAAAGTTCAATCTAAAATGATTAACAAAGGTTCAGCCAGCACAGCAAAATGCTATAGCAAGTTGTCAGGTTTAGGTTTTAGGTTTATGATTTAAGTTTTAGTTTAATGTTTAGGTTTTTTTGGCTTTTTTTACAGAGAACAAATTCAGATTCAACATTTCTTTTTTTGGATTTCATCAACCAAGTAACACACCAAGTTCTCTAAGACACAAGTGATGACATAGATAAAAAATGAGCATGCATAGAGAAAATCAAAAATCCTAGATAACTAGAACCGTCTCTACTATAAAGAAATAGTTCTATTAGCAGATCAGAATGGTTGTTTTTCAGTTTCTTCAATTCTCATTAGAAACACCCTGGCCTCTTGAGTAACAAGATCCACCATCATATCCCTGATCTCTCCCTCTGCCACCACCATGGTTGTAACCTTCATCACTTCTCCCACCTCCAAAACCACCACTGCTCTAACCACCACCTCCATATCCACTAGCACCTCCATATCCTCCAAAACCACTGTGATAACCATCACCTCTGCCTTCGCCTCCACAACCAGATCTAGACTGAGCCTGGTTGACAATGATGTTCCTCAAGGCTTTGCCCATTCTTAGGGTTTAGGCTTTGGATTATGCTTCTTAAGTTTTAAGGTTTAGGTTTATTTTTTTAATTATTTAGTTACTTTAGGTTTAGGATTAAGATTTGTGGTTTAGGGTTTAGGGTTTAGGGTTTATGGTTTCAGTTTTAAGGTTTTGGATTTTAGGTTCTATGCTTTTATGGTTTAAGGTTATGGATTTGGGTTTCATGTTTAGGGTTTTGGGTTTAGTGATTAGGGTTTATGATTTTTAGGTGGGTTTAGGGTTTAGGGTAGTTTAGGTTTATGGTTTAGGGTTTAGGGTTTAAACTGTTTAAGTTTAGGTTTATTTTGTAAATTTAGTTTATTTATTATTTATTTTGGTTTACTTTATTTATTATTTTTATTTAGGCTTATTTATTATTTATTATTTAGTTTAGTTTTCTTATTTTAGTTTAGGTTTTTTATTTTAGTTTATTTTAGGTTTAGGTTTAGTTTATTTTTAGTTGAGTTTTTATTTTATTTTAGGTTTAGGTTTGATTTTATTTTATTTTTTTAGGTTTATGTCTAAGATTTTATTTTAGGATTATCTTTAGATTTATTTTTTAGTCAGGTCAGGGTTTAGGTCAGGGAGGTTAGGGTGTGGCTCAGGGTTCAGTAGGGTAATGTGGTGGGGTAGGCTCAGGGCCCAGTTAGGTTTAAGGTGGGCCTGTGGCCTAGTTTAGGGTTTTTTAGTTTAGGGATTAGCTTAGGGTTTATGGTTAGTTTAGGGTCAATTTTAATGTAGGTTTAGGATTTTTTAGGTTTGGGGTGGTCTTTTAGGGTTTGGGGATTAACGTTTAAGGCTTTTATTAAAAATTAGTAAACATGTGTTTATGTTTATTTAGTTTATTTTATATTTTATTTAGGTTTATTTTTTGTTTATTTATTTTATGTTTATTTATTTTAGTTTAGGTTTATTTATTTTAGTTTATTTTTTATGTTTAAGTTTAGGTTTTTATTTCATTTTTATTTGATTTTATTTTTGGTTTATTTTATTTTTATTTTACATTTAATTTTTATTTTATTTAGGTTTTTTATTCTTAGGTTTATTTTATTTTTAAGTTTAGTTTAAGTTTTTATTTATTTTATTTTAGTTTATTATTATTAGTTTATTTTTTTCCTTTTAGGTTTAGGTTAGGTTTTAGTTTAAGCTTTAATTTAATTTTATTATTTTATTTTATTTAGGTTTAGGTTTTTTGAATATTTTTATTTTAGCTTTTTTTGCACTTTAGGTTTTAGGTAGTTTTGGTTGGTTTTGGCCTTGGGTTTGGGTTTAAGATTTAGGGGTTTAGGGTGGGTTTAGTGTTTAGGGTGTGGTAGTTAAGGATTAGGTGTGGGTTTAGGATTTAGTGTAGGCTTTGTGGTTTAGAGTGCTTGGTTAGCTTAGGGTGTTTTTTTAAAATTAAGCAAACCATTATGTTTAGGTTTATTTTATTTATTATTTATTTATTTAGTTTATTTTTATATTTAATTTTTATTTAGTTTAGTTTATTTATTTTAATTTAGGTTCATTATTTTAGTTTATTTTCTAGGTTTAGGTTTAGGTTTATGTTTATTTTTTATTTTAGTTTTATTTTTATTTTATTTTTTAAGTATAAGTTTTATTTTTATTAATTTTAGCTTTAAGTTTAGGTTTAGGGTTTTATTTTATTTTTATAGGTTTAGGTTTTAAGATTTTATTTTAGATTTATTAGGCTTTTTTTAGTTTAGATTTAGGTTTATTTTAGTTTATTTAATTTTATTTAGTTTAGTTTAGGTTTAGGTTTAGGATTAGGTTTTATTTATTTTAGTTTAGTTTATTTTAGTTTAGTTTAGGTTTATTTTATTTTGTTTATTTAATTTTAAGTTTTTTGTTTAGGGTAGGGTTTTAATTTATTTTAGGTTTTACTTTTAGGTTTAAAATTTTATTTAGTTTTTATTTTATTTTATTTTAGGTTTATTTTATTTTTATTTTAAGTTTAGTTTTTATTTTGTTTAGATTTTTGATTCTTAGGTTTATTTTAGCTTAACTTTAGGTTTATTTTATTATATTTAGGTTTAGGTTTATTTTATTTATTGTATGTATAGGTTTTAGTTTAGGGTTGGGTTTTATTTATTTTATGATTTTTTAAAGTTTATTTTCTAGGTTTATTTTATTATTTTTTAGGCTTATTTCATTTTATTTTTAGGTTTTTATTTTACTTTATTTTATTTTAGTTTAGCATTTTATTTTATTTTATTTTAATTTTATTTTTATTTTTTTTAGGATTAGGTTTAGGTTTAGGCTCTATTTTATTTTATTTATTTATATATTTAGATTTAGGTTTTATTTATTTATCTTATAGGTTTATTTAGTTTAGCCAGTTTTTAATCTTTGGTTTAGGGTCAGTGGCCTGGAGCCAGGATCTGGGGGCCTAGTTTAGGGTTGCAAGTATGGTCAGTTTAGGGCCTAGTGGCCTGGGTCTTTGGGCTCAGGGCCCAGGACTCATGGTTTGGGTTAGGGCCTGGGGTAGTTTAGGCTCAGTTTGGGCAGTTTGTAGTGGCCTAGGGAGAGTTAGGGTAGTGTATTTGTGGCTCAGGGTTTAGGTTTAGTGGGTTGTTTTACATGGTTAGGGTTGGGTTTTCTATTTTGTTTATTTTTTTATTTTTTAAAATTAAGTAAACCAGTAGGTTTAGTTTATTTATTTTATTTTATTTATTTATTTTATATTTATTTAATTTAGTATTTATTTTTTATTTTTTTAGTTTAATTTTATTTTATTTTTTAGGTTTAAGTTTTATTTTTTATTTTTGGGTTTAGTTTAAGTTTTATTTAATATTTAGGTATAGGTTTTAGGTTTTATTTTAGGTTTATTTATAGGTTTATTTTTTTTTTTAGGTTTAGGTTGATTTTAGTTTATTTTATTTTATTTAGTTTAGGTTTTGGTTTTGTTTATTTTAAGTTTAGGTTTAGGTTTTATTTATTTTAGTTTAGTTTATTTTAGTGTTGGTTTAGGTTTATTTTGTATTTATTTTAGGTTTAGATTTTTATTTTAGCTTAGGGTTTAGAATTTATTTTTTATTTATTTTTAGGTTTTATTTTCTAGGATTAGGTTTTTATTTAGTTTTTATTTTATTTTATTTTAGGTTAATTTTTATTTTATTTTAGGTTTAATTTTTATTTTATCTAGGTTTTTTCTTTTTTAGTTTAGTTTAGGTTTTTATTTATTTTATTTTAATTTTGTTTTTATTTTTTTATTTTATTTACTTTTTGGTTTAGGTTTAAGTTTAGGTTCATTTTATTTTATTTAGGTTTAATTATTTTTATTTTATTTAGGTTTAGGTTTTTTATTTATTTTGTTTTTAGGTTTTATTTAGTTTATGTTTAGGTTTATTTTTAGTTTATTTTATTTTATTTGTACTTTTTATTTTGTTTTATTATTTATTTATTTTTAGGTTTTATTTTTAGTTTTAAATATTTATTTATTTATTATTTTATTTTATTTTATGTTTATTTTAATTTTATCTTACTTTTAGTTTTTATTTTATTTAGTTTTTTTCATCTTTTGATTTATTTAATGTTTTAATTTAATTTAGGTTTTTATTTATTTTGATTTATTTTAATTTATGTTTTAGATTTATGGTTTAGGGTTTGGGGTGGGGTTTAGGTTGTTAGGTGTGGTAGTTAAGGTTTAGGTTTAGGCCCAGGGTTTAGGGTTTTGGATTTAGGTTTAGTGTCAGAAGAAGGTTAGACTTTGGGTTTAGGATTTAGTGTTTAAGGTTAGGTTGTGGAAGTGTTTAAGTGTTAGTTTAGGTTTAGGGTTTTTGGGTTTAGCTGAGTTTGGATTTGGTTTTGGGGTTAGGGTTAGGATTGGGGTTTAGGTCAGAGGTTTAATTTAGGTTTAGGTAGGTTTAGCTTTAGGGTTTTATGGTTTAGGGCTGGGTTTAGGGTATGGTTTTGGGTTTTGGTTTAGGGTTTAGGTTTTAAGTTTAAGGTTTTTTTTAAAGAGAACAAATTCAAATTCAACATTTCTTCTATTTGATTTCATCAACCATGTAACACACCAAGTTTTTTTAGGACACAAGCAACAACATAGATAGGAAATGAGCATGCATGGAGTAAATCAAAAACCATAGATTACTAGAACCGCTTTATTATAAAGACATAGTTCCATAAGCATGATCGGATCGATCGTTCTTCTCCAGCTCCCATCGAACCACCCAGCGCCTTGAGTAGAGATCCACCATCATATCCCCGATCTCTCCCTCCACCACCAAACCCTCTGCCGCCTCCTCTTGCCTCCATAACCACAACTGCTCTGACCACCACCTCCATATCCACCAGCACCTCCCAATGCCCCACCACCATGATAACCGTCACCTCCGCGTTCGCCTCCACTGCGGGATTTGGACTAAGCCTAGTTGACGGTGATCTTCCGACGGTTCTCACCATTCTTACTTTTAGGTTAGGGTTTTAGGGTTTAATTATTATTTTAAATTTACTTATTTACTTTAGGTTAGGTTTAGGGTTTAAGGTGGGGTTTTTTTTTTAAATTAAGAAAACTAGTAGGTTTAAGTTTATTTAATTTATTTATTTTATTTACTTTATTTTTTATTTTTATTTATGTTAATTTTTTATTTTTATTTAGTTTAATTTATTTATTTTAGGTTAGGTTTTTATTTTAGTTTATTTTTCAGGTTTATGTTTAGGTTTATACTTATTTTTTTAGTTTTTTTTTTTAGTTTATAATTCATTTTTTACTCTTTTAGGTTTAGTTTTTATTTTAATTTTTGGTTTAGGTTTTAGGTTTTTATTTTAGGTTTATTTTTAGATTTTATTTTTTAGTTTAGGTTTATTTTTAGTTTATTTTATTTTGCTTAGCTTAAGGTTTAGGTTTAGTTAATTTTAGGTTTATGTTTAGGTTTTATTTTCGAATTTTAGTTTATTTTAATTTAGTTTTATTTTTTAGTTTTTTTTTTTAGGTGTAGGTTTTTTTAAGTTTATTGTTTGGGTATTTTTTTTATTTATTTAGGTTTAGGTATTTATTTAGTTTTTATTTTATTTTATTTTATTTTATTTTAAGTCTATTTCATTTTTATTTTACGTTAAGTTTTTATCTTGTTTAGGTTTTTATGTATAGATTTATTTTATTTTAGTTTAATTTAAGTTAATATTTATTTTATTTTATTTTTTTAATTTTATTTTATATTATTTTAATTTTAAGTATAATTTGGGTTTAGCTTTAAGTTTTTTTTTTTATTTATTTATTTGTTCTAGGTTTTATTTAGTTTAGGTTTAGGTTTTAGGTTTTAGGTTTTAGTGAGGTTTAGTTTGGTCTAGGGTTTAGGTTTTAGGGTTAGGGTTTATGGTTTTGGGTTTTGGGTTTTAGAGTTTAGGGTTTAGGGTTGTAGATTTAGGGTTTGGGGTTTAGGGTTTAAGGTTAGAATTTTTTTTAAATGATTTAAATTGGTATGTTTAGGTTTATTTAGTTTATTTTTATTAATTTTATTTATTTATATTATTTTATTTAAACTTTTTTTTATTTAGTTTTTTAATTTTATATTTTATTTGGTCTTTTATTTTTATTTTTTTAGTTTTTATTATTTCTCTTTAGTTTAGATTTTATTATTTTATTTTAGTTTTATTTTTTATTTTTATTTTTTTTAGGTTTAGGTTTTAAGTTTTGATTTTAGTTTATGTTTTTATTTGATTTTAATTTTTATTTTAATTTATTTTTTTATTTTATTTGGTTTAGGCTTTTTATTTATTTTATTTTTAGGTTTTATTTAATTTAGTTTAGGTTTATATTTTTTTATGGTTTACTTAGGTTTAGGGTTAGTGGGGTGGGGGGGTTTAGGGTTTAGGTTTAGGATTTATGGTTTAGGGTTTAAGTTTTTTGGGTTTTGGTTTTGTTTAGGGTGGTGATTTAGAGTTTAGGGTTTAAGTATGGCATGAGGTTTAGGGTTTAGTGGTTTAGGGTTTAGGGTTTAGGGTTTAGGGTTTAGGGTTTAGGGTTTAGGTTTAAGGTTTAGGGTTTTTGGGTTTTTGTTTTAATAGAGAATAAATTCAGATTCAACATTTCTTCTTTATGATTTCATCAACCAAGTAATACACCAAGTTTTTTAAGACACAAGTGAACACATAGATAAAAAATGAGCACGCATAGAGCAAATAAAAAATCCTAGATAACTAGAACCATCTCTATTGTTCCATCAGCAGAAGATTGGATTGGCCGTTCTTCAATTTCTCCAGGTCCCATCAGAACCACCCCAACCTCTTGAATAGCGGGATCCATAATCATATCCCTGATCTCTTTTTCTGCCCCCACCACGGCTGTAACCTCCTCACTCTTCCAGCCTCCATAACCACCAGCTCACCACTACCTCTATTCCACCAACACCTCCAGATTCCCACCACCACTATGATAATCATCGCCTCCGCTTCCACCAGATCAAGACTAAGCATGATTGATGATGTTCTTGCCATCAAGGTTATGCCCATTCTTAGGGTTTCAGCTTTAGGTTTAGTTTATTTTTTAAATTTATTTAGTTACATTAGTTTATGTTTAGGGTTTAGGGTTAAGGTTTTGGGTTTAAGGTTTAGAGTTTAGGGTTTATGGTTTAGATTTTAGGTTGTATGCTTTTAAGGTTTAGGTTTAGGGTTAGGAGGAAGGTTTAGGGTTTAGGGTTTAGTGTTTAAGATTTAGGGTTTAGGGGTGGGTTTAGGGTTTAGGGTTTAGTGTAGGTTTATGCTTTAGAGTTTAGGTTTAGGTTTAGTGATCATTTTAGGGTTTAGGATTAGGTTTAGGGTTTATGGATATATGTTTAGGGTTGTAGGTTTAGGGTTTAGGATTTTGGGTTTAAGTGTTTTTTTAGAAATTAAAACCATTTAGGTTAATTTAGTATATTTAGTTTAGTTTATATTTTAAAATTTTAGTATACATTTTTTTATATTCATTTAGGTTTATTTTTTATTTTTATTTAGGTTAGCTTATTTATTTTAGGTTTCTTATTTTAGTTTACTTTTTAGGTTTAGGTTTATTTTCAATTGCATTTTATTTTTTTATTTTATTTTATGTTTAGTTTATTTTATTTTATTTTATTTTTCAGTTTTATTTTATTTTATCTAGGTTTATTTTGTTTTATTTTAGGTTTAGTTTTTATTTTATTTAGGTTTTCTATTTTAGTTAAGTTTAAGTTTTATTTATTTTATTTTAGTTGAGTTTTAGTTTTATTTTCTTTTAGGTTTAGGTTTTCATTTATTTTGTTTTATTTTAATTTAATTTATTAGGTTTTATTTTATTTCTAGGTTTTATTTAGGTTAAGGTTTTTTAGATTTTAGGGTTTAGGTTAAGGGTTAAGGGTTTAGGGTCAGTGGTTTAAGGTAGGGTTTAGGGTTTAGGGTTTAGGGTATAGGTCCGAGGGTTTAGGTTCTGGCATTTAGGGTTTAGGTTTTTTTTTATTTTTTATTTTTTATTTATTTATTTATTTTTGCATTTAGGGTTTAGGGTTTAGGATTTTAGGGTTTAAGGTTTAGGGTTTAGGGTTTAGGGTGGGTTTTATGGGATTAGTGTTTAGGGTTTAGGGTTTAGGGTTTTGGTTTTAGGTTTAGGGTTCAAGTTTTAGTTTAGGGTTTCTAGTTTTTGTTTTTTTTAACAGAGAACAAATTCAGATTCAACATTTCTTCATTTTGATTTCATCAACCAAGTAACACACCAAATTTTTTAAGATGCTAATGTTAACTTAGATAAAAATTGGGCATGCATAGAGCAAATCAAAAACCCTAGATAACTAGAACTATTTCCACTGTAATAACATAGTTCCATAAGCAGCAGATTGGATTGACCATTCTTCAATTTCTACGGTTCCCATTAGAACCACCCCAACCTCTTAAGTAGTGAGATCCACCATCGTATCCCTAATGTCTCCCTCTGCCGCCACCAAACCTCCATCACTCCTCCTTCCTCCATAACCACCACTGCTCTGACCACCACTTCCATGTCCACCAGCACCTCCAGATCCCTGACCACCACTGCGATAATCGCCACCTCTCATTCGCCTCTACCGCCAAATCTAGATTGAGCCTGATTGACGATGATGTTCCTGATGTCAAGGTTCTGCCCATTCTTAGGGTTTAGCTTTTGGTTTAGGTTTATTAGGTTTTAGGGCTTAGGTTTATTTTTTTCAATTATTTAGTTACTTTAGGTTTAAGGTTTTTAGGGTTTGGTGTTTTAGGGTTTATGCTTTTAGAGTTTAAGGTTTAAAGTTAGGGTTTAGGGTTTAGGGTGTAAGGTTTTTTAGGGTTTAAGATTTAGGGTTTAGGGCTTTAAGTTTAGGGTTGTAGGTTTATGGTTTAGGGCTTAGGATTTAAGGTTTAAGGTTTTTTTTAATTAAGTAAACTTGTAGGTTTAGGTTTATTCAATTTATTTTTTATTTAATTTTGTTTATTTTATTTTTTATTTTTATTTATGTTTATTTTTTTTATTTATTTAATTTATTTATTTATTTTAGTTTATTTATTTTAGTTTAGGTTTTTATTTTAGTTTATTTATTTAGGTTTAGCTAGGAGTTTAGGTTTAGGAGTAGGGTTGTGGCCTGGGGTTTAGGTTTAGGGTTGGGGGTTGGTTAGGTTTAGGTTTAGGTTTAGGTTTAGTTTAGATTTAGTGGTGGGGGTTTAGGGTTTGGGGTTTAGTAGTTTATTTTGGGTTTAGGATTTAGGGTTTAGGTTTAGGTTTTAGGTTTAGGGTTTTAGGTTTTTTATGGTTTTGGGTTTAGGGTTTTAGGGTTTAGGTTTAGGTTTAGGTTTAGCGTTCAAGTTTTAATTTACTTTTTAGAGTTTTTGGTTCTTTTTTTAAGAGAGAACAAATTCATATTCAAAAATTTTATTTTTGATTTCATCAACCAAGTAACACACCAAGTTTTCTAGGATGAAAGTGATGACATAGATAAAAACTCAGCATGAATAGAGTAAATCAAAAACTCTAGATAACAAGAACCGTCTCTACTATAAAGACACGGTTCCATAAGCAGCAGATCGGACCGTTCGTTCTTTAGTTTCTCCAGTTCCCATCTGAACCACCCCGACCTCTCGAACAATGGGATCCACCATCATATCACCATTCTCTCCCCCCTCCATCACCATGGCTGTAACCTCCATCGCTCTTCCCACCTCCATAACCACCACTGCTCCGACCACCAGCTCCATATGCACCAGCACCTCTAGATCCCCCACCACCACTATGATAACTGCCACCTCTACCTTCGCTTACACCGCCAGATCAAGACTGAGCATGGATGACGGTGATGTCCCAGTCGTCAACGTTTTGCCCATTCATAGGGTTCATGTTTATTTTTAGGTTAATAAGGTTTTAGGGTTTAGGTTTATTTTTAATTTTATTTAGTTACTTTAGGTTTAGGTTTAGGGTTTGGGGTTTGGGGTTTAGGATTTGGGGCTTAAGGTTTACTGGAGATGTTAGGGTTTATGCTTTTAAGGTTTAGGGTTTAGGGTTTTAGGGTTTAGGATCTGGATTTGGGTCAGGTTTAGGGTTTAGTTTAGGTTTGGGTAGTGGGTGGATTTAGGGTTATGGTTTTTTTTAAATTAAGTAAATAGATAGGTTTATGTTTATTTTATTTTTTTATTTATTTTATTTTATTTTATTTTTATTTTATTTAAGTTTATTTTTTTATTTTTATTTAATTTAGTTTATTTATATTAGGTTTATTTATTTTAGTTTAGGTTTTTAATTTTAGTTTATTTTTTTGTTTAGGTTTAAGTTTTAGTTGAGTTTTATTTTTATTTTATTTTTTACGTGTAGGTTTTATTTTTTAACTTTTGGGTTAAGGTTTAGGTTTTTATTTTATTTTTTTTAGGATTAAGTTTTAGGTTTTATTTTTTAGTTTAGGTTTAGGTGTATTTTAGTCTCTTTTATTTTATTTTAGTTTAGGTTAGGTTTAGGTTTAGTTTATTTAATGTTTACATTTTGGTTTTATTTATTTTAGTTTAGATCATTTTTATTTAGGTTTAGGTTTATTTTATTTTTATTTCAGGTTTATGTTGTTTTTAGTTTAGGGTTTAGGTTTTATTTTTTATTTATTTTTAGGTTTTACTTTTAGGTTTATTTTTTAGGTTTTGGTTTTTATTTAGTATTTATTTTATTTTATTTTAGGATTATTTTATTTTTATTTTACATTAGTTTTTATTTTATTTAAGTTTTCTATTCTTGTGTTTATTTTATTTATTTAGTTTTGTTTAGGTTTTATTTATTTTATTTCTATTTATATATTTATTAGTTTATTTAGTTTACTTTATTTTTTTATTTTATTTATGTTTGGTTTTGTATATATTTCATTTATGGTTTAATTAGTTTAGGTTTAGTTTTGGTTTTAGGATTTAGGGTTTAGGGTTTTATGGTTTAGGGTTTTAAGGTTTAGGGTTAGGTTTTGGATTTAGAGTTTAGTGTTTATGCTTTAGGGTTTAAGTTTTTTTTAAATTAAAGACAGTTTAAGTTTATTTAGTTTATGTAGTTTATTTTTTTATTTTTTATTTATCTTAATTTTTATTTTAGTTTAGTTTATTTTATTTTAGTTTAAGTTTTATTTTATTTTATTTTTACGTAGGTTTACGCCAGTTTATTTTACTTAAGTTTTATTTTTATTTTATTTTGTAGGTTTTAATTTTTTTTAGGTTTATGTTTATGTTTTTATTTTATTTTTTTAGATTTAGGTTTTAGGTTTTTATTTTAGGTTTATTTTTAGGTTTTATTTTTTTAGTTTAGGTTTAAGTTTATTTTTAGTTTATTTTATTATATTTAGTTTAGGTTTGGGTTTAGGTTTAGTTTTTTTTTAGTTTAGGTTTAGGTTTAGGGTTAGTTTAGGGTTTAGGGTTTAGGGTTTTAGGGTTTAGGATTTAAAGTTTAGGGTTTTAGGGTTTAAGGTTTACGATTTAAGCTTTAGGTTTTAGGTTTAAGGATTCAGTTTTAGTTAAGGGTTTACTATTTTTTATTTTTTATTTTTAACGGAGAACAAATTTAGATTCAACATTTCTTCTTTTTTATTTCATCAACCAAGTAACACACCAAGTTTTCTAAGACACAAGTGATGACATAGATAAAAAATGAGCATGCATAGAGCCAATCAAAAACCCTAGATAAATAGAACCCTCTCTGCTATGAAGACACAGTTCCATAAGCAGCAGATCGGATCTACCGTTCTTCAGTTTCTCCAGTTCCCATCAGAACCACCCCAGCCTCTTGAATAGCGAGATCCATAATCATATCCCCGATCTCTCCTTCTCCCACCACCACGGCTGTAACCTCCATTGCTCCTCCCACCTCCATAACCACCACTACTCCGACCACCACCTCCATATCTACCAGCACCTCCAAATCCCCCACCACCATTGTGATAACCTCCACCTTCGCCTCCACTGTCAGATCTAGACTGAGCTTCGTTGATGGTGATGTTCTTACCATCCATGTTCTGCCCATTCTTAGTGTTTAGGTTTAGGTTTATTAGGTTTTAAGGTTTGGGTTTACTTTTTAATTTATTTAGTTACTTTAGGTTTAGGTTTAGGGTTTCATGTTTAGGGCTTAGGGTTTAGGGTTAATGGTTTTAAAGATTATGCATTTAGAGTTTAGGTTTAGGGTTAGGGTTTAGGGTTTAGGGTTTTAGAATTTATGCTTTTAGGGTTTAGGGTTTAGGGTTTAGAGTTGTGGGTTCAGAGTTTAGGGTTTAAGATTTAGGATTTATGGTTTTTGTTTAAAAAAAATTAAGTAAACGGGTAGGTTTAAGTTTATTTTGTTTATGTAGTTTATTTTTTTATTTTAGTTTGTTTGATTTTTAATTTTTATTTAGGTTTAATTTTTATTTTTAGTTAGTTTAGTTTATTTATTTTAGTTTAGGTTTTTTATTTTTATTTACTTTGTAGGTTTAGGTTTAGGATTAAGTTTATTTTAGTGAGTTTTATTTTATTTTATTTTAGGCATAGTTTTATTTTTTACTTTTAGGTTTAGGTTTAGGTTTCTATCTTCCAGGTCCAGGTTTTAGGTTTTATTTTAGGTTTATTTTAGGTTTTATTTTTAGTTTAGGTTCTTTATTTTAGTTTATTCTATTTTATTTAGTTTAGGTTTAGGTTTAGATTTAGTTTATCTTTACGTCCAGGTCAGGTTTTTAGGGTTTAGGCACAGGGTCTTATGGTTTAGGATCTTAGGGTTTAGGGCCCAGGTTAGGGTTTAGGGCCTTTAAAGCCTAGTTTAGGCTTTAGGGTTTAGGGTTAGTAGGGTTTAGGGTTTTCAAAACGATCAAGGCTCCATAAGTTTAGGTTTATTTTGTTTATTATATTTTATTTATATTTATGTTTAATTTTATTTTATTTAGTTTAGTTTATTTACTTTAGTTTAGCTCTTTATTTTATTTATTTTATGTTTAGGTGGTTATTTTTTTAGTTAAGTGTTATTTTATTTTATTTTTAGGTTTAGGTTTATTTATTTTTGGTTTAGTTTATGTTATATTTTTTATGTTTAGGTCTTATTTTTCATTTTAGGTTTATTTTGAGGTTTTACTTTTAGTTTAGGTTTAGTTTATTTTTTAGTTTATATTTGTTTAGTTTAGGTTTAGCTTTAGTTTATTTTTAGGTTTAGTGGAGTAAGTTTAGGGTTTAGGTTTAAGGAGTTTATGGTCAGGTTTTAGGTTTAGGGTATAGGGTATAGGGTTTTAGGATTTAGGGTTTAAGGATTTGTGTTTTTATGGTTTAGGGTTTAGGTTTGAGGCTTAGGGTTCAGGTTTTAGTTTAGGGTTTTTGGTTTTTATTTTTTAACGAAGAATAAATTTAGATTCAACATTTCATCTTTTCGGTTTCACCAACCAAGTAACACACTAAGTTTACTAAGTCACAAGTGGCGACATAGATAAAAAATGAGCACACATATAGAAAATGAAAAACCCTACATAACTAGAATCATCTACACTATAAAAATAGTTCCACAAGTAGTAGATCAGATCAGCCTTTCTTCAATTTCTGTAATTCCCATCAGAACCACCCTGGCCTCTCTAATAGCGGGATTCACCATCATATCCCCGATCTCTCCCTCCGCCACCACCACAACTATAGGGTTTAGGGTTTAGAATTTAGTGTTTTTTTCAATTAAGTAAACTAGTATGTTTAGGTTTATTTAGTTTATTTTTTAGTTATTTTAGTTTTCTTTATTTTTTATTTTTATTTAGGTTTATTTTTTATTTTTTTAGTTTAGTTTATTTATTTTAGTTTATTCTTTTATTTTAGTTTATATTTTTATTTAGGTTTAGGTTTATTTTTATTTTTTAGTTTAGTTTTATTTTTATTTTATTTTTTAGGTTGAGGTTTTATTTTTTATTTTTAGGTTTAGGTCTACATTTTTGTTGTATTTTTTAGGTTAAGGTTCTAGGTTTTCACTTTAAGTTTATTTTTAGGTTTTATTTTTTAGTTTAGGATTACATTTATTTTTATTTTATTTTTATTTTATTTTGTTTTTAGTTTAGGTTTAGTTTAGTTTAGGTTTAGGTTCTATTTATTTTAGTTTATTTTATTTTATTTTGTTCATTTTAGGTTTATGTTTTTTTTTAGTTTAGGGTTTAGGTTTTTTTATTTTTTTATTTTTAGGATTTATTTTTAGATTTATTTTTTAGGTTTAGGTTTTTGTTTAGTTTTTATTTTATTTTATTTTAGGTTTATTTTAATTTTATTTTATATTTATTTTCATTTTATTTAGGCTTTTTATTTTCATGTTTACTTTATTTTTTATTATAGTTTATGTTTTTATTTATTTTATTTTAGTTTAGTTTTAATTTTTTTAATTTTTTTAAGTTTAGATTTAGGTTTTTTAAATTATTTTAGTTTTAAGTTTTATTTAGTTTAGGTTTACTTTTTTATCAAGTTTAGGGTTTAGGGTTTAGGTTTAGGTTTAGGGTTTAGGTTTAGGGCCTGGGAGGTAGGGTTTAGGGTTTGGGTTTGGTTGTATGTTTTAGGGTTTAGGGTTTAGAGTTTAGGGTTTAGGGTTAGATTTTTTTTTTAATATTTTTAATATTTTTTAAAAATTAAGTAAACTTATAGATTTAGGTTTATTTAGTTTATTTTTATCATAATTTACATTTATTTTTTTATTTTTATTTAGTTTAATTTATTTATTTTATGTTTATTTATTTTAGTTTAGGTTTTTTATTTTAGTTTATTTTTTAGGTTTAGGTTTAGGTTTATTTTAAGTTTAAGTTTTATTTTTTATTTTAGGTCTGGATTAGGTTTTATTCTATTTTAAAGTTTAGGTTTTAGGTTTATATTTTAGGTTTATTTTTAAGTTTTATTTTTTCGTTTAGTTTTATTTTTAGTTTATTTTATTTTATTTTAGTTTAGGTTTAGGTTTAGGTTTAGGTTTAGGTTTAGGTTTCATTTATTTTAATTTAGTTTATTTTATTTATATTTTAGGCTTCAATTTTTCTTTGTAGTTTAGGGTTTAGGTTTTCTTTATTTATTTTTTTAAGGTTTATTTTTAGGTTTATTATTTAGGTTTATTTAGTTTCTATTTTTTTCTTTTAGGTTTATTTTATTTCTATTTTAGGTTTTAGTTTTATTTTATTAAGGTTTTATTTCTTAGTTTAGTTTTATTTTTATTATTTTTTATTTTTAGGTTTTTTTAGGTAGTTTAGGTATAAGTTTAGTTTTAGCTTTTTATTTTAATTTATTTTATTTAGGTTTAGGTTTATTTATTTATTTTATTTTTAAGTTTTATTTAGTTTATGTTATATGTTTTTAGGGTTTAGGGTTTAGGGTTTAGTGCTTAGGGTTTAGGGTTTAGGATTTGGGGTTTAGGGTCAGATCAGGTGTTGTGGTTTAGGATTTGTGGTTTTATTTATTTTTTTATTTTTTAATTTTTTAAATTTTTTTAAGTTAAGTAAACTGGCAAGTTTAGGTTTATTTAGTCTATTTTTTATTTTAATTTTGGTTTATTTTTATTTTTATTTAGTTTAGATTATTTATTATAGATTTATTTATTTTAATTTAGGTTTTATTTATTTTTTGGTTTAGTTGAGGATTAAGTTTATTTTTTTTTAGTTTTATTTTTATTTTATTTTTAGGATTTGGTTTTATTTTTATTTTAGGTTTAGGTTTAAGTTTTATTTTTTTATTTTTGTTTAGGTTGTGTATTTATTTTAGGTTTATTTTAAGTTTTATTTTTTTTAGGTTTTATTTTAGTTATTTTAATTTTAGAGTTTAGGTTTAGTTTTTATTATTTTAGTTTAGGATCAAGTTTATTTTATTTTTATTTTAGGTTTAGGTTTTTTTTTAGTTTAGGGCTTAGATTTTAGTTTATATTTATTTTTAGGATTTATGTATATGTTTATTATTAAGGTTTAATTAGTTTTTATTTTACTATATTTTAAGGTTATTTTATTTTTATTTTAGGTTTAGTTTTTATTTTATTGAGGTTTTTTTTAGTTTAGTTTAGGTTTTATTTATTTATTTAGTTTATTTTATTCTTTGGCCTAAGTTTAAGTTTAGTTTATGTTTTATTTTATTTTATTAAATTTATTTTGGTTTAGATTTTATTTATTTATTTTACTTTAGCTTTAATTAGTTTAGGTTTAGGTTTTGGCTTTATGGCACAGGGTTTAGGGTAGGGTGTGGCCTAGGGTTTGGGTTAGGGTCAGGGTCAGTTTAGGCCTAGGATCAGGGTCAGTGGAAGGTCAGGGTCATTTTGGGTGGTTAAAGGTCATGGTTTAGGGTTTAGGGTTTTTAGAGGTGGGTAGGGTGTGGTAGGTGGCTTTAGGTTTAGGGTAGGTTTAAGTCACGCCCATGTTTGGTTTAGGGTTTAGGGTTTTTCATTTTTTTAAGAGAGAATAAATTCAGATTCAACATTTCTTCTTTTATTTATTTAGTTTATTTAGTTTAGTTTATTTTATTTTTTATTTTTATTTTTCATTATTTTTTATTTTTATTTAGTTTAGTTTAGCTATTTTAGGTTTATTTACTTTAGATTAGGTTTTTTATTTTAGTTTATTTTTTAGAGTAGGTTGAGTTTTATTTTTATTTTCTTTTTAATTTTTAGGTTTTATTTTCTATTTTATGTTTAGGTTTAGGTTTTTATTTTATTTTTTTAGGTTTAGGTTTTAGGTTTTTATTTCAGGTTTATTTTTAGGTTTATTTTTTAGTTTAGGTTTATTTTTAGTTTAGTTTATTTTATTTAGTTTAGGGTTTAGGTTTAGTTTTAGGTTTTATTTATTTTAGTTTAGTTCATTTTTGTTTAGGTTTAGATTTAGGTTTATTTTGTTTATTTTATTTTTATTTTAGGTTTAGGTATTTTTTTTAGTTTATAGTTTATTTTTTAAGGTTTTTCTTGTGTTCTCAGGTTGTCTAGACTATATACCCATTAGCATTCAATCTTATATAAATCAACACATGAACAGAGGAAAGAGAACTGAACATTCATACACTTAAGCTATAAGCACATGCATTTCTTATGTATTATAACTAGGATCATAACACATATTATTATTCATTTATAAGCTTTTGAAAAATACATTTTGATTTAATAGTGATAATAGCCATATGTATATTAAATTAAATCAACACATACAAGCTTAAATAAAGGAAATCCATTTTATTTTACTTCATTTTGAAAAGATGGATGCATGAATTCAAATTACATACCAAATTTAACATGATTGGAAAAAGGAGAATAAAATATAAGCATGTGATTCATTCAACTAAACTAGTTCTTAATGACAATCAAATCAAATAAGATTATTGAAAGCAAACCAAAGCTTCTTTATTAATTACATTTTGGATTTGATTTAAAGAGGAGAAGAGAAATCATCACTTGTTATTTTAAACCCATTCCCACATTAGTGATTTGATTTAATTTAAGGAATTGTAATTAAGTTGATTTTATGGAAATTAAGTTGAACCCTTAATTAGATGAATTAATTACCCTTACCTTTGTCACCTTAAAGTAATTAACTAAATAATTATGTGCCAACATGATATGTATGGAAAATAAACTTGAAATGATCCTAGGAAATAAAAGGGGCCTAATGCAATTGGCTCATGATTAATAGTTAATTTGATTAAGGGACTTAATTAATTACTCTTATGGTTTTCTCACACATGTGGACTAACCATAATTTCATAAAACTCCTTTAGGTTATTAAACACCTAAAGATCTACCCCATGATTTAATTAATTAAGGTATGATGTGATTATGATTTCAATTTGATTAAGTGATTTAATTAATTAATTAAATCCTAATTAAGTTAATTTTAAAATGGTTGAAATGATCTTAGTGAAAGGGGTCCCAACCCTATTCCTTAGTTTACTTATTGTTGAAAAATGATTAATAAATTTAATTAACCAATTTATTAATGTTCATGGGATTAATTAATCATTAATTAACTTAAAACAGTAGTTAAGGTTTAATTAGTCAATTTTCCTAATTAAGTGAGCAATAAATCCCAAGAAAATCATGGGAGTGAGGTCATCCCATTAAAATAAGCCACAAAATTCTGATTAATTAAAGTAATTAAAAAGTAATTAAGCTAATTAATTTTGTAATTAAACTTTAATTATTGTTCAAAATTAGTTAAGATCATTTTTAATTAATTCTCTTCTAAAATACATTTAAAATGAGTATTTATTTGCATTTTTTATTTCTTTATGATTTTTATAATTTTTAGAAGTTTCATCCATTAAAAATGATTAATTAAGCCTAATTAAAGCCTAATCCTATTGACGCCACATGGCGCACTGATGCAGCGCACTTTCCACTTGGCGTTGTGGGATTTGCTACTTAAAACTTATACGACTCAGAGCCTAGGTGGCGGTGGCGGATGCGCTTTCTCATCCGCTGGACGTGCTTTCTCGTCTACTAGATGTGCTTTCTTATCCATTTTCTGATTTAAGATTGGACGTCTACGATTAATCCCACAGTTTAATAGGATTAAATCATATCGATCTGGCAGATTAAATCACGACCGTCCATTTTGATTATGCAGAATGGATGGTGTGTGATCTAATGTCATGCGAGTGAGGGAGAATGGAGTTTGTCCAGTATTGCTCACTTGATCTGAGCTTACCCGATCTCGGATCAACTCCAAAAGGATCCCACACCTTCATGAGATTGATCAGAGGGGAGCCAACAGTCAAGATCACACGAGATGCAAGTTTTCTTCAAAAAGCTCCAACCCATTCTTTCCTAAGGATCAGTTTTGGAAGCATACCTCACCAGAGCTCAAACCTGGCAGCTCAAACGACTAAGAAAGCTTCATCTAGTGGAGATGAAAATTGGATCACTTCATCGACGTTCACTCGAAAGGCCACAAATTGATAATTTGGAGCTCAGATTTGATCAAAGTCCCACCTCCGGTGCTCGAGAAGTTTGGGAGATGATTCATTCTTGCTCAATGAGGCCTAGGGAAGGTGTGTGCAAACTCAATTTGAGTTTGATGGAGAAATGGGGAAGTTAGGTTAGAAATGAGAGTGCCTTATTTCGAGATGGATGAGAATGGCATTTTCTAATCGAGGAATGAGCTTGGGAGCTTAGGAATGGCTCTAGTGGCTCGTCTTGGGTAGCTAGGGCTCTAAGGAATAATTTTTGTGTGTGTTTGAGTGCAAACGTGAAGGTGTATATGCCCCTTCATCTTGATCGAACGGTGGGATAAGGTTTGGCTTCTAGTGGTCGTCTGACCATCTCAGGGAGTCGTGGGCTATAGGGAGGAGTTGAGTTGGCTCAGGTTGGTTGGTTGAAGCTGTGGAGGTGGCTGCCAAGTAGGAATCATGGGTGTCCTATGGGTTTCAAATGCTCCATTGGAGAGGGTGAGGTGATTTCACATCCCATTGGTCATGGCCAACCCAACCACCCTCGCTGGCCAATCTGTCTAGGTTGATCATCGGGAGAGTACCAAGTGACCAAGGAATGGAAATGACCACTTATATGGGTGATTTGTCTCATTTGATGCCCTTGACCTAAGGGTAGAATGATTATTTAGCATTGGATTTGATTTTGGAAGATTTAAAATGACCCAAAAGTGGGTTAGCCCAAATTTCAAGTCAATTGGAGTTGATTTGTTAGGTTTAGCTCAATTTGACTCATTTAGGTCAAATTGGGTTAAGTTGGGTCAAGTTGACCAATTGGTCAAATTGGGTCAAACTACTATTTGGGTCAAGTTCATATGATCATTCGGGATGTTTTGGTTCAATCGGTATGGTTTAGTTTGTCTTAGATTTGAGTTTTGCTCATTTGAATTCATTTGGGTTAAATGGGTTAAGTTCACGAATATGACCAAATTAGCCAAATTGGCTTGGGTGTTGGTTTGGGTTTAGTTAACCAATTGAAGATGATTTTAAGCTTTGTTTCAATTAATTTGTATTTGGTTTTGATTTAGGCCAACTTGAACCTTTAGGTCACTTTGGCCTTAATTGGGTTCAATTGGGTCCAATCATGGCTTTGATCAAGTTCAACAATCAATTTGGAATAGACTTGAGCTATTGGTTGCAATCAATTTGGCTTATATTTTGATTTGACCCAATTTGATCTTTTAGGTCAATTTTGGTCAACTTCGGTCAAGGGGACCAATTAGGTTTGGTTTGACTCAATTGAAGATCAAGTCATATTCAAATATTGATTTTGATTTGGTATCAACCATTGGTTTCAAGGGATTTGTCTTAGGTTACAATTTGACTAGTTTGTGTTCATATGGGTTAAGGGGTTGACTTGGTCAAATGACCAAGTTGACTTGGGTTGACCTAATTTTTGACAATTGATCAACCTAGGGTGATCAACAATCATGATGGGAGGTTTTGATGGGCTTGGTTCAATCCAATTTGGGTAGGATTAGAACATGGCTCAAATAGGTCAAATTGGCCACTTTGGGTCAAGTAGACCAATTGGGTTTAGTTGGCTTGATTTTGGGTTGAATTTGATTTAGTTGAGTTTATATATGGATTTGGGATTGATTTATAAATTCAATTACAATTGGCTTGGGTTCAAATGGGTTTTGGTTCATTTGAACATTTCAAGTCAAAAGGGTTAAGTTGGGTTTGACTTGGGTTGATTTTGGTTTGGCTTGATGATTGTAGATTTCATTTATATTTGTGAATATGATAGAAGGTCTAATTGATTCATGAGAAAATCAATTGGATTTAGATTTTGGAATGAAGGAATTTGGCTAAGTCCATGGAGTTGGGTCATGTGGCTTAGGTTTAGATTTTTATTTGGTTTGATTTAGTTTTGTTGATTTAAGTGTATATTTAATTTAAATTTGTGAATATGATTGAAAATATGATTGATTTGTGAGAAAATCAATTGAGTTTGACTTGATTTGGATTAATATTTGGCTAAGTCCATGCGATAGGTCATATGGCTTAGAAGGGTTTTGATTTAATTTGATTTAGTTTGATTTAATTTTGGTCATTTGAATGTAGATTTGATTTATATTTAAGAAGATGATTGAGGATATAAATTGATTATGAGAAAATAAATTGATTTTGGATTGATTTGGATTAAGATTTCGCTAAGTCCATGGGATAGGTCATATGACTTAGGAAGGGTTTCATGTTTGGATTTGATCATGGGGTTCAATCATTTGGTTTAGGAATTTAGGTTTGGATTTAGATTTGAATTTGATGTTTGAACTTAACTTGAGGTTTGGTTTGAGAAGGTGAACATGGATTTGATTTGGGTTGTAGGGTAGATGGATTATCTTAATCAGCATAACCTAATCCTATGGTTATCCCTCCTAAGTCTTTATGCTTAGGTTAAGTGTTTACCTAATTGATAGAAGTGTCTTATGACTAGAGAAGTCTTAGTGTCTAAAAGACTCCGAAGTCTAAGATGGGAAGATTGAATTCACACTCCAAAAGTGAGGTCAACAGGCCTTAGGCTCCATAGTGTTGCCATTAGAGATATATAATTGGAAGACCAAAGCCAAGTTTCACATTATAGACTCATGTACATCTTTCAACGGTTTGCTTGAGAGACCATGGATACATGACAACAATATAGTTCCATCCTCTCTACATCAATGTGTGTGGGAGGTGGGATCATCTACTATGTCAAAGGAGATCTCAAGCATTTATAGTACCCAGGTCGACATATATGTAGACGTGGCTTACTACCTCCCTCAAAATCCACAAGTCTATTCTTGCAAGCTTGGCCAAAGTTTAAAAATAAACAAAAAAGAAAAAGAAAGAGAAAAGGAAAAAAAAGGAAAAGGGAAAATGAAATAGAAAATAAAAGGGAGAGGAAATAGACTTGGAGGAAGAAGTGGAGCTTGACATTAGATTCCACCCACAGCTCATTGCCCTATTCGAACATATGGGTAAGACGACCTAACTTCTACCAGGCAGAGGAAGAGGCTATTTCGAGAGGTAGTCCTAGGGTGGAAAACCTTCTTATTGGCCACCCAATAGAAGATATGTCCTAGTTACTAAGAGTACACCTGCTATCCATATAAACTTAGAATCCAGTTCATAGAATGAGTCTTATATAGTTAGCACACTAGCTAGCTCTTCTTAGTAGTAGATTCCCTTGGAGGTGACACTTGAGCCAGATAGTAAAGAAGACCAGGCTCCAAAGCAAAGCATAAGTGTATCCAAGTGCATATGTGAAATAGTTAGGCATCAGTTGGGAACCTTAGCTCCAACCCCACTTTCCTCTCAAAAAGTTGAGGGTTTGGTAGTTAAGGAAGCCGCTAAGTCATCCACAAGTGTTAAGACTTAGAGCATAGGTCAGACTACTTCAAAAGAATATGGATGAACAAATGCTATAACTCTCAATCAAGTCTGGGACAAGGATTCAGTACAGTGGGTCCATTTGATGATGATGAATACTGCTTAGTCATTACCAATAATTTGGAATCTGGTAGGTTTTTTTTGAATCATATTAACTCATATGAGGAGTTATGCTTAGAAACTTTTGATGATCCAAAAGATTTTGAAGTCAAAGATGCACCGCCATAGTTCAAAGAAGAGATCAAGTCAACCATCGATAAGCTTAAGGAAATCAACTTAGGAATTGAAGAAGATCCACACCCGACATACATAAGTTCTTTATTGAATGAAATTGAAACCAATGACTTAATTAAGCTATTGACTAAGTTTAAGGACTGGTTTGCATGGATTTATGAAGAGATGCCTAGATTGGCTCCTGACGTAGCAGTTCATAAACTAGCAATAGAGCTTACTGCTAGCCCTATCAAGCAAGCTCCTTGATGCATGCAATTAGACATAGAACAATAGGTCATTTATGAAGTCAAGAAACTAATCGATGTTGACTTCATTCTCGAGAAGAAAAATACCTTATCTGGTTATCCAACGTCATCCCAGTTAAGAAAAAGAATGGCCAAATTCACATATGTGTCGATTTTAGGGATTTAAATAAGGCATGTCTAAAAGATGAATTTCCACTACCAATCCCGGAGTTGATGGTGGACATTGCCTCATCTCATGCAATGTTCTCTTCCATGAATGGCTCATCTCGATATAACCAAATAAAGATGGCCCTTGGATATGAAAGAAACACTACTTTTAGAACCCCAATTGAAATCTATTGCTATAAGGTCATGACTTTCAGCCTTAAAAATGTCGATGCTACATACTGGCTTGCTATGACTCGACTCTTCGATGAACTCCTTCATCATAAAGTTGAGTGCTATGTTGATGATCTCATGGTCAAAAGTAGAGAAAATGAAAACCATCTCTTTGACTTGAGATTCTTTTCAAATAGTTAAGACAATTTAACCTCAAAAAGAACCCCCTGAAGTATGCATTCAGAGTAGCTTTAAGGAAATTCCTTGGGTTTGTTGTCCTACACCAAGGAATCAAAATTGATCTAGAGAAGATTAAGGCGATATTAGAAATGCCACCGCCTAAAAGTTTAACTCAACTGAGATTATTCCAAGGGCGATTGGCGTATCTAAGATGCTTTATTTCCAACCTATCGGGAAGATGTCAGCCATTTGCAGCACTTATTAAAAAGTTGCTAAGTTTAACTGGGATGACAAGTGTGAGCATGCCTTCAAAGACATCAAGCATTACCTAATGATGCCAGGATCTAGCAACCCCTATCTCGGGCAAGCCGCTCATACTTTACATTGCTGTGTTAGGTGACTCCCTTGGTGCTTTGTTAGCCCAAGCCAATGACGAAGAGAAGGAAAATGCACTCTACTACCTCAACCGTCATCTAATCCCTACTGAGGCTAATTATCCACTCATTGAGAAGCATTTCCTAGCTTTAATCTGTACATCCCAAAAGCTACAACACTACATGCTTCCTCATAAGGTGAACTTAATCTCTAGGATCAATCCACTATAGTATCTCATGACACGGCTGGTGTTATCATGACGGTTGGCATGACAGTCCATGATCCTCTCGCAGTTTGACATTACCTTTGTACCCCTCTGTGCGATGAAAGGACAAGCACTAGCATATTTCTTAGCAACACACCACTTCCTGTTGACTCTCCACTTAGTGATGATCTCCCCAATAAACAAATCATGAACTTATGGGATACTAGCATTCACCATTGGGAGATGTACTTTGATGGTACAACTTCCTCTCAAAGAAGAGAAGAACCACAATCTATTATTCCAAGAAAGGCAGGGGTAGGGATAGTTCACTTAACTCAAAACCGTGATGTTATGAGATTCTCATATCATCTGTCCAATCCTTGCACCAACAATAAAGCTAAATATGAGGCTCTGATTGTCGATATGGAGTTAGCCATTACTCTAAGCATCCAAAACATCAAGATCTTTGAGGATTCTTAGCTAGTTATCAACCAAATTGTTGGGTCCTATAAGGTTATAAAGTGTAAGCTCCATCACTACCATAAGTACACCATGGAGTTGTTGGACCAAATCCCAGAGGTTACCACTTATAAGATTCCTCAAGGAGAGAACATCACAGTGTATGCTTTAGCCATGCTTGCCAAGAAGTTGGCATGTTCGGAGGATGAGTCCATATAAATAAAGGTCCAAAATAGACAAGTCTTATCCTTTATTGATATTGAACTCATCAAACAATACTCTCTTAAAGGGGAGGTTTCCATTGCCAAGAAAGATGAGGACTTAGATTAGAGGCAACCATTCATGGATTACTTAAATAAAGGTAAACTACCTAAAGAGAAGTCCCAATCCCATCAGAAGTAGCAGAGAGCACTTTCCTATGCTCTTATGGATGGTGTCTTATGCCAGCGGTCTTTTGATCATATGTGGTTACCTCGAGCGGTCTTTCGATCATAGGTTGTAGACTATCCCCAGCGGACTCGATCCCATATCTCTAGCAAATATGCCTTCACATCAATTTAAACAAAATAAATTCAATTCAATTTGATCTTAATCCCTGGTAGATAATAGATTCTTTTCACCAACAGATCTTCCTTCCACAAATAATATAATCAAATCAAATTCAAATCTTATCCCCACCAGATTTTCTTCTTCTATGCCCTTGACATAGACCCCTCACATGACATGTCCAATGCATGTGTGATCCCCTAGTGGATCTCCCTCCATGTCCTTGACATGGAATTCTCATCAAATCTTATTTCTTCTCTTATGCACACCATTAATACTTCAACCAAAAGACTTACAATGTATTCATTAAAATTACATCATCTTAACATTATAATCAACATTTTATGATTTGTGATGGTGCAAGCTCAATCTAACTATACAATATCTTGCTAAACATATAATAGTGAGAATTAACACACATTATTATATTATAAAATATGATGTTATATTATAATTTGCTATAATATAATATATTGTCTAACATTTCACCTCATTAGAATCACCTAAAAAGAACAAATAATGAAATTTCTCAAAATATGAATAATGTTCATTTGGATGTAAAATTGTTATTTTTCTATTTGAAATGGTACAAAATAGCATAATTTTTGCATTGCTTCTTGGTGTGTGCCATCAATTTGGCCAAATTCTTCCATCTCAACCTTCAAATTAACATTTTTGTGAGTTTTGACCCAATGTATTATAACAAAAGAAAAACATACTAAAATGTACAATAACATTTAGTAACACACCACCACATTCATATATATGTGAAGTTATATTGTTATGTACATTATATTTTAATATGCTTTCAAATAATATATTATCTTACATTACACCTTAAAATGAATCACTTTATGCAAGAAATTTATAAACTTTGGTTGAAAAATGAACATTTATTTTAGATGCAAAATTCCATTCTTTTGATTAAATGACACACCATAGCACTCCCGCAATGATGTTCCCTAAAGCTTACCTTAAATTTGGCCAAATCCCATCATCTCACCCTATAAATTAGTATTTTTATGAATTATACTAGTACAAATTCTACTACATCATACTATAATAAACTAAAATATGTTAAACAACAAGTATGAATACACAATAGTATGCTATAATGCATGATGCTAGATGATGTTATGGCATCCTATATTATAATACACTATAACTTATTATATTATACTATATTACATATCACATCACAAGGGATTTCTTAAGATAAAAAATCATAAATTTAGTCTAAATAATAAAAAACTATATATTTTAGTCGTATCACTTACATATTTTAAATTGAAATAATATATTATGATGCTATGCTCTACCTATTTTGAATTTGGCCAAATTCCACCATTTTAAAGTCTAAATAAACATTTTTATAAATAATACTAGTGTAGGCTCGATTGCATGATTGTAAAATACTAAAATAATTTAAAATGCATAGAACACTAAATTATGATATATGATGTTATACTATCCTACAACATATAATATTTATTTTGAACAAAAAATCTTACTTTTTAGACTGCAAGTGGCGTAGCATACCTTTGGTACTACAACCTAATTTCAACTTCAAATTTAATAAATTTCATCATCTGATTTATTAAATCAATATTTTTAGGATTTATATTAATATAAACTATAATATATGATGTTACATTACACTTGAAAAACATTTCAAAAACATTTTAAAATAGTTCATAATATACTAAAACATTTCAAAACATCTTGTAACATCCATAAACACATCACTACATGCTCAAATATATGATGTTACATTACACTATAATATATGGTATTATAATATGATTTAGGGTTAAGTTTTAGGGTATTCAAATATCTAATAGTCAAGGGAAAGTCTTTTATGAATGCTAGTTATAAATACATAAGAGATGTATGTGATTATAACTTAAATGTATTAAGTGAAGCTCCTTTCCTTTTATTCATGTGTTGATTTATGTAAGTGAGAATGTTAATGGGTATATAGCCTGGACATCCCAGAAATAAAAGGCTTTAGTTAGCGCCAAGGAGGTCATTTGATTACCTCACTTCCTTGGATTAACAATGGCACATACTCCATTTGATTTCATTCTTATTTCAATACTAGAATTTGGATGAGGCTTTATTTCATATACATAAATGATTCAATCAAATTAAATATAATTTTTTTGCATGATTTTCATTCTCCAAATTATGAATACATGTGTATGTATTTATGAAAAGTGGTTTATAGTCTGGACATTCTGGCAATATGAGGCTTTAGCTAGCCCTAAGGAGGTCATTTGATTACCTCACTTCCCTAGTTTAACAAAGGCACGTACTTAGTTAGGTCTTTTATGCATACATGTGTGTATTTAATTAGAGAATGGTAATCCTTCCTTTTTATTAAAAATACATGCATTTTCAATTGTTCAAGTGATTGAATTAATTGATCATGTGATTTGGAGCTCTCTTTCTTATGTTTGTGCATGTAAATTTACATATGGTTTGAATTTAATGGTATATAATATGAACAACTTAGGAATATGAGGCTTTAGCTAGCCCTAAGGAAGACCCATCATGTCTTATGAGTTCTCATTAGGTGATTAGGTCCATTATATGGTGATAATATCTATATTTTAAGATAGTGCATCTTTCCTTAATGTCATATCCGACCATTTCAATAAGTACCCCCTAAGATCTACGTGGTGTCCCACATCTCAAAAATAAATACCACAGATTTTTTTGGCTACTCCGCTGGGGAGGGTTCCTCTCTCCATCTCTAGTAGCAATTATTGTCTCCAAACATCAATAGTGGACTTGTATTTAATATGGGTCCAACACTATCTTTCTTTCTGTTCGCACTTAGCCTATTTCATCCTTAGGCCGAGCTAGCTAACATCCTTTAGGTTTTAAGACCTCACTCTATGTAGGTCTTAAAACCCCTACTATGTCCCCCAATAGTTTAAAAAAAATTGAATTAACTAAAGAAGATGACTAAATATTTAGAACCTCTTTACCATTCTCTTAGTGAGGCAAGGTTCATCTCATACTTAAGAATATAAACTCTTCACAAAAAAGATATATACTTTCAAAAGCACTTCTCAAATTAAAATTCACATGGAAAAAGATCTCCATTTAAAGATAACCAAACCTCATGCAACAATATCCATGATTGTTGCATGGAGGTTCTTTTCATAATTTAAAATCAAATAATTTAAAATCAAATATTTTTCCAAAAGAAAATATTTCAAAATAGTAATCTCCATTCAACACACTTAAGTTGAATGAAGATTTTATTTTCAAATAAAATCATGACATAAAATTGAAATTTCATTTAGAACATCCTACATGTGCTAAGTTGGAATTTCTCTTTTCAAAAGCAACATCACACACAAATATCCTATCTCTGAAAATCAAAAAGAAAAATATAATTGATTTCCTTTTAACATACCTAAATTTGTTAAATGGAAGTCCCCTTTTCAAAATCATTAAAAATTAAAACACATTTGAATTCCATTTGACATACCCAAATTTGTCAAATGAGAATTCCCTTTTTCAAAATCAAAAGCAAATTGGACACTACTTAACATACCCTCATTTGCTATGTAGAGTTCCCTTTTTAAAATCACAAATAAATCAAACACACTTGAACTCCATTTGACATACCCAAATTTGTAAAATGAGAGTCCCACCTTATCAAAATTGAAAATAAATTGAACTTTATTTAACATACCACATTTATTAAATAGAAGTTTTCCTCTTTCAAAATAATACAAAACAAACTCATCAAACACATTTGATCCCTACTAAACATACCAAATTTCATGTATTGATCAAATCAAAATACATCAAACACATTGTGCTTCACTTAGCATACCTAAGTTTGCTAAGTAAGGATCCCAGTTTCAAATTGAATTCAACAAATCAAATAGATGACACATATCATCGTAAACAATAAAAATGCTTTCAAAAATTGTTTTCAAACATGCACTTGAATCTCATTTAGCATACATAAATTTGCTAAGTGAAGATTCCAAAATCAAATCCAAAACAAAGTCAATTGACCCTCCATTTAATATACCCAAATTTATTAAATGAGGGTCCCAAACATAAAATCAAATTCAAATGTGAGACAATGAAAGCATCAATTAAAAGCCTCTCATAAACATTTGAACCCAATTCAACATACCCAAATTTGTTGAATGTGGGTTCTAAATTTAAATCAAATTCAAAGTCTCTCCTCTAAAAAAAATTCAAAATTGCTCCAATATTTGAACCCCATTTAGCTTACCTAAATTTGTTAAATGAGGGTTCCAATTTAATAATCAAATCAACTAAATAATTCAATTCAACAACAATCAAGTGAAGGTCTGATATGGTTCTCTTTCCAGCAATGCAGAGATTCTAGCCCTCATGATCATCAAGAGAAAGGAGGTGTGTGCAAGAAGACACTTCTTCAGTTTGACCTACAGTCTATTTCTATGTTTCTCTAACCAAAGGAGAAAGGAAATAAATTTCCTCCAAGAGCCAAGAATAAGATCAATAAAAATTTTTGAGTATGTATTATCCAATCTAGATAAGTATGACTCAAATGATTTGAATCCTAATTCCCAAAGGAAGATAACTCTCAAAATGACAATCACAATAACTATTGTAATCCATAAAATAGTAGTACCGATGGACTTGGTGCCTTTAAGGATTCCAACTCGAGTAGAGGTTCCCCTATTTTAAACTTTCATGGTGTTACTATCGACAAATATTTAGAATCATCAAATCTAATAGAAGAAATTTTAACCATAAAAAGAGTAGGTACACATCAATTCTACCTCTCTTTAAGAAGATATCATAAAAGCCAATTTTTGTAGAGACAAGGTCCTACCACTTTGACCAACACCATAGCAAGAAGCAAACCAGCCATTGTAAATAATCAAATTCTAAATCCTTTTTAAGATACACCTCACAATCCAAAATAAGGGCATCAAACTATTCTGAAGGTTAATCTTAAGGTCCTAAACTATCTTGGAAGGTTACCCACTAAGCTAAAATAATGAGTGCACCCTCACCTTCTCTAAGGAGATAGAGGAGTGTTTAATTGGAACTTAACCTAATTCTTCCTTGCCCAGTTAGTGGAAACCTCCTAAAGTCTTACTCAACATAGAATATCCTATGGAAAAGAAAGACAAGATATCCCCTCCAGAGAACACAATATAAACAAAGACTCAAAAAAAAGGAGAGAAAGAAAAAAAATGAAACAAAAAGAGAAAAGAAAGAAAAGAAAAAATGAAAAGAATGAATGAAAAAATTAGAGAAGAGAAAGAAAAGAAGAAAAAGAGAAAAAGTAAAGCACCAATAATACACATTGATTTGGAATGCAAAGGATAAATCATTTGTACGAGGTGTAAATTTAAAGAAAAGGAGAAAAAAATATATATATATGAAATAAATTTTGAGTCTACTTTTGACAAGTCTTTGGAGTAGATAACAACAAAACAAAAAGTTCTAAAAGGATAATTCATGAAAGTTATGACTAGAAACTATGTGGGTATGCGAGCACATTGACTCCAATTCTTCTATCTCATGATAATATTATAGGATTGTAAGTTAAGAGTTGTGCCTAACCTCTAACCTATAAATAAATAATATATATATATATATATATATATATATATATATATATGATGAGGCATCAAATTTCCACTTCATCTCTTTCTGCAAGCTCGAAAAGAGATTCAACAG